>OY744534.1:96062331-96124831 GCA_963556195.1 Sepiola atlantica | reverse complement strand
TCTGTTTCCTTCCTTCCTTCTTTCAGCCTTTGTTTAAAATCTCCATCCACTATGATCACAAAACTAATTCATTAGATATCAAAAATAATTAATATGTATTGAAGTCAATAGAACATTTTTTTTTAAATATTACTTGACAATGACTGCTCATCGCAATATTATTTTCGCAATTTAAAAAATAAAAATAATTTTCTTATTTAGTTTTTTATTTTGACAAATGATGAACTTTTATTCATTGAATAAATGACCATCACTAAAACTATACTAGTGCACATCAGTTTAAGCCCAACTTGGGAGCGTAAAAATTAAGATTTATCTCAGGCATCACCATTAATCTCCTAACCACTTGTTAGAATCTTCTACAATGATATGATATGATAGTTTGATTTTTGATAAGACTGTTTTTTTTTCATATGAGAACCCACAATTAAAGACCCTGGACACCCGTCAATACGATTCGAGAGATGGTCATGATGATAATGACCTCCTAATACCTATTCTGTACGAAGAAATACAATTTCGACATATATATTTTCAAAAAAACTATTTTGAAATACATCTTGTTTAATTTGAACATCTAATCTGATATAAATCCGGTGTTTATAGCGAAACAGAATGTTTAATCTCTGCTCAAGTGTTCCATTCTATCTACATTGCGTAGGTTTATTTAATGTATATCATTCAGGGAATTCGGGGCAAATCTTACATTTTTTGAAAGGAAAGAAATGCGTTGTATCTTGGTCAATAATTGATGTATTCAAAATGTATCTAGTAGAGCGTTTTTTTTTCGAATAAAATCACTCGTAGAAGCCGTCTTATACTTAAAACACTTTAAGTATAGGGCGGCTTGTCCGAGTGATCTTTATTTGAGAAAAAAACGCAACATCTAGAATTAGATGAGGATAAATAACTTAAGTATTTTACATACAAGGTCATACGGCTTCATCAGTTCGAACGTTAGGCTCCAAAACTCGCCTGATGTAAACTCGGTGAGCTTATATGTGGGGCGCAGTTTCTAAACACAACAATCGGATTATTAGGATAAAACTGGTGTTTAGGAAACTCTAAAAAAAACACTGTAAAAGCTGTGTGCTCCATGATGCACGCAGCTTGTACACTGTTCTTGGAAAGTTTCTGTTACACCGGCCGTTCTTACACAGGAGAAACAACACCGGTTGTCACTATAAATAGTGCGAGACACCAGAAGACAAAACATAGTCTTGTAACTGTCTAGCCAAGAGCTAGTCACTTTCTTACTTTGTTAATACACTTGTTAAACCAACCCTCGACTTGACTTCCTTTATTTATTATTTACTGTGGAACAACTTCACAACAGTTTCCTAAACATGAGTTTTATCCTAATAATCCGATTGTTGTGTTAAGAAACTGCGCCCCACATATAAGTCCACCGTGTTTCAATCAGGCGAGTTTTGGAGCCAAACGTTCGGGCTGCTGAAGCCGCAGAAGATTTCAGATAGCGACGTTAGTGTTCCCGAAAGTGTTTTAACGTATCTGAGATCTACTGAACCGCGTATGGCCTTGTATGTAAGATACTCAAGCTGTTTATCCTCCTGTAATTCTAGATTTTGCAACGAATAATAATAGACAAACTTAGATTGATTTCTGTAATTCCATCACCTCTGCCATAGTTGAGTGTGTCGACAAGAGAAGCTGATTTACAATTCAAACATACAGGAAATAGAATTATGCAAGTGATTATATTTCAAGAGATTTCAAAATAATGCGGATAGTTGCGATGGGGTCATTAAACGTGTGTCTTTTCCAAAATAAACAAGTCGTATATGAAAGTCACTAGCATGCCTACGGAATAAGGCTTAACAAATACTAGATAGTCTAAAACGAGTATTGGGACGTGTATTTAGTAATACACGATGCTGAAACTTTGGTTTATTTCTAAATATATATATATTAAAATAAATTAAGCTGAAACGTATCAACATCATGAACATATCATGCTATCATATGTATTTTGAGCTGGCTATATTCGGATCCTTCAGATTGTAATTAACGACGACAAACGCGACACAGAACACATTCCCGTACAACTTTAAGACACGCATGTATATAATGGAGAGAAATCCTCACGATAATCTCTCACGGTTGTGGAGTTGTCTTTTATATTCCCTATATTTTCCTAGCATAAATCATTTTTCTAATGTTTTCTTTATTAATAAATAATTCAGTTCACGTTTTTTCTATTCATCAGTCGATAGATATACAGAATATGGTAAAAAATGAATTCAATCTTTAAGACATACAAACACGCCATATAAATGTTGACACGAGAATACTTATTTGTCGCATCACAAACCTAGAATTTAGATATATATATATATATATATATATATATATAGAGAGAGAGAGAGAGAGAGAGAGAGAGAGAGAGAGAGCGAGGGGAATGGAGAGAGAAAGGAGTATTAGTAGGCTATCACAATGCAAGAAATAGAAATACGTCGGTGTTGAGAAGTAAGAAAAAAACGAGTGATTTTTTAAAATATTTTTCTGAAATGGTTTATAATCTTTAAAAAAAATCTTACTTGATTAAGAAAGACTTCAACACTGTGATGTAATGTGTGTACCCGTCTTCCATAATATATTTCGTGGAAGACCTCTTTATCAAATAGTGGGTGTTTCAAATCTCAAAAGCACGTGGTTCAGAGATTTTACCAGCCGATAGATAGACAAAATATGCAAGAAAATAGATTCAATCTTTCAGACATAATAACACACCATCAAATGTTGAGACGAGACTACATTTTTCCCATCACAAATCTAGAATTTAGATATTAATATATATATATATATATATATATATATATATATATAATTAATTAAGTTCAAATATTAACTAAATGAACAAAACCATTATTTTTCAAAAGTGCTCAATATATATTAGAGTTTTTATATAAAAATAAACATAGTTAGAGTATCCGACAATCGTTTCAGAACCTGCTGGCTTATCTTCAGGGAAGTAACTGGTGAATTAAAATGTATCCGCCTATACACAATCACAAGAAAGAAAGATAAAGAAAAAGAAAAAAACAATCAGGCAAATTACATTTCAAAAAATCTTCAGACAAGACAACCTTTTCCATAAGATGCCAACTTTTGACACCTATGTATCAACTTGCAAGAAATTGAGTCATACTGTCTCTTCCTCTCCAACCACACGCATAGACATCGAGACATACTCATACATAGTCACATCCACGCTAATACGTACATATGTATATACTCACAAACATACACACACATTTATATGTAGAAGTAAATTCAAAAACATATATACATGTATATACACACACACAGACATACATCCATATATACATATATATCCATACATACATACACACACACATATATATATACATGCATATATATACACATATATACACACACACACTTATAAATATTTTAATCTATTTTGCTAACACTTTTGACACGGCTGTCTATACATTTCCGTTTCTCTCTATCTTAATTATATGCACATACACCGAAACACATTCACGCACATCCACCTCCATGCTTATACGCACACATTTATACACTCATAAACATACATACACACTCATATATAGATGTAAAAATAAAAACATAAATACATATATATATATCCACACACACCCATACATCCATATATATATATATATATATATATATATATATATATATATATATATATATATATATATATACATATATATATATATATACATACATACACATATATGCACACATACATATATACACACACGTACACACACACATATCTATATTTATCTATTTTTCGTAATGTGTTAATGATTTAATTTTTCCTCTTCCTTAAGTCCTTACTAAACACTTTCCCAACAAGCCATCAAATATAGTATTATACATTAAGACAATCATGATTTACTATTTAATTAAGTTTCTTAACAAATATCAATCATACCGGCGAATTAAGTTAATCCAACCGCAATATTATTCCCCTAATTACTTGAGGATTGGAAACCAAGTTTTTAGTATCGACTAGTTATTATTTTATCTAGTTTTTTTATAATTTCCTTAAAACTTTATTTTCTGTAATAATTTTGCGTCATTTTATAAAGGAATTGCATTTTTTTATTTCATTTTATTTTCTCTTTATGTGTCCATCTATATTGATTTAGTCTAATGGACGTTTAATTGATATTAATTTAATTTCACTAAATTTATCATTATGTACACCCTGCAATAAACATCTAAATTAAATATAAATTCTAAACTTTGTAACCTATTAATTTATAGATCTCCTAGTTATTGTTAGTCATCTCATCATCCGGAGTCACACCGATACAATCAGTTATATAGCCCAACATGTATAATTACAACCCACCTAAATAATCTGAAAACTATATCTATAATACTGACATTAATATCTATCTTTTCCAAAATGTTAATAGTGGTTTTGATTGACCTATCTTTATTTTCCTTAAGAAAAATTATATATTCAAGATCTTTACACAGAAAACAAGTAGGGTTATTTAGTGTGCCTACACTAAATAACCCTACTTGTTTTCTGTGTTTAAATGAAAAACTGGCTATAGTTTTGTTTCCTAATAAGAATGCTCTACTAAACCAGAGGGACGAGGTGGGTTACAATTGCAGGCACTTCAAAAAGTTCACCTTAGATAAGTAGTGTGAGAACGATGTACCTTCGTGTCGTCTAGAATGTGCTAAGGAGACGATTATGATATAACGGTTAAACTTTCGAGAGAACAAAAAAGTTTTTGAAAACTCATCAATTCTAATTAAAGGGATGTATTAAAAAAACTTTGAATCAATCCAAAATGGATTTTAATTGATATTTAACTCTATTCCGGTGTTCGTAGCCATTGATCGGTCTAAGGGGAGTAACTCTGCAAGGTATTCAAGGATTCTGTGCTCGGAATTTAACTTTTTTGACTAAGGAATAGTAAAAGCTTATTGGAGTAATAATATTGGTATACTGATTAAGTCTGATCTGGAGAAAAGTCAAGGATTAGGTCGGCAATATTGGACCTGTTTAGGAGATTTCTAAAGCCTGCTGAATTATTTTCGTGAAATTTGGGTGTTACCCTCTTAATCATTGGAAACATAGTATTGGATAAAGATGTTTTGTTGCATATTAACTTGGTATAATGTACTGGTTATGGTGTAAAGATGGGCTGATTTAAAATATTGAGATATTTATTCCTATTTTTTAATATATTCATGGTAGGTGATAGATGGGATGATTTTCGTGAGTAGAAGTCGGTATTTTATGGGGCGGTTGTGAGGTAATATATTGGGCAGAGTGAGGGGAGTAATATAGCTGGCAGGGATTTATCGGTAAGTCCAGTGTATAAGCATTACTTATAAACTGGACTTACCGATCTAATCATTGCCATTCAAATAAATGTTGATAAAACAGTTTGATCACAAAATATCAGTGTACTACTTTTAAAGAGGACTCCAAATTACAACCAAAATCATAATCTATTAAATGAATATTCGTTTAAAATGCAAACATATGTATTTGTAATGTACGACTGTCGTACGTTATTCAAAATATTTATGATAACAACGTATATATAGTTTTTAAAATATTTTAGAATGAATGTGTTATAAAATAATATTAATTCGCGCTTGACCTGCCTTTTAAGTATAGTCTTAAATAAAAGAGGGGTCTATTAAAGATTGACATATAACAATAGGTGTATATGCATTTGAAATTCAAACGCAATCATACTTGACATCAGGCATGTATGTATGTATGTATGTATGTATGTATATATATATATATATATATATATAGAGAGAGAGAGAGAGAGAGGTAGAGAAAGAGAAAGATAGAAAAGAGGGTAGTGCAGTATTAGTGCAGTACCATGAAGAGAAAAGTATATATGTAAAGGAATAGGGCTGCCAACATTTGTAAAAAGTTTTTTTCAACATTTATTTATTATTTGGTTATTTTATCATTTTATAATTTTATATAACGCGTTTCAAGCGGTGGTCCGCTCTCATCAGATATGTAAATCCATTTGAAGAAATTTCTTTCGATTTGAAAGAGTGCTGTTTTATTTGAGTAAATGTGTTATTGTTTGACGTTTTTGATATATATATATATATATATATATATGTAATTATTTAAGTAAATATGAAATTATCTACAGACTTATACGTTTCATCCTTGCGGAATCATCAGTGTAGAGATAACTATCGAAACCAGTGTCACGATTTTAACACCGGAACAATAATCATCGTTTACTCAAAATAATGACGTCCTTACCAATGAGGCTAATCTGAATAGCAATACGATGTTATGAGAAATTAATCTTGGCATGCCTATCAAGCAGGCAACGATAATCAGCCGTCATAACAGTGTTCAACGGGAACGAACATGACTGATGGCCTGAACTCTAGTTTCTCAGCCTATATGCAAACAGATTAAGCTTTATATCACAAAGGCAGTAAGTGTACTTTAAACGCAGATAAATTGGCTAACATAAAGATAAAGGAAATATGATTTCTCTGAAGCCTCCCAGCCTCGATTACTTGAATATTTGAAAAACATTGCATAATTTTATAAAACAATATTTTAATATAAAAAGCATATTTTTTTTTGAAATATCAATCTTGACAAAGCTACCGTTGAGGAATTCGATATTCTAATCAACCATATACATTTTATTAACCGATTAATTCCTACTCATCATAATTATTACATACGCTCAATTTTGTGTTACCACGAAAGGTGATCCATCACATTTACATGTCAATTATGCGCTTTTCTTTGCTCGCTTTTATTGTTGAGCTTTGTCATCATTTATTTCATAGTTTTCCTAGAATTACATGGATGCTGTACTTTACAACCTCCGCATCAGGTGAAAATAGCTTACATTCAAACTCACAGCACATACACCAACTCAAATCTGTCAATGTATACACATATCTACTCACTCACTACTGCAATCAAAATCCTCTCAACACAATCGTCTCCGAGTTGAAAGTTTTATTATCGTTCTTCGGCAAGTCCAGTGGAACTTAACGCAGTCTCTAAAAATAGGTAATTCTGAATAAAGATCATATCTGATTTATTGTTGTCTTTTGAACACTGCTATATTTCATAAAATAATAAACCCCTCCCCCATAATTACCCCCTTCCATTGTAGTACAACACATACAGTCTTGTTCTTGCTTACAATACGCACACCCTATTTACAATAGTTATTTTGTTTAAAGATATATTATTCTAAGATATTATGTAAAAGAATCAAACATTGTTATCATGTATTTACAGATTTGTTCATCGCCTCGGACGAGTAACAGAAGTTCTACATTATTTGAAGTTTATATTTGAATGGCTACCAGCAGCACGGTAGAGAAGAGAATAACATTATTTGAAGTTTATATTTGAATGGCTTCCAGTAGAACGGTAGAGAAGAGAATAACATTATTTTAAGTTTATATATGAATGGCTACCAGCAGCACGGTAGAGAAGAGAATAACATTATTTTAAGTTTATATTTGAATGGCTACCAGTAGCACGGTAGAGAAGAGAATAACATTATTTGAAGTTTATATTTGAATGGCTTCCAGTAGAACGGTAGAGAAGAGAATAACATTATTTTAAGTTTATATATGAATGGCTACCAGCAGCACGGTAGAGAAGAGAATAACATAATTTTAAGTTTATATTTGAATGGCTACCAGCAGCACGGTAGAGAAGAGAATAACATTATTTGAAGTTTATATTTGAATGGCTACCAGTAGCACGGTAGAGAAGAGAATAAAATTATTTTAAGTTCATATTTGAATGGCTACCAGCAGAACGGTAGAGAAGAGAATAACATTATTTTCAGTTTATATTTGAATGGCTACCAGTAGCACGGTAGAGAAGAGAATAACATTATTTTAAGTTTATATTTGAATGGCTACCAGCAGAACGGTAGAGAAGAGAATAACATTATTTTAAGTTTATATTTGAATGGCTACCAGCAGTACGGTAGAGAAGAGAATAACATTGTTTGAAGTTTATATTTGAATGGCTATCAGCAGCACGGTAGAGAAGAGAATAACATTATTTTAAGTTTATATTTGAATGGCTACCAGCAGCACGGTAGAGAAGAGAATAACATTATTTTAAGTTTATATTTGAATGACTACCAGCAGCACGGTAGAGAAGAGAATAACATTATTTGACGTTTATATTTGAATGGCTACCAGCAGCACGGTAGAGAAGAGAATAACATTATTTTAAGTTTATATTTGAATGGCTACCAGCAGCACGGTAGAGAAGAGAATAACATTATTTTAAGTTTATATTTGCATGACTACCAGCAGCACGGTAGAGAAGAGAATAACATTATTTGAAGTTTATATTTGAATGGCTACCAGCAGCACGGTAGAGAAGAGAATAACATTATTTTAAGTGTATATTGTAATGGCTACCAGCAGCACGGTAGACAAGAGAATAACATTATTTGAAGTTTATATTTGAATGGCTACCAGCAGCACGGTAGAGAAGAGAATAACATTATTTGAAGTTTATATTTGAATGGCTATCAGCAGCACGGTAGAGAAGAGAATAACATTATTTTAAGTGTATATTTGAATGGCTACCAGCAGCACGGTAGAGAAGAGAATAACATTATTTTAAGTTTATATTTGAATGGCTACCAGCAGCACGGTAGACAAGAGAATAACATTATTTTAAGTGTATATTTGAATGGCTACCAGCAGCACGGTAGAGAAGAGAATAACATTATTTTAAGTTTATATTTGAATTGCTACCAGTAGCACGGTAGAGAAGAGAATAACATTATTTTAAGTTTATATTTGAATGGCTACCAGCAGCACGGTAGAGAAGAGAATAACATTATTTTAAGTGTATATTTGAATGGCTACCAGCAGCACGGTAGAGAAGAGAATAACATTATTTGAAGTTTATATTTGAATGGCTATCAACAGCACGGTAGAGAAGAGAATAACATTATTTTAATTTTATATTTGAATGGCTATAAGCAGCACAGTAGAGAAGAGAATAACATTATTTGAAGTTTATATTTAAATGGCTACCAGCAGCACGGTAAAGAAGAGAATAACATTATTTTAAGTTTATATTTGAATGACTACCAGCAGCACGGTAGAGAAGAGAATAACATTATTGTAAGTTTATATTTGAATGGCTACCAGCAGCACGGTAGAGAAGAGAATAACATTATTTGAAGATTATATTTGAATGGCTACCAGCAGCACGGTAGAGAAGAGAATAACATTATTTGAAGTTTATATTTGAATGGCTACCAGCAGAAAGCTAGAGAAGAGAATAACATTATTTTATATTTTTTATTTGAATGGCTACCAGCAGCACGGTAGAGAAGAGAATAACATTATTTTAAGTTTATGTTTTAATGACTACCAGCAACACGGTAGAGAAGAGAATAACATTATTTGAAGTTTATATTTGAATTGCTACCAGCCGCACGGTAGAGAAGAGAATAACATTATTTGAAGTTTATATTTGAATGGCTACCAGCAGCACGGTAGAGTAGA
This sequence comes from Sepiola atlantica, assembly GCA_963556195.1. Taxonomy (NCBI): domain Eukaryota; kingdom Metazoa; phylum Mollusca; class Cephalopoda; order Sepiida; family Sepiolidae; genus Sepiola; species Sepiola atlantica. The sequence goes on along the minus strand of OY744534.1, from coordinate 96,115,276 downwards.
GAATAACATTATTTTAAGTTTATATTTGAATGGCTACCAGCAGAAAGGTAGAGAAGACAATAATATTATTTTAAGTTTATATTTGAATGGCTACCAGTAGCACGGTAGAGAAGAGAATAACATTATTTGAAGTTTATATTTGAATGGCTACCGGCAGCACGGTAGAGAAGAGAATAACATTATTTGAAGTTTATATTTTAATGGCTACCAGCAGAAAGGTAGAGAAGAGAATAACATTACTTGAAGTTTATATTTGAATGGCTACCAGCAGCACGGAAGAGAAGAGAATAACATTATTTAAAGTTTATATTTGAATGGCTACCAGCACAAAGGTAGAGAAGAGAATAACATTATTTTAAGTTTATATTTGCATGGCTACCAGTAGCACGGTAGAGAAGAGAATAACATTATTTGAAGTTTATATTTGAATGGCTACCAGCAGAAAGGTAGAGAAGAGAATAACATTACTTGAAGTTTATATTTGAATGGCTACCAGCAGCACGGAAGAGAAGAGAATAACATTATTTGAAGTTTATATTTGAATGGCTACCAGTAGCACGGTAGAGAAGATAATAACATTATTTTAAGTTTATATTTGAATGGCTACCAGTAGCACGGTAGAGAAGAGAATACCATTATTTTAAGTTTATATTTGCATGCCTACTAGTAGCACGGTAGAGAAGAGAATAACATTATTTGAAGTTTATATTTGAATGGCTACCAGCAGCACGGTAGAGAAGAGAATAACATTATTTTAAGTGTATATTGTAATGGCTACCAGCAGCACGGTAGACAAGAGAATAACATTATTTGAAGTTTATATTTGAATGGCTACCAGCAGCACGGTAGAGAAGAGAATAACATTATTTGAAGTTTATATTTGAATGGCTATCAGCAGCACGGTAGAGAAGAGAATAACATTATTTTAAGTGTATATTTGAATGGCTACCAGCAGCACGGTAGAGAAGAGAATAACATTATTTGAAGTTTATATTTGAATGGCTACCAGCAGCACGGTAGACAAGAGAATAACATTATTTTAAGTGTATATTTGAATGGCTACCAGCAGCACGGTAGAGAAGAGAATAACATTATTTTAAGTTTATATTTGAATTGCTACCAGTAGCACGGTAGAGAAGAGAATAACATTATTTTAAGTTTATATTTGAATGGCTACCAGCAGCACGGTAGAGAAGAGAATAACATTATTTTAAGTGTATATTTGAATGGCTACCAGCAGCACGGTAGAGAAGAGAATAACATTATTTGAAGTTTATATTTGAATGGCTATCAACAGCACGGTAGAGAAGAGAATAACATTATTTTAATTTTATATTTGAATGGCTATAAGCAGCACAGTAGAGAAGAGAATAACATTATTTGAAGTTTATATTTAAATGGCTACCAGCAGCACGGTAAAGAAGAGAATAACATTATTTTAAGTTTATATTTGAATGACTACCAGCAGCACGGTAGAGAAGAGAATAACATTATTGTAAGTTTATATTTGAATGGCTACCAGCAGCACGGTAGAGAAGAGAATAACATTATTTGAAGATTATATTTGAATGGCTACCAGCAGCACGGTAGAGAAGAGAATAACATTATTTGAAGTTTATATTTGAATGGCTACCAGCAGAAAGCTAGAGAAGAGAATAACATTATTTTATATTTTTTATTTGAATGGCTACCAGCAGCACGGTAGAGAAGAGAATAACATTATTTTAAGTTTATGTTTTAATGACTACCAGCAACACGGTAGAGAAGAGAATAACATTATTTGAAGTTTATATTTGAATTGCTACCAGCCGCACGGTAGAGAAGAGAATAACATTATTTGAAGTTTATATTTGAATGGCTACCAGCAGCACGGTAGAGTAGAGAATAACATTATTTTAAGTTTATATTTGAATGGCTACCAGCAGAAAGGTAGAGAAGACAATAATATTATTTTAAGTTTATATTTGAATGGCTACCAGTAGCACGGTAGAGAAGAGAATAACATTATTTGAAGTTTATATTTGAATGGCTACCGGCAGCACGGTAGAGAAGAGAATAACATTATTTGAAGTTTATATTTTAATGGCTACCAGCAGAAAGGTAGAGAAGAGAATAACATTACTTGAAGTTTATATTTGAATGGCTACCAGCAGCACGGAAGAGAAGAGAATAACATTATTTAAAGTTTATATTTGAATGGCTACCAGCACAAAGGTAGAGAAGAGAATAACATTATTTTAAGTTTATATTTGCATGGCTACCAGTAGCACGGTAGAGAAGAGAATAACATTATTTGAAGTTTATATTTGAATGGCTACCAGCAGAAAGGTAGAGAAGAGAATAACATTACTTGAAGTTTATATTTGAATGGCTACCAGCAGCACGGAAGAGAAGAGAATAACATTATTTGAAGTTTATATTTGAATGGCTACCAGTAGCACGGTAGAGAAGATAATAACATTATTTTAAGTTTATATTTGAATGGCTACCAGTAGCACGGTAGAGAAGAGAATACCATTATTTTAAGTTTATATTTGCATGCCTACTAGTAGCACGGTAGAGAAGAGAATAACATTATTTGAAGTTTATATTTGAATGGCTACCAGCAGCACGGTAGAGAAGAGAATAACATTATTTAAAGTTTATATTTGAATGGCTACCAGCAGCACGGTAGAGAAGAGAATAACATTATTTTAAGTTTATATTTGAATGGCTACCAGCAGCACGGTAGAGAACCGAATAACATTATTTTAAGTTTATATTTGAATGGCTACCAGCAGCACGGTAGAGAAGAGAATAACATTATTGTAAGTTCATATTTGAATGGCTACCAGCAGCACGGTAGAGAAGAGAATAACATTATTTGTAGATTATATTTGAATGGCTACCAGCGGCACGGTAGAGAAGAGAATAACATTATTTGAAGTTTATATTTGAATGGCTACCAGCAGAAAGGTAGAGAAGAGAATAACATTATTTTAAGTTTATATTTGAATAGCTACCAGCAGCACGGTTGAGAAGAGAATAACATTATTTTATATTTTTTATTTGAATGGCTACCAGCAGCACGGTAGAGAAGAGAATAACATTATTTTAAGTTTATATTTTAATGGCTACCAGCAACACGGTAGAGAAGAGAATAACATTATTTGAAGTTTATATTTGAATGGCTACCAGCCGCACGGTAGAGAAGAGAATAACATTATTTGAAGTTTATATTTGAATGGCTACCAGCAGCACGGTAGAGTAGAGAATAACATTATTTGAAGTTTATATTTGAATGGCTACCAGCCGCACGGTAGAGAAGAGAATAACATTATTTTAAGTTTATATTTGAATGGCTACCAGCAGCACGGTAGAGAAGAGAATAACATTATTTTAAGTTTATATTTGCATGGCCATCAGTAGCACGGTAGAGAAGAGAATAACATTATTTTAAGTTTATATTTGAATGGCTACCAGCAGCACTGTAGAGAAGAGAATAACATTATTTAAAGTTTATATTTGAATGGCTACCAGCAGCACGGTAGAGAAGAGAATAACATTATTTTAAGTTTATATTTGAATGGCTACCATCAGCACGGTAGAGAAGAGAATAACATTATTTTAAGTTTATATTTGAATGGCTACCAGCAGCACGGTAGAGAAGAGAATAACATTATTGTAAGTTCATATTTGAATGGCTACCAGCAGCACGGTAGAGAAGAGAATAACATTATTTGTAGATTATATTTGAATGGCTACCAGCAGCACGGTAGAGATGAGAATAACATTATTTGAAGTTTATATTTGAATGGCTACCAGCAGAAAGGTAGAGAAGAGAATAACATTATTTTAAGTTTATATTTGAATAGCTAGCAGCAGCACGGTTGAGAAGAGAATAACATTATTTTATATTTTTTATTTGAATGGCTACCAGCAGCACGGTAGAGAAGAGAATAACATTATTTAAAGTTTATATTTTAATGGCTACCAGCAACACGGTAGAGAAGAGAATAACATTATTTGAAGTTTATATTTGAATGGCTACCAGCCGCACGGTAGAGAAGAGAATAACATTATTTGAAGTTTATATTTGAATGGCTACCAGCAGCACGGTAGAGTAGAGAATAACATTATTTGAAGTTTATATTTGAATGGCTACCAGCAGAAAGGTAGAGAAGAGAATAACATTATTTTAAGTTTATATTTGAATGGCTTCCAGTAGAACGGTAGAGAAGAGAATAACATTATTTTAAGTTTATATATGAATGGCTACCAGCAGCACGGTAGAGAAGAGAATAACATAATTTTAAGTTTATATTTGAATGGCTACCAGCAGCACGGTAGAGAAGAGAATAACATTATTTGAAGTTTATATTTGAATGGCTACCAGTAGCACGGTAGAGAAGAGAATAAAATTATTTTAAGTTCATATTTGAATGGCTACCAGCAGAACGGTAGAGAAGAGAATAACATTATTTTCAGTTTATATTTGAATGGCTACCAGTAGCACGGTAGAGAAGAGAATAACATTATTTTAAGTTTATATTTGAATGGCTACCAGCAGAACGGTAGAGAAGAGAATAACATTATTTTAAGTTTATATTTGAATGGCTACCAGCAGTACGGTAGAGAAGAGAATAACATTGTTTGAAGTTTATATTTGAATGGCTATCAGCAGCACGGTAGAGAAGAGAATAACATTATTTTAAGTTTATATTTGAATGGCTACCAGCAGCACGGTAGAGAAGAGAATAACATTATTTTAAGTTTATATTTGAATGACTACCAGCAGCACGGTAGAGAAGAGAATAACATTATTTGACGTTTATATTTGAATGGCTACCAGCAGCACGGTAGAGAAGAGAATAACATTATTTTAAGTTTATATTTGAATGGCTACCAGCAGCACGGTAGAGAAGAGAATAACATTATTTTAAGTTTATATTTGCATGACTACCAGCAGCACGGTAGAGAAGAGAATAACATTATTTGAAGTTTATATTTGAATGGCTACCAGCAGCACGGTAGAGAAGAGAATAACATTATTTTAAGTGTATATTGTAATGGCTACCAGCAGCACGGTAGACAAGAGAATAACATTATTTGAAGTTTATATTTGAATGGCTACCAGCAGCACGGTAGAGAAGAGAATAACATTATTTGAAGTTTATATTTGAATGGCTATCAGCAGCACGGTAGAGAAGAGAATAACATTATTTTAAGTGTATATTTGAATGGCTACCAGCAGCACGGTAGAGAAGAGAATAACATTATTTTAAGTTTATATTTGAATGGCTACCAGCAGCACGGTAGACAAGAGAATAACATTATTTTAAGTGTATATTTGAATGGCTACCAGCAGCACGGTAGAGAAGAGAATAACATTATTTTAAGTTTATATTTGAATTGCTACCAGTAGCACGGTAGAGAAGAGAATAACATTATTTTAAGTTTATATTTGAATGGCTACCAGCAGCACGGTAGAGAAGAGAATAACATTATTTTAAGTGTATATTTGAATGGCTACCAGCAGCACGGTAGAGAAGAGAATAACATTATTTGAAGTTTATATTTGAATGGCTATCAACAGCACGGTAGAGAAGAGAATAACATTATTTTAATTTTATATTTGAATGGCTATAAGCAGCACAGTAGAGAAGAGAATAACATTATTTGAAGTTTATATTTAAATGGCTACCAGCAGCACGGTAAAGAAGAGAATAACATTATTTTAAGTTTATATTTGAATGACTACCAGCAGCACGGTAGAGAAGAGAATAACATTATTGTAAGTTTATATTTGAATGGCTACCAGCAGCACGGTAGAGAAGAGAATAACATTATTTGAAGATTATATTTGAATGGCTACCAGCAGCACGGTAGAGAAGAGAATAACATTATTTGAAGTTTATATTTGAATGGCTACCAGCAGAAAGCTAGAGAAGAGAATAACATTATTTTATATTTTTTATTTGAATGGCTACCAGCAGCACGGTAGAGAAGAGAATAACATTATTTTAAGTTTATGTTTTAATGACTACCAGCAACACGGTAGAGAAGAGAATAACATTATTTGAAGTTTATATTTGAATTGCTACCAGCCGCACGGTAGAGAAGAGAATAACATTATTTGAAGTTTATATTTGAATGGCTACCAGCAGCACGGTAGAGTAGAGAATAACATTATTTTAAGTTTATATTTGAATGGCTACCAGCAGAAAGGTAGAGAAGACAATAATATTATTTTAAGTTTATATTTGAATGGCTACCAGTAGCACGGTAGAGAAGAGAATAACATTATTTGAAGTTTATATTTGAATGGCTACCGGCAGCACGGTAGAGAAGAGAATAACATTATTTGAAGTTTATATTTTAATGGCTACCAGCAGAAAGGTAGAGAAGAGAATAACATTACTTGAAGTTTATATTTGAATGGCTACCAGCAGCACGGAAGAGAAGAGAATAACATTATTTAAAGTTTATATTTGAATGGCTACCAGCACAAAGGTAGAGAAGAGAATAACATTATTTTAAGTTTATATTTGCATGGCTACCAGTAGCACGGTAGAGAAGAGAATAACATTATTTGAAGTTTATATTTGAATGGCTACCAGCAGAAAGGTAGAGAAGAGAATAACATTACTTGAAGTTTATATTTGAATGGCTACCAGCAGCACGGAAGAGAAGAGAATAACATTATTTGAAGTTTATATTTGAATGGCTACCAGTAGCACGGTAGAGAAGATAATAACATTATTTTAAGTTTATATTTGAATGGCTACCAGTAGCACGGTAGAGAAGAGAATACCATTATTTTAAGTTTATATTTGCATGCCTACTAGTAGCACGGTAGAGAAGAGAATAACATTATTTGAAGTTTATATTTGAATGGCTACCAGCAGCACGGTAGAGAAGAGAATAACATTATTTTAAGTGTATATTGTAATGGCTACCAGCAGCACGGTAGACAAGAGAATAACATTATTTGAAGTTTATATTTGAATGGCTACCAGCAGCACGGTAGAGAAGAGAATAACATTATTTGAAGTTTATATTTGAATGGCTATCAGCAGCACGGTAGAGAAGAGAATAACATTATTTTAAGTGTATATTTGAATGGCTACCAGCAGCACGGTAGAGAAGAGAATAACATTATTTGAAGTTTATATTTGAATGGCTACCAGCAGCACGGTAGACAAGAGAATAACATTATTTTAAGTGTATATTTGAATGGCTACCAGCAGCACGGTAGAGAAGAGAATAACATTATTTTAAGTTTATATTTGAATTGCTACCAGTAGCACGGTAGAGAAGAGAATAACATTATTTTAAGTTTATATTTGAATGGCTACCAGCAGCACGGTAGAGAAGAGAATAACATTATTTTAAGTGTATATTTGAATGGCTACCAGCAGCACGGTAGAGAAGAGAATAACATTATTTGAAGTTTATATTTGAATGGCTATCAACAGCACGGTAGAGAAGAGAATAACATTATTTTAATTTTATATTTGAATGGCTATAAGCAGCACAGTAGAGAAGAGAATAACATTATTTGAAGTTTATATTTAAATGGCTACCAGCAGCACGGTAAAGAAGAGAATAACATTATTTTAAGTTTATATTTGAATGACTACCAGCAGCACGGTAGAGAAGAGAATAACATTATTGTAAGTTTATATTTGAATGGCTACCAGCAGCACGGTAGAGAAGAGAATAACATTATTTGAAGATTATATTTGAATGGCTACCAGCAGCACGGTAGAGAAGAGAATAACATTATTTGAAGTTTATATTTGAATGGCTACCAGCAGAAAGCTAGAGAAGAGAATAACATTATTTTATATTTTTTATTTGAATGGCTACCAGCAGCACGGTAGAGAAGAGAATAACATTATTTTAAGTTTATGTTTTAATGACTACCAGCAACACGGTAGAGAAGAGAATAACATTATTTGAAGTTTATATTTGAATTGCTACCAGCCGCACGGTAGAGAAGAGAATAACATTATTTGAAGTTTATATTTGAATGGCTACCAGCAGCACGGTAGAGTAGAGAATAACATTATTTTAAGTTTATATTTGAATGGCTACCAGCAGAAAGGTAGAGAAGACAATAATATTATTTTAAGTTTATATTTGAATGGCTACCAGTAGCACGGTAGAGAAGAGAATAACATTATTTGAAGTTTATATTTGAATGGCTACCGGCAGCACGGTAGAGAAGAGAATAACATTATTTGAAGTTTATATTTTAATGGCTACCAGCAGAAAGGTAGAGAAGAGAATAACATTACTTGAAGTTTATATTTGAATGGCTACCAGCAGCACGGAAGAGAAGAGAATAACATTATTTAAAGTTTATATTTGAATGGCTACCAGCACAAAGGTAGAGAAGAGAATAACATTATTTTAAGTTTATATTTGCATGGCTACCAGTAGCACGGTAGAGAAGAGAATAACATTATTTGAAGTTTATATTTGAATGGCTACCAGCAGAAAGGTAGAGAAGAGAATAACATTACTTGAAGTTTATATTTGAATGGCTACCAGCAGCACGGAAGAGAAGAGAATAACATTATTTGAAGTTTATATTTGAATGGCTACCAGTAGCACGGTAGAGAAGATAATAACATTATTTTAAGTTTATATTTGAATGGCTACCAGTAGCACGGTAGAGAAGAGAATACCATTATTTTAAGTTTATATTTGCATGCCTACTAGTAGCACGGTAGAGAAGAGAATAACATTATTTGAAGTTTATATTTGAATGGCTACCAGCAGCACGGTAGAGAAGAGAATAACATTATTTAAAGTTTATATTTGAATGGCTACCAGCAGCACGGTAGAGAAGAGAATAACATTATTTTAAGTTTATATTTGAATGGCTACCAGCAGCACGGTAGAGAACCGAATAACATTATTTTAAGTTTATATTTGAATGGCTACCAGCAGCACGGTAGAGAAGAGAATAACATTATTGTAAGTTCATATTTGAATGGCTACCAGCAGCACGGTAGAGAAGAGAATAACATTATTTGTAGATTATATTTGAATGGCTACCAGCGGCACGGTAGAGAAGAGAATAACATTATTTGAAGTTTATATTTGAATGGCTACCAGCAGAAAGGTAGAGAAGAGAATAACATTATTTTAAGTTTATATTTGAATAGCTACCAGCAGCACGGTTGAGAAGAGAATAACATTATTTTATATTTTTTATTTGAATGGCTACCAGCAGCACGGTAGAGAAGAGAATAACATTATTTTAAGTTTATATTTTAATGGCTACCAGCAACACGGTAGAGAAGAGAATAACATTATTTGAAGTTTATATTTGAATGGCTACCAGCCGCACGGTAGAGAAGAGAATAACATTATTTGAAGTTTATATTTGAATGGCTACCAGCAGCACGGTAGAGTAGAGAATAACATTATTTGAAGTTTATATTTGAATGGCTACCAGCCGCACGGTAGAGAAGAGAATAACATTATTTTAAGTTTATATTTGAATGGCTACCAGCAGCACGGTAGAGAAGAGAATAACATTATTTTAAGTTTATATTTGCATGGCCATCAGTAGCACGGTAGAGAAGAGAATAACATTATTTTAAGTTTATATTTGAATGGCTACCAGCAGCACTGTAGAGAAGAGAATAACATTATTTAAAGTTTATATTTGAATGGCTACCAGCAGCACGGTAGAGAAGAGAATAACATTATTTTAAGTTTATATTTGAATGGCTACCATCAGCACGGTAGAGAAGAGAATAACATTATTTTAAGTTTATATTTGAATGGCTACCAGCAGCACGGTAGAGAAGAGAATAACATTATTGTAAGTTCATATTTGAATGGCTACCAGCAGCACGGTAGAGAAGAGAATAACATTATTTGTAGATTATATTTGAATGGCTACCAGCAGCACGGTAGAGATGAGAATAACATTATTTGAAGTTTATATTTGAATGGCTACCAGCAGAAAGGTAGAGAAGAGAATAACATTATTTTAAGTTTATATTTGAATAGCTAGCAGCAGCACGGTTGAGAAGAGAATAACATTATTTTATATTTTTTATTTGAATGGCTACCAGCAGCACGGTAGAGAAGAGAATAACATTATTTAAAGTTTATATTTTAATGGCTACCAGCAACACGGTAGAGAAGAGAATAACATTATTTGAAGTTTATATTTGAATGGCTACCAGCCGCACGGTAGAGAAGAGAATAACATTATTTGAAGTTTATATTTGAATGGCTACCAGCAGCACGGTAGAGTAGAGAATAACATTATTTGAAGTTTATATTTGAATGGCTACCAGCAGAAAGGTAGAGAAGAGAATAACATTATTTTAAGTTTATATTTGAATGGCTACCAGCAGCACGGTAGAGAAGAGAATAACATTATTTGAAGTTTATATTTGAATGGCTACCAGCAGCACGGTAGAGAAGAGAATAACATTATTTGAAGTTTATATTTGAATAGCTACCAGCAGCACGGTTGAGAAGAGAATAACATTATTTGAAGTTTATATTTGAATGGCTACCAGCAGCACGGTAGAGAAGAGAATAACATTATTTTCAGTTTATATTTGAATGGCTACCAGCAGAAAGGTAGAGAAGAGAATAAAATTACTTGAAGTTTATATTTGAATGGCTACCAGCAGCACGGAAGAGAAGAGAATAACATTATTTGAAGTTTATATTTGAATGGCTACCAGCAGAAAGGTAGAGAAGAGAATAACATTATTTTAAGTTTATATTTGCATGGCTACCAGTAGCACGGTAGAGAAGAGAATAACACTATTTGAAGTTTATATTTGAATGGCTACCAGCAGAAAGGTAGAGAAGAGAATAACATTACTTGAAGTTTATATTTGAATGGCTACCAGCAGCACGGAAGAGAAGAGAATAAGATTATTTGAAGTTTATATTTGAATGGCTACCAGCAGAAAGGTAGAGAAGAGAATAACATTATTTTAAGTTTATATTTGCATGGCTACCAGTAGCACGGTAGAGAAGAGAATAACATTATTTGAAGTTTATATTTGAATGGCTACCAGCAGCACGGAAGAGAAGAGAATAACATTATTTTAAGTTTATATTTGCATGGCTACCAGTAGCACGGTAGACAAGAGAATAACATTATTTTAAGTTTATATTTGAATGGCTACCAGTAGCACGGTAGAGAAGATAATAACATTATTTTAAGTTTATATTTGAATGGCTACCAGCAGCACGGAAGAGAAGAGAATAACATTATTTTAAGTTTATATTTGAATGGCTACCAGCAGCACGGTAGAGAAGAGAATAACATTATTTGAAGTTTATATTTGAATGGCTACCAGCCGCACGGTAGAGAAGTGAATAACATTATTTGAAGTTTATATTTGAATGGCTACCAGCCGCACGGTAGAGAAGAGAATAATATAATTTTAAGTTTATATTTGAATGGCTACCAGCAGCACGGTAGAGAAGAGAATAACATTATTTTAAGTTTATATTTGCATGGCCATCAGTAGCACGGTAGAGAAGAGAATAACATTATTTTAAGTTTATATTTGAATGGCTACCAGCAGCACGGTAGAGAAGAGAATAACATTATTTAAAGTTTATATTTGAATGGCTACCAGCAGCTCGGTAGAGAAGAGAATAACATTATTTGAAGTTTATATTTGAATGGCTACCAGCAGCACGGTAGAGAAGAGAATAACATTATTTTAAGTTTATATTTGCATGGCCATCAGTAGCACGGTAGAGAAGAGAATAACATTATTTTAAGTTTATATTTGAATGGCTACCAGCAGCACGGTAGAGAAGAGAATAACATTATTTTAAGTTTATATTTAATGGCTACCAGCAGCACGGTAGAGAAGAGAATAACATTATTTGAAGTTTATATTTGAATGGCTACCAGCAGCACGGTAGAGAAGAGAATAACAGTATATGAAGTTTATATTTGAATGGCTACCAGCAGCACGGTAGAGAAGAGAATAACATTATTTTAAGTTTATATATGAATGGCTACCAGCAGCACGGTAGAGAAGAGAATAACATTATTTGAAGTTTATATATGAATGGCTACCAGCAGCACGATAGAGAAGAGAATAACATTATTTGAAGTTTATATTTGAATGGCTACCAGCAGCACGGTAGAGAAGAGAATAACGCGGGAGTAATACAGGGTGTTTACAAAGTCTTGGGAACATAACGATTTTTAATAACTCAAAAACTATTACGAGTTAAAAAAGGAAATTGGTACCGTTGGAAAGGTTAAAGTTGCAAGTTTTTTGAGGAATCTTGAAAGTTGCTCAATATGAGCATCATTCGTCACACGGCAGACATCTAATCGATAGTCCATTTCCTGTCAAACGCGTTCCAGCATCTTGACGTCAATGGTTCCGACAACTGCCGTTACTCGAGCCTTTAGTTCGTCAATATCTCTTGGAAGGGGCGGCACATAGACTTGTTGCTTGACAAAGCCCCAAAGGAAAAAGTCACACGGGGTAAGATCTGGAGACCTAGGAGGCCAGGGCATGAGAAACTCATCACCTCGCCCAGATCTCCCAATCCATCTACCAGGCAGCCTTGTGTTAAGAAACTGCCTTACTCTAAGACTCCAGTGTGGTGGTGCACCATCTTGTTGAAAAATGAAGTCATCAGATTCTGCTTGTTCCAACTGAGCCATTAACCAGTCTTCCAGCATGTTGAGATAGGATTCACCAGTGATAGTTGCCTCTTCAAAGAAGAACGGTCCATAGACACCTTTCTTGGAAATTGCACAAAACACGTTCACTTTTGGTGAATCTCGCTCGTGCTCAAGAAGTTCATGAGGATTCTCAGTACCCCATATGCGAGTGTTATGCTTGTTAACTTTGCCATTCAGATGGAAGGTCGCCTCATCGCTAAAAACAAGCCGGTCATCAAAGCCGTTATCTTCCAACTTCTCTTGCATTGCAATGCAAAAGTCACGGCGAAGTGGCTTATCAGTGTCCTTCAACTTTTGGACCAACTTGAGCTTGTAAGGTACCATTTGCAGTCGTTTCCTTAAGACACGCCAGACAGTTGCTGGAGCAAGCTGAAGTTCCCTGCTCGCTCTTCTCACTGATTTACGGGGGCTCCGCTGAAAGGCTGTCCGAACTTGCTCAACTGAAGTTGAAGGGCGACCTGTTCGCTTACTTGGGCACAAACACCCATCTTTCACAAATTTAGCATGCCATCTGACAATGGATTTCCTTTCAGGGGCTTCTTTTTTAAATTACCTGCGAAATGCACGCTGAACACATGTCCACGATTCAGTTTTTGCAAATTGGAGGACGCAAAATGCCTTGTCTTGTTTAGAGAACGCCATTACTGCACCTGGAAAGATGACACGAAAATCATTAGTATGACCAAACACTTGATTAAGCAAGCTTTAAAATGGCACCAGTTTCATTTTTCTACCTGGAATAGTTCATGAGATATACGCATTTGTAATGTTCCCAAGACTTTTGAAACACCCTGTATTATATGAGTGTTTTTTTTTAATGGGTTACGAAAAACTTACGTTATTCCGTCTCTGGAAAATAACAAATGAACGATTTACTGGTGTCGTTAATGTCAACAGTCGAAACCACAGATAGTTTGTCCAGCAACAATCTCATCTCTTCTTTCCAATGTGCGTTGTCACGGCAACCGAATGGTCAATCTGGTGGAAGTCTTAGTACTTAGTGTTCAAGACATTAATATATTTCGCTTGTCTTTTATCTCGCTCTCATCTCTTTTATGTCTCCCTCGATAGCCCCGCCCCCTTTCTTTATCTTTCTCTCTCCCTCTCTCTCTCTTTCTCTGTATACCTCTCTCTGTATCCCTCTCTTTCTCTCTCTGTTTCTGTATGCGAGTCTGTCTCTCTCTCTCTCTGTATCTGACTGTCACTCTCTCTACCCCCTCTATCTCTGTCTCTCCCTCTCTATTTCTCTCTCTGCATCTCTCTGTCTATCTCAATTTGTTTCTCCCTCTCTCTCTCTTTGTCTCTCCTTCTCTCTCTCTATATATATATTTCTCTCTTTCTCTCTTCTCTCTCTGTCTCTCCCTCTCTCTCTTTGTATCTCTCTCTGTCTCTCCACCTCTCTCTGTATCTCTCTCTGTATCTCCCTCTCTCTCTGTATCTGTCTCTGTATCCCCCCTCTCTCTGTATCTGTCTCTGTATCTCCCCCCTCTCTCTCTCTCTTTACGCTAAATACATTTCCGAATGTTTAACTTTTGTAATCTCAGAAGGTTGGTACTAATTCTGTAAAACAAGTTGTATTGTCCGAGATTCTTTTTCCATCATTCATTCTCTATTTTTTTTAACTATATCGTTTTTTTCGTACCAAGTTATTTTTACAATCTGATTTTTATTTTCAATGCAATTATTACGATTATTAAATTATTTTCTGAACCCAATTATTTTAAAGCTATAACTAATTTTCTTAACGTAATATCATTTAAATAGCTATGTATATAAGTAATCCGTGTTATTTTCAGACTATAACTTATTTTGTTAAGTTAATAACACGTTAATCTCTAGTTATATAATTGTTGCATGTAAAAACTTCCGAACTCTTCAATATTTCAATTGACGGAGATTGCTAATCATATTTAAGCCGTGAAATACTTTCTATCTAATAGTTTAAATTCTTACAAACGTTCTTCAGATTTCAATTAGTCACGAAGTAATTAATTTACTTTTTAACTATTAACAAATATTACAATGGCTTATTTTTTACGAAGAAACAGAAAAGCATTTGGTTTGAATGTATTTACTAATTCATTTATGTTTTAAATATTTTGAAGAAGCTCCGTTTAGTACTTTACGATATCGCGTTTTTTTAATTTTAATAAGTAATCGATTAATTGTAAATATAACAAATAACATTTTAACATGTAATTTTGAGAGTTGCGGTCACACGAGAAGTAAATACATGCACATACACACATAAAAAGCAGTCGTGTAATGGTACATCTCCTCATTACTAAGAAGATCTGAGGCAGAGTAAGTATAACGGTCTATGGTTGCTTGACGTCGCATTGACAAGAATATAAATATGAGAGTGTACAAGGATTCAGATAGATAAAATGAAATATCAGAAAAATGATAGAACTGTGTTGGGAATATAGGACATGGAAATTAGCATTACTAGTTTGGGTACGGCGTAAGTCAACGGACAATGAACAATTAAAACAGTTATTAATGAATTGGAATTTTATTTGAAAATAATAGATCAGAATTAATAAGTAGTATGTTTGTTACGGAATTTGATTATGTATACTATAGAGTTAAATAGATATATTGCTAGCGACGGGGAAGAAAGAGACAAAACACAGAATGGCAGAGCGGAAGTAAATAAGAATGTGTTTACGCTCAAGCCAGGTATCTAAACAACCGCTAGCGTACACTCGCCTACAACACAGGCGCGTAGTTAACTCGCCGATAAGACATGAATTAATTTACAGACATTGGCTTACATTAATAAAGTATAATAAGGAAATGTTTACCATGATAATGTTTTTAAAACGTAATTCATCCCAAACAAGACAGGCCGCCACTGTAAACGTAAGGGGCTTCTGAAAGTTAGAGTGTAGGTTTAGTATGTCATGTTAACTTGGGAGTTGTGTAGCGAGTTGTCTGTTTACATTAGTTTGAACTTTCTGCATGTCGGTACAGCCGGGGAAACAGGAAACAGGGAGGGGGTTCCAGAGGCCGGCAGCACGAGGAAAGAAGCCATTAGAGTAGAAGGCTCTCCAGCATCTGGGGACCTCGACAGTGAATGGGTGTGATTTAGCTGATTGTCGAGTTGGTCTAATGTATTTACGTCGATGGGGCACAAAAGCAGCCAGTATGTGTTTTTGTTATATAGTATATCGTGTACATTAGTTTCAGTGGTCATTAAGGATTGCCCATTTTCCGTTTGATGAATTGAGAAGTAATTACCTGCAAAACTTAGCTTTGAATAAGAATGTCATATATGTAAATGAATACATTATACTGATCATCCTGTATATGAGAATCTCATTCAAGAGGAACACTGAATGCATGAACACAGACAGTTTACATAAATTCACTAAAAAGTATTTCGTTTTAACTTTGTTGATTTTTCTCTTCATTCAGAAATCAATTCTTCATCATCATCATCATCATCATCATCATCATCATCATCATCATCATCATCATCATCATCATCATCATCATCATCAACCGGTTTATTTGTTGAATCAGGCCACAATTAATCCTCTGATGAGGGTGGGGCCCGATTGTCTAGTCTCGAAATCTAAGTCTTCCTCTCCACTTCTGTCTTTGGCAAGGCTTGATGGAATCCATAGGCCCTGAAGATCCACGCATCCTGGGATCTACGAAGCCCAAGACATTACTAGCAGCATTAGTGCTACTGGCACTGCCTTTCTTTTTTCCTGCTGTATTTCGACTAGACATTTTATTTAAGGCAATTTTACGGCTGGATGCCTATCCTTTACCAACTTGAACACTTTTAGCAGTCCAAGACCTCCACCGTTCCCATCTAACTAGGGCTGATGTCGTTTCCACTTAAGCATGTACAAATGTCATACATTACCAGTGAGTTGCTTATCAAGATGTTGTTGGTGAAGTATAAAACAAGAATTCCACTTGTATGAACAAAATAGTGACACATAAGTGAAGTAGACGTGCCCGAAATGTCGTTAAATATTTTTTTTAAATGAAAAATATTATTTGGAGATGAATACTGAAACATATTGTCACGCTGAGAAGTTATGGACGGGATTTAATCGTTCTGGCACAGTTCCACTAGTTAACCACATCGAATTCTATAATAAATAATAATGACAACAGGTTGTATCTCGGTGTCTGGTCCCAAAACCTGTGACGTATTTAAGCTGATGGTAAGTCCACAATCTTTTCAGGACTGTGAGATATATAGATATGTATGGTGCTAAAGGCGCTGATTAAGAGAAGTTTTGGATTAGCTTTATTAAATTATAAAATAAAATAAAATAAAGTATTTCTAAAATGTTCCGGAAACGATCGTACTTGTTGTTCTAAAACATGGAACAATTATGTTTTAAGTCATTGAATGTTTATATATATATATATATATATATATATATATATATATTTGGAGAGAGATAGAGGGGTGTATAGTTGTGTTAGAAAATAACATGTAGATTGCCAAGGATTTCGGCATTGATTGCTGCAATATCTATTATTCCTAATTGGAATAATTTCTATAGAATTCAAATATGTTCGAAATTGAATCATTCCCAGGAATTATTTAATGTTGTGTTCTATATTATCGGTGTATTAATGGCAAATATACAATGAATATACAATGAATGTGTCACAGTAGATGTTGTATTTCGCTTTTCAATAACAATATTTACATGCGTCCGTTCCTCATTATAGCAAGACGGGTTCGACAGTCAGCAGATCGGTCGGTCGGTCGATCACGCTTTGGTTTGAAATTTCGTTTTCATGGCTAGAAACGGAGACTGAATGGACGCATTGTAAGAATAGTCGTCATTGTTTCCTCTGCGAATAATGGCTTTCGAACATGAAAGGCTTCCATGAAATTAGTATTTCAAACTGATGCGCGAAAAACTAACGGAGGGCCGGCCAATAGGCATATCCCATTACAGCGATGCATGGAGGTATGTTACCATTGTAATTCACACCCGAAACACAATAGCTATTGTAGACGGTTCATTATATACGATTCACATAGTTATATTTAAATCGTTCCTGAAAGCTCTTCAAGCTTAAAAAATACATATTAAGAAACACGTATTCTCAGAAGAGAGAATGGAACATGGAATCATCTTTTCTCATAATAAGTCCGTTCCAGGTTCTATCTTTCAATCAAACTTCTATATCGACTTATACACACATGCCTATATATATATATATATATATATATATATATATATATATATAAATATAAGGTTAATACAGCAAAGGATATAAAAGGCAACTAATATCTTTAATTAGTGAACATCCGGATAAGAATGAAGCTCATTATACTGGATAGAGCAATAATAGCAATAGATGAAGTGAAAGAATAAAATAAGGTGCGAATCAAATTTTATTACAGTTCAAAGTTCAGGCAAAGTTCTTTAAAGTACTTTGACTGAACATTGAACCGTAATAAAATTTGATTTGCACCTTATTTTATTCTTTCACTTCATCTATTGCTATATATATATATATATATATATATATATATATATATATATATATATATATATATGGGGAAGTTGAATTAGCTACTAAACACCATGCTCGAATGTCTTTGGTCTCTCTGTACAAGGGTTTGTCAGGACAACCTGACATGAGGATAATTAACTATACAAGTAAACCCTGACCAAATATTCAAAATAACATAGTATTCGCAGCACAAATAAGATCCCCTCGGCACAGCTATACACTTGCTCATACGTGGAATAGTGCACCTTCTCCTAGTGATGTTACCTCAAGAAAACTTTGCTGAAGTGTTTGTTATTTGTGTATATTTATATGCGTATTTTTAAAGAAGGATATGTACATATGTGTCCACTAGTTTTCTCTACTAACTATCTATTAATAATGGAGTTTATGTATCTGTCTGTCTGTCTGTCTGGCTGAAGCTGAAACTCCAGTATAACTATTTTACTGAAACTAATCTTTTTGAAATTCTTTATATACTGTCATCAAAAGTCGTTCAGACACCAAATGGGTGTTACCATTAACATAAGTCATTTCTTTAAACCTTCAATTAAATTCATATTTACAAATATACACTGCTATTATTAAATTTACATATGTGTTTACAATATTTTCCGATAAGGTTATATTAATAAACATTATTCATACAATTAATTAAATCCATTTTCATCATAACCGGCGTGTTTTCTAAACCATTTCAACGCGAGTACTGTTAAAACTGCAAAGTCATTGGCTGTTTAATCAGTGGTGTCCTCCCTCCCTCCGGTAATTAAATATGGCGATCTGATTAAGCAGCCGATTTACTGTTTAATCAGTAGTGCCCTCCCTCCCTCCGGTAATTAAATATGGCGATCTGATTAAGCAGCCGATTGGCTGTTTAATCAGTGGTGTCCTCCCTCCGGTAATTAAATATGGCGATCTGATTAAGCAGCCGATGTTAATATGGCACGTTAAATATGTAAACAACAACGCTGGTACCCACCGTGCTCAGTTTTCCATTTTTAAAACCGTCCTAAGTTTGTTTATTCTTAGCCATTATGTTTTAAAACACGAATTTATTAAATCAAATTGTTTAATTAAAATAATAATTGATTTAAAAATTACTATATAAAAACGCGCGCCCACGCACACACCCACACACACACAGTTCAGGTAAACTTTTTCTTTCCGAGAATTAAAAAACTTTTCGTGTTTACTGTATTTGATTTCTTAATACTTTCATATCTAATATTATCATTTTTTCACGACCTCAACAGAATTTATGATTCCATGTTTTATTTATTAAAAAAAAAAGATGTGATTTTTTTTCTTTAATGTCAACACAATAAACTAACACATTGTACTGGAAAACTATACAACTGATTGTAGAATCAAATTGTTTAATTAAAAAAGGGTCATTAAACACACACACACACACACTGTGTTCACTGTATTTGATTTTTTGGTGCTTTTTTCATTTTAGGACCCACGCTAACTTTGACCCCGTCGTTACAGTTAGGGTTAGGTTTTTTTTTTTTTCTTTTTAATTAAAAATATTTACATGTATAGGGGGGGGGATGAAAAATTGGGGGAAGGCGGTCAAAAAATGTTGTTTTTTTTTTCTTAACTAAAAAATATTACAATGACTGGTAATATAAAAAAATTGAGGGGGCTACAAAAAAAGTTTTTCCTTTCTTTTTAAACTACAGGGCTTTCTATTTATGGGCGAGGGTACAACAAAAATCGGGGTAGGGTCGAATTTTTTTTTTCTTGGTCATAAACACAGAAAATCAATGTCTAACCACCACAGAAATATGACTGGGGCTCCATTGGCTTACGCGTGAGCCTTCATTTCTGATGCGGCAGCGTAGCAAAAATATTCGACCGGAGGGAGCATATATTTGCTAGTATATTTAATGATTAGTAAACAAGATTTGGTTATTTTTGTTGACTTGTAATTGTGGTGTTCTATGTATTAGTGCTGATGCAGACATCCTTTTATTAATAAAAATTCGATAGTCTCAGAAACGATCGTACACAGAAAGTTTCGTCAAAATTATATTTTATAGTTTTTCTTCTTTTCTAAATTGTCTTAATTGAGATAGATAGACATATAGATAGAAAGATAGATATTTATACCATTTATATATAGTGATTTACATTAAATTAATACATTTCTACTTTATATAGAGCACGTTTTAAAAATATGGATTGAAGTTCATTACAACTGTATTAATTAATATATATATATATATATATATATATATATATATATGTATGTATGTATGTATGTATATGTATGTATGTATGTATGTACACGGCACAATCACGTTAACACACCAGTTCCCGTTAGATAACCGAAGTTAAGCGACGTCGAGCCTGGCCAGTACGAAATGAGTGACCATTTGGGAATACCAGGTGCTGTATGTGCTCTCTGCCTATCTCGGCATTGTTTCCAGTCATCTTGAATTGTTTGCCATTGGAATCAAGCAGTGCCGACTCAGGAGAAGTTTTGCGAGTCATTGCGATACCCTTGCTTCACAATTACAAGCGCAGCCTGCCCCTTATAGTGGTGTCCATAGTCTGTCTAAACTGAACGGAGGGAATTGCATTGGCATATATATATATACATTAGTGATATTAATGTGCTTTTAAAATGATCATTATTTAATAAGGTGATCTAAGTTTCTTAAAGCAATTCATTACTCATATCTGAAAATATATAGGGGATCTTTAAATTGCAAGGTCTGCTCTTTCGATTCTGCCTAATTTCAGAATCTGTATGCTTACAACTAATTTTGGATTGCTGATTTACATCCATTATTTTATATGTATATATATATATATATATATATATATACCCCTCAGTAGTGATCAAAAACCCTGAGGGTGATGGTGATATGCGGACTCTGCGAACCGGGTTCACGCCTCGCGACCGTCTGAAATTGTTATTTTCCTGCACTGATGAGAGCCTAAGCTTGAAACGCTAGCGTTTGTAGGTATTAATTGTTTAATGTTAATTAATATATATATATATATATATATATATATATATATATGATTATTTTTATTTACACAGACATATACAAACTCTGCGACACTGGCATGTCGATGTTATCGATCAACAGTGATTATAACCTGAGATCTCATCAGGCAGAGTTAGGTAAATACTGAAAATATATATATATATATATATATATATATATATATATATATATATATATACATATATATACACCCAACATGTTATAGTGCGTAATAAAATCATGTGTACATACATGAAATAGTAATTATGTTTATATTTACTTTTATATAATAAGAATTATTTAGAAAATATTTCGCGTCAATTCGGTGCGAGCTTGTACGAGTATCGGATCGGAGCGACGCCTCATGGACGGGCATATTAAAACAACCAGCTTTTAGTTCTTCGTCAAAATATAGATTTTTTCGTAGAAAACGGTGAAAGCAGTGGCGATAATTGAAACTAGCACTAAAGAGTTATGATAGAAATAATGTGCTATAAGAAAAGATGGCTTCCAAACATTTAATTACTTTTCTCATGTTTAGTAGTAATATATCAACCTACTTCATATAAGACCTTGAAATGATGAAAAAAATGTAGTTTCAGCTACAGTAGATCAACATAAGTTTTGCCTTTAACACAATTATGTAATCATTTGTTTGTGTGGGCCATCGCATATGTAGGCCTGAATTTTCTATTTTATATTAAGCTCTCGTAAAGGAAAAAGTATTACGGACATAGACTTTGAGACTGTGCATATATTTCGGCTTAAACTACGGTAAATAAAAGAGTAGCCTAATATATGTAAATATGTATAGCTATCGATATAGACAGACATACAGATGGTTGGGGAATAAAAATTGAGTTCAACTAACTAAAACACACACACGTATATATATGTTTATATATATATATATGTGTGTGTGTGTGTGTATTCTTAATTTTCATTTGTTTTACTGTAAAAAGAACAAGATACACGTATTAATAATTATATAAATACTACTGATAACAATAATAACAAATTTTTAGATTAACACTTTCAGCAAAATAAACCATCACCAAATTAGAGTTTACGTTTTTAAAGTGATTAGTTAGAAAATTTAATGAATAAAAAAAACTTACCAATTTTGATATCGATACCCAAAAATGTACCGATTTTTCCTTACATTCGATTCCAATTAATCATCTTACCACTAATATATATATATATATATATATACATGTATATACATATATATAACTTTTTTCCTATATATTTTACACTTCGTGTCTTCAGATCAGACTAGGTGAAGAATATGACGATAGGTCAGTCCTAAGAGAAGGCTGTTCGGGTCGGTCCGTTCGTAGTCGCACGTTTCCTACTTTGCTCTCGTCCGATCGGTAACCCGGCATTTTAATCAAGTAACCGCACACGTCTCGTCTGATTTGAGGTGCCTCTTGACGCATTTATTCATAGCATTTGACTTTCACTCAGCTAGCTGACATTCGGATCAGACTTTTCCCAACAGCACTTGATTCCCTCTGAAACTGCCGGCATTTCGAATCACATCCGTACAGAAAAATGGCATTCAATATTTGCCAATTACAAGAATCACAATGTCTCAACTCTGTTGTTTCTATTTGCACAAAATAATAACGCCTGCTAAGCAACTGCAGATGTATTTATATTTTCTATATGTTAAGTATATACATTATGTAAAAGTTAGATACATTCTTCAAAATGGGATTGATATTGCCCAGATGAAAATAATGATATTATATATATATATTATTTATATTTTTTCCCGTTTTTCTTCGACCCATTCGGTCTTTTATTGTTATCTTCTGATAATGAAAGTTTTTCTTTCGAAAATTTAAGATTACCCTTTGCCGAACTGTTACTTACCGGACAAGATTTACTATTTGGTATTTAATCAGTTTTCGTGAAATTACTAATAAATCGTTTTGAGTTTCACTTTCTCCCTGCGTTTATTTCTTTTCGTTTTTTCCATCTTACGGCAACCACATCGCATTGCTATAGCCTCGGACGACTAATCTGCACTTATATATATATATATATATATATATATATATATATATATATATATATATATATATATATATATGGCTAATCAAATTTCTCTAGCTGTGCGTTGGTGTTACCAGGCATCTAATCCTAGAATTTTTTTTTCTGCTCGACCGTTACTCAAATCTATTCATAAGGATGTTCTCCCACCCCAACATATCAGTAATATTATTTATCAATTTAAATGTCGATGCGATGTCGTATACGTGAGAAGACCAGTGCAAAGGTTTGAATCCAGAATCAAACAACCCCCCCTGCCATACGCCAGGGCCGACTAAATAATTTAAATAATTTAGTCAATACATCCGGGTCTGCTATTGCTGACCATCTTATAAATAGCGCCGAATGTGCGTCGACGTACACTAGTGACTGATTTTCTGTCATAAGTGGATCGCATTCTCTATTCCACCTCAAAGTCCTGGAAGCCATATATATCAAATCAATCAAACCCTCCCTTTGTAAACAAAAGGAGTGGCTTCTAGGACTTAATGTGATCAACTTGGGACCCTCCTCCCCATATTTTTTTTCATGTTTTTTTTTCTCCTAAACTTGTCACTAGTTTTCATTATAAATTTTTTTTTAGCTTTTAGTCGTATTTAATTACTTCCACGTTAATACTCTGATGAGTGTGGACGAAAGTCGGCTTAGTACATTAATTCATTTCTTTTTAATCGTTTCCTCTCGTTTTTATACTTGTTTAATCTCACTCTACCCCCCCCCCCCCCAAATGTCTCAAACGTCCCTATTCCTCGCCGTTATTAAATGTTGTACAACGAAAAATTTATAGGTATATATATATATATATATATATATATATATATATATGTGTGTGTATCTTGGCAGCATCTTTTCTTTTATAAAAGTATCATTAAAAATAACAGACATCTCAAAAACATTATAGATAAAAACTTACTCCCCACCGACCCAAACAAAAAACTAATTATCTATTATAATAAAACTAAAACTACCAATCTGGTTGTTAAAAATAATTTTTCACCCCGGATTAGAGTTCTTGATAGGACCGGCCTCGTATACAAGTTTAAATGCCCTTTGGGAGAATGTGTCCCCGACAATCATGAAAACGTATACATTAGGTCGACTGTTACGACGCTATCCAGAAGATTAACTATGCATTTATCTAACGACTCCACCATAACCCAGCACCTCTATAAAAAGCATTCCTGCCCACGTTCGCATATCCGTAAACTTCTAGTAGATAACACAAAAATCATCGCACAAAATACTAATACACTTAAACTCCACATACTCGAAGCCCTATACATTAAAACAGAAAAAACAGCTATTAACAAGATTAACTATACTATTAGTACTAATATACTCAAATGCCTATAGATATGAATTTAAATTAAACACAGTCCTTTATTTTTCCCGCCTAAATAGAATATATATTCACTCCTAGGTCTATGCCTGGTTAACATTACTCCACTGACGATGGACCTGGAAGGGTCCGAAAGCGCTTTGGGAAGCTATGGCAATTTTATCAGCCAGTTTCCGTCTGAAACTAAGAACCTAATCAGAAAAACGGAAAGGAACTTAGAAAAAATATCCAGACACAAGATGTCTGCTATTTTTAATGATACTTGTATATATATATATATATATATAGTAGAATCAAATATGAAACTAAAAGTAAACTTTTAGTAGATAGAACCTATAGTGAAATGGTTTATGCTCAATATACGAGATAGAGCAATTATAAAAATAGAAGAAAGAAGAGTGATAAACATGCGCGAATGTCCAGATTTATTTCAAACTTCTATTGTTAAATGCAAGGTATATTCTGTAATAAAATTATGTTTATTATTCTTTCCTTAAGCCAAGGCTTTTCAAAGATCGAAATCTTATCATCAGAGGAGTTATACAGATAGATAAGTTGGCAGTGGAAAAGACAAAATTCAACATTTGAAAAAATATTATTAAGAAATGGAGAGTGAAAAAAAGTTCGTGTGAAAAAGATATGGGGGTTGTCCAGTTGGTAATTGTCCGTTGATAACGTGTCCAATGAAAGGAGATTTAGATGGAGAAGAAAAGTTTTTCGTAGAGGCAGCATGGAAAAGCGTTCAAAAATGAAGTAACTCCAATAGTGAGATGTTTAGTTCAAATCGTAGATGGAGAGCACTTAAACTGAATTAATATGAGCCCATTGAGAGAGTATGCCTTTAAAAAGATGAGTGGCTTCAGCAACAATAACAAGTGCAGGTTCTGCCACACAGAAGTTGAGAGTGTGAGCTACCTGACATCCAGTTGTAAGGTTCTCCTGGGGGATGACTATTATACAATGCGACACAGCGGAGTGTGTAAATAACTTCACTTGACTATTTTTTTAAAGTTGAATATCCAGTGTAGCAGTAAGTCATGGGAGCATATACCAGAAAGAACAGTTGGAAATAATTCATACACCATTTACTATGACTATGCAATCCCTACAGCTACATATCTAGAAAACGGAGCTGTTAAACCTGACATAGTAATATGGGACAAAAGGGAGAAAGTAGCAACCCTAGTTGAAGTCAGTGTCCCTAATGATGCAGGATTGAACAGAGCAGAAAGGGAAAAGATTACAAAATACCAAGGTCTTATATACGACATGAAAAGAAACTGGCATCTTAGGAAAATCTCCATCATACCAGTAATTATAGAGGCAACAGGACTAATGAATAAGAATTTCAAAAGCTATCTGGCTAGTATACCCGGTGAACCGAGTGCAAGAGAAATACAAACAATTGCACTTAAAAGGAACGGTTAGAATCTTAAAACGAACTTTAGGCTGGAGTGTCTGAAATAGTCGGTGAATATCTGGCATCCGATAGGATGCGCCATCTCCAGAAAAAACAGAAAGATAAGAAAAAAAAAAGTATTATATTGTATTATTTTTTCATTTCCCCACCAATTACTTTCTATGCTGATGAGAGCCAGGGGTTTTACCTTCTGTGCTCGAAACCCTTGGTCAATATGGTGTATTACATTTCTGCATTAATAAACACACACACGCACACACACACATACACACATATATATATATATATATATATATATATATATATATATTACTTTTATTCACCCCCAGATAATGCATATTGCCACTTAGACGTTAGCGGCTACTGTGATTAGGAGCCATATTTTTAGGTGTTATCCTAAGTGGGGAGTCTTCCAACAAGATGTTTGATTCACATACTATAAAACTGTTGCATGTTGGTACAGTCAGGGAGACAAGGAGAAGGGAAGGAATCCCCAAGGCTAGCAGTAATAACTATCATTGTTTATAAATATCCGTACCGGATCCTTCGGTTTGTCCTTGCCCTATATTATTTTGTGACCCCCATTTTTCGATTATCTCCGATAAGTGAAAATTCTTAAGAGAAAAGTCAACGTTATTGAAATGCAAATCATCTGAAATCATTTTCACTTTCTTTTCTCTTCGTTAACAGGCGGCGCCTTTTCGTGCGCTCAGCACAAATGAATTGGACGCCAATGAAATAATCTCGAGCTAGTCCCGGCATTTTTCTATTTTCTTCTTTATTTTATTCGAGACATTGTTCAAATCTCCACAGAATGAATGAGTATCTATTGTTAATTCAACGAATATTTCGCCCAGGAACCAAAATGAAGGAACAAAGAACTAAAATAAAATGCCATAAAATATGCAAATACTTTTCATGTTAATTTCTTTGAATGATTCAATGGTGTGTCGAAGATTTCTTAGAAATTGTCGACTTATGGATGCACATTCTTAATCTAGAACCAAATAAAATGTCATCCGCTTCATAATAATCTATTACTATCAGACATTCGGCATTTGTGCGACTGAAGCCGAAACTATACTATTACTTTTAATAACTATACTATTGTACTATATTTCAATTCCTGAATCAGAAGGGAAGTATAGTATATGTTCTGTTGGTATGAGAATATCTTCTGAAGCATTACGTCATCCTTGATCATTTTTGAGATAGAGTAGTATACGTTCTGTTCTTATTAGACAAACCTCCCAGGTATTACTTCCTTCTTTTTGTCTGGGAGGAAGATAGTATAGTATCTGATTTTTACTCATGTTACACTTCTTTCAGCGATTACTTCTCCATTTTGAGGATGTTAGTGCAGTATCTGTTTTGTTTTCATGAAGCAATCCTATTGAGGGGTAGTGTAATATTTGTTGTTTTCATAAGACTTTCCGAGATGGCATTACCTAGGAACATTTACTAAACATCACAAGATGAAACAAAAAAAATAAGTCTGGACACTTTCTGACGAATCAAAATTAATATTCTTTATTACTTTCCTACATAGATTTCTTTATCCTGAGGAAGTCTTTCAATAAAGACGAAACATTGATAAATAAATTAATCACATAGTTTTGGGCTTGGCTTTCCTTTTTTTCTCAATCTCTCTCTCCCCCTCTCTCTCTCTCTCTCTCTCTCTCTCTCTCTCTCTCTCTCTCTATATATATATATATATATATATATATATATATATATATATATATATATATATATATATTGTTGATTTTATTCCATTACTTGCGACAAAACATATTCTATTTCGTTAACACTTGCAAATAGCGTCAACTTCATCAGGCTACAATGGAATCCGAATGGAATAAGTCTTAAATTCACCTCAACAGGAAATTGAAATTGAAGATACATTGAGCACTCTCATAAACCCGGTTTCAACTTCCTTTGATTCAACGTCACTGATTCAATATACTCTCTTTTTCAGATGGCCTGTGTTTTAGACAGATATTGTATGAGAAGGTATGACGTAACCAGCTGTAGAGCTGACAGTGAGTATTGATTTACTCCTCTCCAGGAGTTAGGCATACGGCCAGTTTTTTTCTTACTCCCACAAGTAAAATGTGACCCAAGGTCGGGTCGGGAAAGTGGGGTTTAAAAATTGCCTGGGCAGCCCCGTCGGCATTCCCCGGTAGGGGCGCCTCAAGCAGTGAGTAATAAACTTACTTCTCCCCAAAGAGGGAGTGTGAACCTCCTAGAACTGCACAGGACAGACCCATAGACCGGCGTAAATCAAGACCCGAAGGTCAAGACAATACCGATCTATGGGGTGCAGTATCCATCGGAACAGATACTACACTTTGATCTTAGCCAAAAGGCCGAGGCACAGACTGTGACGTCATCATAAAAACTTCAAATTCGCGAACACAAACAAGATGTCGCATTAACAATTACTTGAGGCACTTCTTTATGTCTATGTATTGAATTGTATTCGTGATAAAACTAGTAGGGACTTCGCTGCCGATTGAAGGGGCTTAATGAGTTGTTTCTTCTCTGCCGATATTCGAAGGTTATTGAGTTCGGAAAGATGCATTTTAAGAAAGTCAGCTGAACCGTCACCCTAACCCAACACTAACCCTAACCCTAACCCTTAACCAACCCAAACCCTAACCCTAACCCTAACCCTTAACCAACCCAAACCCTAACCCAACCCTAACCACAACACAGATGGACATGTTAGTCCGTTTATTCACAATAATACAAATTATTAATCATTAATCTCAAAATTCCAGAAATATAATGAAGTTTAAAAAAACAACGATACGAAATATTTCGGTGATAGACGCTTTTCTATTTGTACCGTTAATTCTCTCCGCGTATCAGTACGGCATTAATTTCTTTCTCTTAGTTTCTCCGTATACGCTTATTGTAAACTTCTCTTCTAATATTATATATCTCGGGGCCCCGAACTAAAGTATTGCATTTCTTTATTATTCGCGCCCGTATGTCCTTGAATTTATCAATATACGCTTAAATGATTTACAATCCGAAAAAAAACCTGCGGCTTAATTTCCCAGAGTTCTCCACGAACGCCGTCACCGGTTCATCATAATTTCCGTCCTTGTGATTACTGGAGAAGCTGCGAGCAATTGGGAACTTCGATTTATTGCTCGTCGCGTTCCATTTACTCCAATATACGGAACTGTTGTGCAGTGACTTACAAATAAAATGGCATTACTCGGGTGACAAATAATTCACGACATAAAAACGATGTTTGCATTTGGCTTAACAAACCAAAACCCTAACACAACCCTAACCCTAACCTTAACCCTGACCCTGACCCTGACACTGACCCTTAATCCTAACCCTAACCTAAAATGGCATTACTCGGGTGACAAATTATTCACGACATAAAAACGGTGTTTGCATTTGGCTTAACCAACCCAAATCCTAAGCCAACCCTGACCCTAATCCTGACCCTAACCCTAACCCTGACACAAACCCTGACCCTGACCCTGACCCTGACCCTGACCTAACCTTAACCCTAACCCTAACTCTAACCCTATCCCTATCCCTAACCCTAACCCTTAATCCTAATCCTAATCCTAACCCTAACCTAAAATGGCATTACTCGTGTGACATATTATCTACGACATAAAAATGGTGTTTGCATTTGACTTAACCAACCCAAACCCTAACCCAACCCTAACCCTAACCCTAACCCAACCCAACCCCTAACTCTAACCCAACGCAATAAGAAACAATTTCTATATTTTCGAAATGTCTCAATTAATGTTCACTATCCGCAAGGAGATCGTCAAACTCAAGGTCGGTTTTTAATGTGGCCAATATTCCAGCTCCCCAAAAGTGACACGTTGTATTTTTCCTACGGTATTTTTTCTGGATAGGCTGAGCTGATTTCCACCGAAGGAGGAAGTGTCTACGGAATATGAAATTCGTATGCGGTCTCACGTCGTGTGTATATCCTGATCCTGGGAGATGACTTATTACTCCCAGATGATTACATATCATGTATTTACTCGGCTTTCCGTCGCTAAACTTCGGTTATCTAACGAGAAGCTGTGAGTCAAAGAGATTGCGACAAAAGTTAAAATTTGCTTCAGTCTAAAAGGATTTCTCATTCACTGATCGAGAACCGAACAGATACTACATTTTCACTTTGATCCCAGGAAGCTGATAATCGAAATGTCTATAAACCTATAAAAAGATGGCGTTGTTACAATGATTCTACAACGCTTAATAGACGTTCAAGTAAAGTTCGGTTGTAGACTTCCTATGACATGGCGACAACGTTGTACTTGGAACGGTATGAATAGGTAACCCACTAACGTTATTTTAGAAAATCAACAAAAGTTAAGCTAAGTGTGGAAAAATAGAAAAAAAACGAAATGTAACTGACTAATTGGTTAAGGCTGGTTTTATTGGACTTGGAGAAAAATATACAAATTTATTTCTCTATTCTGAAAATGAGAAGATATCTTATCTCTATCTAAATGTAGGTATGAGTATATGGTAAACATTCCCTACACTGATGAGAGCGAAAGCTTGAAACGCTAGCGTATGTAGGTAAAAATAATTTTATATTATTTATTTAAAATTGATATTGTTATTATAAGAACACTGAATGATTCAGCCCCATATCGGGTATTCAGCCTACATATCAAAATTAAGCGTGAAATTAGGCCTTGATTGGGTGAATGAAGGGATTTTACAACTCTTTATGTAAAATGTAGGTTGACTGATTAAAACATATAATTGCCGAAAACCAAAAACGCTAACCCTAACCCTAAAACCAAAAATTGCTTCATCATTTGTTTTGATTGCAACCTTGGATTAACATCTCAGACCATCATTAAACAGGTTTCTGTCACACAAACAATTAACGATATGAATATGACAAGTTGATGCTGTGAAGCCGTATGATAGAATTCGCATTGTTTGTCCACTTTTCCATTATGAAAACATATGTCAAGTTCAAATAAAATCCTATTAATTTTGGTACTTGATGTACTGATATATTTAAGGAATATATTTTCCGATCTCTGAGCTATAATAAACAATCAAGTTGTGTTTAAATCATCCTATAGAATATATTGCGTATGATAGGTAGAATATTCTGACAGTTAATAACTCATAACTTGAATTGCAATAAAAGTATTAAACACTTGGTATCTCCTCTCCAGCTATGGGTGGAATATTAATGAAAACTAGATCAATGTCAATGTTATTCTTTAAGTGACATTTACTGTGTGCCAATGGGGTAAATGGGGTAAGTGAAAAGTAGCGTTTCAAATGGAGATATTTTAAATAAAATCTATTCTTATCTGTATAAAAAGACGCTTGTATCTTCGCTTGCACATACGTTGTTCATCCCTGCACGCATTTAAAAAATGGCAGCGTTTTGTTGCAAAGGAAAATACAAAGCAGCGAAACGGTTTGTAAGTCGATCATTTGAAACAGAATGATGTGATAGTGATGATGGAATTACTCGTTAGTTCCGGATAGATTGAACTGGACAGACCACTTTCACTTGAAGTAGGTGTTTGTTAAGGAATTTAGTAAAAAATAAATTTCTTTTAACGTTCACAATGTCGTCGTATTCCTCAAGCACATCCCCAAGTATATACAAGTCTCCGGAAAGATGTAAACAAACATACTCCTTGTGGAAATTGAGATGGCCAATACAAAAGAAATAACTGCGAACAGATATTTATATCTCACAGAATGTTGCGATACTGATGTTAGAATTAATCGTGCGAAGAATATAATTCCTAAAAGAAGTTGTCTAGTCTAATAGTGAGTCTGAGAATGGACAGATTACAGCGAAACGGTTTGTAGGTAGATCATTTTAAACAGAATGGTGCGATACTGATGATGGAATAAATCGTGCGAAGAATATAATTCCTAAAAGAAGTTGTCTAGTCTAATAGTGAGTCTGAGAATGGACAGATTACGGCAGAACGGTTTGTAGGTAGATCATTGTAAACTGAGGGTGAAATCATAAATGTCACGTGGAATAGTCTTCTATTACGCGTTGCTTATCGATCGAATAAACGTTGCACGGAATTCTATTCCAGGCAACGTTTGAGGAGACAAGCCATTACTATTCACAATCTCTGAATAGCATCTCTAAATCAATTTGTCTGCGACAAAAAATCCAAATCAAACAAAATCAAAACAAAACTTTAATAATGGCTAAACTGAAAACAGTAAAAAGATTTTCTTTCAGAGTTATTTCTGGATATCAAAGGTTGCGTATTTCACCCTGTGTAATAAAATTGCTAGTCTTCTTTGTGAATCTACTCGAAAAGAATTCACAGACAGAGGAGCAAATAATTGTCGAGCTGGGTCAGAATGCTAGATGTAAACAGCAGAAAGCGAATAGAGTACATGGGCTGAATTTTAAAATCATCTCTGAAAATCAGCTCTACCAGACTGAATGAACAACGGTTACGTCTGTACTGTCCGGCAGAGAAAGGAATCTTTATGTCTTTAATATTTCAGAACCGAACCGTTTAAAACCGCACAACCACGAAACGATTGATGTAGCAGTTAGACAAAGATTATTTCATCATGCAACGTCATATAATGCAACGTCATATCATGCAATGTCATATAATGCAACGTCATATAATGCAACCTCATATAATGCAACGTCATATAATGCGACGTCATATAATGCGACGTCATATAATGCAACGTCATATAATGCAACGTCATATAATGCAACGTCATATCATGCAATGTCATATAATGCAACGTCATATAATGCAACCTCATATAATGCGACGTCATATAATGCAACGTCATATAATGCAACGTCATATAATGCGACGTCATATAATGCAACGTCATATAATGCGACGTCATATAATGCGACGTCATATAATGCAACGTCATATAATGCGACGTCATATAATGCGACGTCATATAATGCAACGTCATATAATGCGACGTCATATAATGCGACGTCATATAATGCAACATCATATAATGTAACGTCATATCATGCAACGTCATATAATGCAACGTCATATAATGCAACCTCATATAATGCAACCTCATATAATGCAACCTCATATAATGCGACGTCAAAATTATAGGGAAGAAAATAAATTCACTATTAAAATCCGAAACATTATATAGTATACAAATACTTTTTTCTAAAATTATAGTTTTGTTTGTCCTTTTTACAAAATGTCAGCATTGATCCAGTTTTCATTAATATTCCACCCATAGCTGGAGAGCAGATACCAAGAGTGTAATACTTTTATTACAATTCAAGTTATGGGTTAATAAATGTCATATTCATATCGTTAATTGTTTGTGTGACAGAGACCTGTTTAATGATGGTCTGAGATGTTAATCCAAGGTTGCAATCAAATAAATGACGAAGTTATTTTTGGTTTTAGGGTTAGGGTTAGGGTTAGCGTTTTTGTTTTTCGGCAATTTTATGTTTTAATCAGTCAACCTACATTTTACATAAAGAGTTGTAAAATCCCTTCATTCCTACCTTTACCCATTCAAGGCCTTAATTTCACGCATGGAGGAATAGCATCCAGTCAAGCCACAATATAGGGGATGTGTCTATTAAGGGTACGAGAACTCCTGTGTATTTTGATATGTAGGCTGAATACACGATATGGGGCTGAATTATTCAGTGCTCTGATCAATCAGTTTCTCTATCCATCTTGTAATAATAATAATAATAATAATAATAATAATAATAATAATAATAATAATAATAATAATAATAATAATAATAATAATAACAACAACAACATTATACTAAGTAAATACACGAAACTCGCCAGAGAATTTAAAGGGATATAGAGTATGAAAAAAGTAAATATAATACCAATAATCATAAGAGCGCTAGGGGCAGTCCCGAAACACCTGGAAAATGACCATGAGAAATTGGAATCAAAGGGAAGAATAAGACCCTACAACGGACGGAAATGATAAAAACAGCTGAAATCTAAATGAAAACCCTTGAATGCGGAAACCAACCCACATAAGCTACGAATGCTAACCAGTCACATGGAAGTTGCAATAAGAAGAAAACAAAAACAGAAAAAGGAACTACCCCCTCCCCCAAAGTGATAGAACCAGCCACGGTTGATACCACACAAAATAGTCGTGAAGGGTCAAAGAGGATGAAAAGACAGAGTAGGGAGAGCACTAACCACACCTCCGCTAGAAGAGTGCAGAGAGGACTGGGACCTTGGGTAGGCTTATTGTCATCCAGATCCCAGAGAAGACTGCCAGTGAGAAATCGATGGTAAGCGTATGTTGTGATAAGGCAAAGTCATTTGCAATAGTTATCGAAAGAGGTGAGGAGAACTAGAAATCTGGGGAGACTTTTTGTGACTCAGACTCCAGGGAACACAACCAGTGATTATCAGTGAGCAATCACTTATGATGACCTGTGTGAGAACTGCTAGTGGGTAAATAATAATAATAATAATAATATGGGGAAAGAAGTACACCGGGAAATGTGCAAACAACTGAATTTCGAATATGCAAGAAAACGGTACAAACACAAACCAGAAACTGTACTAGAAAACGAAAAACACAAAATCATATGGGATATGAATGTACAAACAGACAAACCCATAACAGCAAGGAGACCGGATATGATAATAATCAACAAGAAAGAAAAATCCTGCAAAATCGTGGACTTTGCCGTTCCAGCAGACCACAGAGTGAAGATAAAAGAGACGGAAAAGAGAAGCAAATATACTGAACTTGCCAGAGAATTGAAAGGATTATGGAACATGAAGAAAGTCAGTATAACACCAATAATCATAGGAGCACTAGGAACAGTCCCCAAAAACATGGAGAAAAGACTAGGAGAAATAGGAATCAAAGGGATAACTGAGACCATACAAAGGATAGTAATGATCAAAACAGCTACAATCCTGAGAAATGTCCTCGAATGCGGAAACCAACCCACATAAGCAACGAATGGAGAACAAACACATGGAAGCACAAAACAACAGAACCGGGGAAAATACAACCGCACGAGAGAGGCGCAAGCATAGGCTGACGCCACGAAAATTATGGACAGAGGGTCGAGGAGGGAAAGCGCAAAACCAGACCTCCACTGGAAGAGCGCGGACAGCTCTGGGACCTTGGGAAGGCTTGTTGCCACTCCGGCCTCAGAGGGGACCAATGGCCCTTATCAGCGGAAAATCGATGGTAGGTGGCTGTTGCGATACCGCAAGGGCATCAGCGGTGATGAACGAAAAGAGGTGGAGCATACTGGAGGCCTGAGGAGACTTGTTGTCACTCAGCCTCCAGGGAATACCACAGGTTGTCGGCAGTGGGTTACCACTGACGATGACCAGTGTGGTAACTCCTAGTGAGTAAATAATAATAATAATATAAATTATATAGAAGTAAAGAAACTTATTATTTTAATTATGAAAGAAAGTTCGCTTTACTGAAGCATATTCAACACTTTATGAATTGTCGAATGAAATCAAAGTTGAATAAATAGTTTTAGTTGTTATCACCCAACGGCTCACGAGTTCGTCTAGTACATATGTATATATAATTTAACGTGATATATAATGACGAGTTACTTAACATAAACTCATGGGCATATTCAATGTTTATTTGTAAACAGGGTCATACTTATTTAATGGGAAAAATCCAGACTATATTAATGGACCCACGAAAGGAGAAAAGTTTGCGCATGCGCTGAACCGTATTTTTTTACATCTTTTTTATTTATTTTAATTTCGGATTGACGAGTTGACAGTAACATATGTTAACATTCAAATCGTCGTTGACGGCCGAGAAAAAAACAGTTGGAGACTGTGATAAATCAGTTTGTTCGATTCTAATCGCATCGTTTGTTGAATAAACAACGGCCTTGAGTCTGTCTTTTTTGTTTTCAAATGCTCTTGACACGATTTTAATCAAGAAGTTAGCGAGATCCCGGGTCGATTTCCTCCTCGTACAATATCAATTGTGCTTTCAAGGGTATTTATCGATTCTATGACGACCGATATAGTTACTGTAACCGTTTGTTTAAAATTCTGTTCTTTTTTATGTTTCTTTTTTTAAATCATACAGTCGGAACGCACAATCTCACAGGTTTTAAGCGGTAAAGACAACTGGCCTCTACAATCAATCTCTTTTTTAAACCAATCATAACTAGTATCGTTAATCGAACACAACCTAATAAGCAAAGTCATTTTACCCAGAGTTTAGAATTAGTTATACTTTCTTTCGTTCCTTTTTTTTTCAAAGGGCCTTTCAAAAGTTTTTAAAGTTTCAAAAGTTTTAAAAGTTTCAAAAGTTTCAAAAGTTTCAAAAGTTTTAATCCGTGTCTAATGTATAGAATCCAAACCATTTCAAAATGGCCGCTGATAAAATCGTTTTCAGTAAAAAACAAAAACAGGCAGAGGCCACGATTAACGATGCGAAATTAAGCAACGTTGAGTCGTGTCACTACTGAGATTGTTGAGTTTCTTGGGAATACTGCGTGCATTAGAAACCCATCTACATCTTGTCTTTTTGGTTTTGATTTGTTTTTAATTATTGGTCACCACTTATCAAGGCCAGAGGACAACTAGAGGATAAGGGTTTAATAGATCATGAGTTGGTCGATGATCGCCACCTCGACAATAAGAAGAAAAAAAAGAAGATAATCAAGAGTAATTGATTATCCAAGGGAACAGCTCAACAAGTACTTGGTTACAATAGACTTGAAGACGACTATGCTATACTTGGTTGTGGTGTTTTTTTTTATGGAAATTTGTTCAATGAAGTTCAGATTGGTTTCTCGTAAGGAAAGAAAGAAGGAGAGTTTCTGATGTTGTTTAGATAGACGAGTTCTTGCTGTGAATGTGTTACAAGGGGGACAAGTTATTGAAGCTCAGTCAAGAACCTATCATATACATAACAATAGAGTAGAGATGAGTTGGCAGTATATCTTGTGCGTGACTGAGGCAGTAAGGATGAAAGATGGATCATCCCCTACTTGATTGCGAAGTCGATTGTGTAGTGTGTAAAAACAACAACAAAAACAGTTCCCTAAGCAGTAAAAAATATTCCAGAAACGGTGTTGGTACAGCTTACGTGTTAGGGTTAGGGTTAGTGTTAGAAACACACAGGACTTCAAAAAGGGATTTTCTTCTGCATTTATTCAAGAGAATAAAAAAATTGTAGTTTAATTGTATCAATTGTTTTTTTTAATTATTAAACGACATCTTTATTTTTTAATAAATTTCTAAAATGATTAATAGACTCAAAATTGGCTTTTTGATATCGAACATACATTCAACAAATTTGAAATTCAAGAAATAATTAATAGATCCCTTATTCGTCACTTGGACATTGTTTAGTTCAATATCATTAGTTCATAGTTTGTATCAAAATGGCTTCCATTTTTTTGCCATTAATCGATGTATATGTTTCAAATAAAATAAAGTGCAGTAAGTAGTAAAGACAGACTTTTCTTAAACCGGATATGACGCAACTCTCATTAAGCACGATGCATGCATTTCAAGATTCTTTTCTTTTTTCACATTTCCAGAAGTCGTGACCCACAATAACAATGGATATTGACACGGAAAAGATGGAATACTTCGATAACATCTTTTGACAAGCGTGGAAAGAAAAGTAAATAGCTAAGGAAATATAATCTCTTTAGAAGACATGATTGATGACAAATTGTTTGTCGAAGTATTCGGAATGTTTTGTTTTTTGTTCAGTTTAGTAAATAAGAAGTCACATTTAGGTGAACTCTAAGATACCGCCCACCTACATATATTGGCCTCCGAAGCAACACATTCTATTATTTTACTTTCCATTATTACCGAACAGCTGATCGTATTTACCAAGTTTATATTTTTACACATTTCTTTCGAAACATCTAACACACCTGTTTATTTTACAAATTCACCTACTGATGTTACTAAATCACAGACCATCAAAACAACCCTGGTTTTAATTTCAGACGCTATTAACCCTAACCCTAACCCTATTAACCCTAACCCTAACCCTAACACATCACTAGTTATCTCATTATTATAACTATTAAGTCGCTTCTCTTGTAACCAATTACGAAAGTAAGGTTAGAGGTTTTCTCCACACGCTTGTCATCTATGGATAATCTCGAAATATACTCTCACCCATCAAATCTATGTTCCCCAATAGGCCTATGAAAGAAGTTATCGACGAGCAAATGTACTAAACACATAACACCAAACCCGGATACATTCTAGGCCCAACCCTCTTTCTAATCTTTATAAATAATCTTCCTGATAAAATTCTGAGATCATTCGTTAACATCTACACAACTGTTTATGGCGGCACTTCGATGAGCATCGATAATAGATCTTTATGACTCTCTCCCTCTCTTCTGACTTGGATCACCTGGTTCAATAGAGGGGGTGGCTTGTGGAGTTTAACACCTTTTAAACAAAGCTTTTCTCTATTCACCACCAACATTTTCATCTTTAATTCTCCCCATTTGGAATGAATGGCTTTCCCATCGAGGGAGCCAGCAACTTTGATAAGCTGCTAGGACTGACTTTCCCCCTAAATTTGTAATTGAAGACTTGCGTCAAATATGTTGCTAAAGGTTCTAGTAAATGGTTGAAACTATTTCACTCCGGAAGCAATCATCTACGAGTACAATAGCCAGATACGGCTTAAGATGGAGTACTGGTGTCATACTTGAGGATGGAGGGCCAGGAACAATTTTTATTTTATGGAGAGAGTACACAATTGAATTTGCAATCTAGTGGGCGATGATATCTACTGTTTCCTACAGTTTCTTTCATACCGAAGAGATATTTTATCGCTGTCTATGGTAAGTGCTCGGCTGAGCTTTACTTCCTGTAAAACATTCACGGCAACAACTCGTCTAACCACAACCCAGTAGAGAACTTTTATTTCTTTCTCCTTTACAAAATACCAAACGGAACTACCATGAACTGTTTCCGGTTTTCACAGTTGTATCTCTATCAGTGCAGATATTCCCATTACGAATTACATTTGAATGTCCTGGCTGAATATTCGTGTCGTGTTTATCAGTACTTAGAGTTCCCTTTTCTTTTTTGCAAATAGCTTCAGGTTGTTCGTATACATGAGGTAGTTTATTCTTTTCTCTGTGTATTCGTTATAACATTTATTGAATAAATTGTTGAGTGGCATCATGGCTACCATAAACAGTGATAGAGATTCTCTTTGTGTTCTTGTCCACTTTGTTTTATTATAATCTCAGTTCTCGTTGCAGGAAGGTCTTCACGGTTGACGAAGAAAATTATTAAAACTTAAAATATATTCTATTCATTCCTTCATAGATTTCTATGAGCGTCTTTTTTGTCGCAGAATGGACTCCAAACGGTCTCTCTTTCAACAATTTCCTTCGGGTTTCTTAATGATAACAGATATATTTGGAGCTTCAGTAAAAGTTTTCCTCTTACACCAGTTTCTACTGAGATCGAAAACAATTTTTTTAAAAGGTACATTTCACTCGTCACGTGGTCTAGTCCAACTAATCAGAGCCTTTGTTTTCTTCTTTTTAATACATTATATAATGTGTAAGAAATCTGAGTCATTGATTTTAAACTTTCACTTTTTGTTCACCCGTAAAATAAAATTAGTCTGAAACCAATTTTGAAGAGACAAAAGTTTTCGTAGACATTGGAATATCCCAATGGAATATTAAAAGAAAATGTTGTTCTGCATTATTTTCTTTCTTTCTATACAATGGTATTCTTTCCCAATGGTCATCTCAGTGTGTGCCAACTGTTATCTGCACTTTCCCCATTACAGACACTGTCGACATCTTTACTTCGATTTATCGAGCTGTAATATGTCTAGAGATGAATGGATAAGCAAGCTTCATATTGAAAGTTCACAAACTTAATATATTCAGTTCTGCAAGCCAGCATCTCTGTCCGGCTGGCTATTTGCATAATAGAACTCTAGAAACGTTCAATAATTATTTCGTTATTGAATGGAAAAGAAATCCCCAACTTGGAAGAATTGTAACATAACTGCTTACCATTAAAAAAGGCCTCTCTTCTTTACTATTAGATTGATATACGGATATCAGCACTCTTTAATATTCCGATATAAAAACGTACAATATTTAAAAAAAAAAAATAATAATAATAATAATAACAATAACAATAACAACAACAATAACAACAATAACAACAACAATAATAATAATAATAATAATAATAATAATAATAATAATAATAATAATAATAATAATAATAATAATAATAATAATAATACAGTACTTATGCAGTTTACGGACAGGACTGAAATAATAACGTGATAATTTAGAAACCTATTCTTAATATGCGGAGGTGGGGGTATTAATAATTATGTACTTTCATTTAACAATTTAATAAACCAAAGATACTGTAAAAATTGAATTTAACTTGAAAATCCTATCTAAATATTCCCTGGTCCGTAAACTGCATAAGCACCAAATAAATAAAAAAACAAACAGTAAAATAGAAGGAAGAAAGCCAGCGTCACGTTTGCAATTAAACTGATAAAAAATGTTACTATAATAGATCTAAGAAAAAGCATTACGAAACAGGAAAAGC
Organism: Sepiola atlantica; assembly: GCA_963556195.1. Classification (NCBI taxonomy): domain Eukaryota; kingdom Metazoa; phylum Mollusca; class Cephalopoda; order Sepiida; family Sepiolidae; genus Sepiola; species Sepiola atlantica. The sequence goes on along the minus strand of OY744534.1, from coordinate 96,074,655 downwards.
AGGTTTCGTGACAAACATAAAACATAAGGAAACAGAACAGAAACAATTAATTATACTTATTACAATCTGCTTATTTGTGATAAAGGGCAAATAATGTAGGGTTAGGGTCAGGGTTTATCAGCAACCTTTTTATTAATGCTATCACAAATAAGGTGTTCAGGGTAACCATTATCAATAAACAGGTCTCTGATTTTATCCAGTTAGAAAATCTAGCCGGTTTTCAAAACAGATCATAAGTGCTCGATGTCACCAGGTATTAATTAAACCTACATTTCTGGATCTCGGTACAACAGAGCGATTAACGTACAGACCATTTGAATATGGATTTACATATCTGATGAGAGCGGACCACAGCGTGAAACGCGTTACATAAAATTATGAAATGATAAAATAACAAAATAATAAATGAATATTGAAAAACACGTTTTACAAATGTTGATAGCCTTACTCCTTTACATATATATATATATATATATATATATATATATATATATATATATATATGGGTGTATGTGTGTGTGCTCTATATAGAAAATATAAAAAAGTATTCCATGATGTAATTAACTGAAATTACTTAAGTCACGTATGTGTAATATCTTTGATTCGTAAAAGGTAAAAAAAAAGTCAATATAACTCTAGTTGGATTCGAACCTGCTACCCGTGACCGAAAAGCGCTTAAGTCTGCAACATAGTTAAAAGGATATTGTACTACTTATTCTTGATACTACTGTGTTTAGAAAGAAAATTAAGAAACATGTATGTCATTGTAAAGCAAACTTGAGGAATGGAAATTCTTTTGTGTTTTCTGTTTTGGTTTGTTTACATATTCTTAGAATTCGCAATGTTAATAAGGAAAGCCATGAAAAAATAAGAAAGCTGGAATGTAATTATCAAACGGTGTCTTATAATAAATGCGACGCATTACAACTTAGTAAAAAGTATTATTTGCTATTCATGAATTTCTGGCGGGAACTTACACCATATATTAACTTAGACCTTGTATTAACTTAGACCTTATATATACTTAGACATGATATTATAGAAAAAAGCCTAACCGTAACATAAAATTAAAAACCGTAAATTGTGAAATGATAATTATTTTCTATTATAAATGTTAAATAGTGGATGACCGTACGTTTCATTTTATCGTCCCAAAATCTTTTACAGACAAAATTTACATTTTATATGATAAAAACTTACGAAAAACAGTAATGCTTATTTAGGAAACTCGTATTGGTTTGTTAGTGAAAATGTATCCATGTTAACAATAGTCAGAGTCGGAATAATTATTATTTGAAATAAACTGAAACGAAATAAATTTCTAATTACAAAGAACGTTGTCCAAGGGATATAAAAGAAAATGATAGTCAAAATCAAATATTGATTTATAAAATGATCACTGACAAACTCTGAGAATCTGACAACTTAATTTCATATATTAGATAATGTATTTTAACATAATGACCACTTTATAACGGTTGTGTATTAGCATACAAATTTCGAGCGATCATCCAATTTTAAACTTAGCATACCTCAGATAGACTCGGTTAATTAGAGTTTTGTTTTCTAAATATAAGTTATTATTTAACGCGTACATATTTTATATCGACTTGTCTTCGTAGAATCAGTTTTCTGCTATTTACTGATACGTGTGCGTGAGTGTAATGGTGTCCTTCGTGAAACTCTAGCCCTCTGAGGAAATCAGTGTTGGAACGATAAGTATAAATATAAAAATATCGGTGGATACTAAACTGTAAACTTTCTAACTCTCCGACAGCGTTTCGATCCTTCGCAAAAGAATGATTTTTTGTTTCAATATAGAATTCTCATGATTTATTTATTAAGGTTAACTGACTGTTTAAGATGCTGTTAACGATTGGGCTGGATTAATCTGATTAGCATTTTTGGAAACTCTTGCTGTAAGAGCGACTTACAAGGTTAAAGGCATTGATTTTAGAGAATTATTTAATTTCACTCGTTCAACAATTCTGTATCTTCAACTGAAACCAGTTTTTTGTCATCAGACCGGAAGGATGAGACTGCATTAGATATAAAATGATGAAAATGAAATGGAAAGTGATAGTGAATCAACAAGAGAAATGAGAAGAAGTGAGAAGAAAGGTGAATATATAGTTTGAGAAAAGAGAGAGAAAGAGAGGGAGAAATAAAAGTATAAATGAATAGTGATGCCGAACGAGAAAACGTGAAAAAGATAAAAGAAGATTGAAAAGAAGGGAAAATCGAGATGAATATATAATTTGTGAAAGAAAAAGAAAGAGAAGGGGAAAATATAAGTATAAAGTGAAAGGTGATAAATAAATAGAGAAATAGTTATGCAGAACGAGAAAACGTGAAATAGATAAAATAAGATTGAAAAGAAGGGAAAATCGAGATGAATATCTAATTTGTGAAAGAGAGAGAAAGAGAGAGAAAAATAGAAATATAAGGTGAAGGGTGATAAATAAATAGAGTAATAGTTCTGCAGAAAGGGAAAACGTGAAAGAGATAAGGGAACAGTGAAAAAGAAGGGAAAATCGGGATGAATACGTATGACGGGGATTTCGAGAAATAGGTATTGATATTAATATAAACGGTGGAATACAGTTTTTTAGATCGGGTAGCATTCACGTCAATGCTGATCGTAAGAAGAATGTCAAGTTATCTTTGGTTAAAGGTTTTCAGCATCTTAAGAAGAAACATTATCTATATAAATATTCTCTAGAATACTGATGCTATAGCCATTTGACGTTGGAGTTTGGCATTTTTCTCTGTTTTTTTTCTTTAATTATTTTTCTGCCTATTCTTCATATCTACTTACTCTATCCATTTTCTCTCAAACATTATGGTTTTATAAAGTATAACTACTCTCCCTCCTCTCCCCTCTCCTCTCCTCCCCCTTTTAACTTTTTTTATTAGTTTAAAGAAATGAAGGAGTGTGATTGAGGGAAACCTCCTTAAGCATGAATTCATTTCGCTTCCTCTATATAGTAAGATATATCAAGTATGTTGTATCTAGATTAAAATATGTATTTTCACTGTAGTTCATTTTATCCTTTTTTTGTATTAGAGTTTAAGTACTTTTTAATAAATTTAATAAATTAATTTAAAAAGTGACAGAAAGCGAAAGCCAGAAGTTAAGAGATGGGAAAAGAGAGCAAGGGAGATAAGCAGGAATAACAGTAAGAGCCATGAATAGAAAGACAGAGATTAATAGAAAGACAGAGACTCCCTTAGATTAGAAATCGGATGAATAGAAAATACAAAATAAGAGAAGAAGAAAGAGAGAAAGAAACAGAGAGAGAGAGACAGAATGAATAGCGAGATATCGAAAATGAGAGATACAGTAGGAAGACCATTCCAGAAAGAAAGAAAGGGGTTTCAACGTGTCCCTTTATCAATTTTCCAATTGAATTAAAAAGCCTAAGTGATCTTTCAAATAAAGATAATCCGATTTGTGAAATCGACTTTTGCTTTAAGCCTCCATCTTGGTTTTTTGTTTCACTCGTAATTGTTTGCATTACACCGCTCCAAATTGGACGCCATCTTATTTGTGGAAGAACCCATCTAAGGCATGGCTGAAAATAATTCTTCTGTCAGTTCTGAGACTGACACATCTCGGCTTGATCGAATCGAAACCAAAGACAGACAAAAAAAAAACGATTCCTAAATTAATCATTTTTATCGCGTCATTTCTGATACGATTTTACGAATATTAACGAATCGTTTGTGTCCTCTCAGTAAAATTGTTGTTATCCTTTTTCATGTCTTCTTTTGTGTGTTTCCCTTCCTTCAATAATTGGAAAATGTCAATCAGCAATTTCTATTAATACAAGTGTTTGTTTCGTTATGAATGGATTCCTATGCGAGATAATCTATATTTTAATTGAATATTTTAGTCAACCTTTCCACAACACTTGACAGAAACGCAATATCCAAACGACATGAACACAATCATGTAAGTAAATACACAGAAACTAATTCAAAATAATTAGTAGCATCTTAATGAACTGTCATTTCAGGTCGTTGCCATTCTCTCTCTCTCTCTCTCTCTCTCTCTCTCTCTCATATATATATATATATATATATATATATATATATATATATTTGTGTTATAATGGAATAATTCCAGGAGGAAATCCGGGTATGAGAGCTCAATGTAGTAAACAGAGCAATAATAAAATATAATAACACGAAATCACAATTATGTGATTTCGTGTTATTATATTTTATATATATATATATATATATATATATATATATATATATATATATTCAAATTATTTTCGTTCTTTTTCTTTTTAAGAATTGGTGATAGGTAATAAGTGTCAATAGAAAGCCCTTATAATGCAAGGTAGATTTTTTTTTTACTGTTGTGTTATATATTTTGGAGAAACACTCCATTTTCAAAGATGTATTTTTTTTTTTTAATAAACAAACTTATAGTTTTGTTTATAGAAGAAACGTCTTGTTGGTCTGACGTATTTATCCGCTCTGTGATGGAATTCGCGGTAGTAGGTAGAAAGAATTGAAGCATCGGGCATGCTGGGAGTTATATTCAAATTATTTTCGTTCTTTTTTTTTAAGCATTGGTGATATGTAATAAGTGTCAATAGAAAGCCCTTTCAATGCAAGGTAGATTTTTTTTTTTTACTGTTGTCTTATATATTTCGGTGAAACACTCCATTTTCAAAGATGTATTTTTTATTTAAATTTTTATTTATCTACCTTGCATTGTAAGGGCTTTCTATTGACACTTATTATTTATATATATATATATATATATATATATATATATATATATATATATATATATATATTAAAATAAACATAGTTTGATTATCCGACAATTGTTTCAGAGCAAACAAGCTCCTCCTCAGGGAAGTTGATTGTCAATTAAAATGATATCCGCTTCTACATAATCATGAGAAAAATAAAAATAAAAAGAAAGAAAGAAACAATCATATATATATATATATATATATATATATATATATATATATATATATATATATATATATATATATATAAGTGCAGATTAGTCGTCCGAGGTTATAGCAATGCGATGATGTTGCCGTAAGATGGAACAGTGAAAAGAAATAAACGAAGAGAGAAAGTGAAACTCAAAACGATTTATTAATAATTTCACGAAAAACTGATTAAATACCAAAATAGTAAATACTGTCTGGTAAGTAACAGTTCGGCAAACGGTAATCTTAAATGTTCGAAAGAAAAACTTTCATTTTCAGAAGACAACAATAAAAGACCGAGTGGGTCGAAAAAACGGGAAGAACCGGTGGCAAAACATCGAAATACGGCAGCAGACAATAGGAAGTAGTAGGAACGCAGAGAATGTCAAAATCAACTAAAGTTAAAATATTATAAACATTTTCTTATTAATATACTAATTATTATAATTTTATTATATTTTATTTTATATGATTTATTAATTAATTTTTTTTTTCTTTATTCAATTCAAATTTAAATTTACGTGTGGGCTGTTATTATTGTAATATGCGTCATCAACGGGAGATAACTTATGGAAAATATATTTAGAAATGAGATTTGAAATTTGAGAAGGAATTTGAATTATGAAATGGATCAAAGCCAAGGAGGGAACCGTTGGAACATGGAAAGAGGGGGGAGGAATAAGAAGAGACGTATATATATATTAAAACTAAATATTTACTATTTTACTTACTTACATCGATGGTTCATGCTTACGCAATCTTCAGTGTAAGGAATGTTTATTCACGTCGGTCGGAGGGCACGACACCGGTTTTACAAATCGACACTGATTCGTAGTCGGGTGTCTTTCCACTCAGCCGGCACCAATTGCATGAATATTAGGAGGGATTTAAATCTATAAACTCTAAATCAGCGGGCGCGTATAGCGAGCAGTGGAAAGTGATTCAACAACAACAACAAACGGGGTCTGAATCTCCCTTTAAGCCATAGTATTACTGCTCGTTTATAAATTCTCTCAGAGTGCATCAATCCCAGTAAAGGGAGCGATAATTATATTTTAAAAGTAAATATTACTTATTTTTACCTACAGATATCGATGTTTCATGCTTACGCAATCTTCAGTGTAGGGATATTAATTCACGTCGGTCGGAGGGCACGAACCTAGCTTTACAAATCGCCACTGATTCCTATATATATATATATATATATATATATATAATATTTTTTAAGTAAATCTCGCGTCTCCTTCCTTCCATTCTTCCTCCTTCCCTCACCATCCTCCCCCGTCTCCTTCCCTCCTTCCCCTCCTACTCCCACGTTTTCCTCTTCCTTTCTTCTTTACCTCCAACTCCCACCTTTTCCTCTTTCTCTCTTCTTTACCCCCAACTCCCATGTGTTCATTCCTTTTCTTCTTCCTTCTCCTCCTCATCCCATCTTTTTTCTTTTCCTTCTTCTTTCCCTCCTCATCCGATCTTTTTCTTTTTCTTCTTCTTTCCCTCCTACTCCCATCTTTTTTCTTTTCCTTCTTCTTTCCCTCCTCATCCGATCTTTTTTCTTTTTCTTCTTCTTTCCCTCCTACTCCCACAGTAACCTTTTCCCTAATCGGTCAGTAAAGGAGATATCCTTATACACGGTGGCAATTTCTATTTTTGTTTAACTCAGAAGTAATCCTGTTCGTGGGTAAATCCATTTTCCACAATTCTAAAGCGACATTTATTCTAAATATCCGATGTGACCGATGTTTATATTTCTCCAATGCAACTCCGGGCGATGTGTCCAGCTATATAACTTGCAATTGTCCAAATTATAAATACCATTCACTGCCATCCAACTTTTAAATGACCTGAGTTTTAGTTACGATTTGAAAACCAAAAATTTAAAAAATCGGTTGATTCAAAAGGTTGCAAATGCTAAACGTAGTCGGGAAACATAATTATTTTACAAAGCTATAAATATGGATTTCTACGGAGATTTACTCTATCTTTTTCCACCCACGATACAAACGTAATATATATATATATATATATATATATATATATATATGGGAAGAGAAGGATGAAATTAATCCGACGTGATGGGAAAATGAAAAAGAAAAACCAAAAAAAGGATGTTTTTTATGTGTACACCAACGTTTCGTCTTTATTTATAAGACTTCACCAGGATGATAATATAGAGAAAAATGTCATGCAAGTACAAACACATGTAGGGTTGACATATTGGGAGAAAGGAAGAAAATAATGGCCACTACTGGGTGGACGTCCGTACTTGGTGAGGAGTGAAAAAACTATTCCTTTCGTACCTTCACTCTTATATACCCCCTTCTTAAATCCCCTCATTTTCTCAAAACGCTCTCTAAGACCATAACTTTCGCCCATCCACCAAATTCACATCCCCTTCCTTCTCTACCAACCCTCCTTTTATCTGCATACACCCCCACACACAAACATTCCAACTTACTTTCTCTCCTTCAGTCTTGACCGCAGCCATCTGTTCAAACACCTCCTTCGTCCCTCTCCTCCACCCCCTCTCTGCCATCCACATTATTCCTGCTCATCCCCCACCTTTTTCTCATACTACCAGCCACAGTAGCCATTGCTCACTCCCATCTTTCACTTCTTCCCCACTCATTTTCATCAACATTCATTTTTCACTCCTCACCAAGTACGGACGTCCACCCAGTAGTGGCCATTATTTTCTTCCTTTCTCCCAAATGTCAACCCTACATGTGTTTGTACTTGCATGACATTTTTCTCTATATTATCATCCTGATGAAGTCTTATAAATAAAGACGAAACGTTGATCTACACATAAAAAACATCCATTTTTTGGTTTTCCTTTTTCATTTTCCCATATATATATATATTACTCGTCTGTAGACTGGATATAAATATAGCCTTATTTTCTTATGTTATTTTCTTGGTGTGTATTGCACGGTTTCATGGTATTCCCATAAATGGTATAGTCTTTAGAAAAGGTAATGTGCCCACGTTACATACCCTTTTGACTAGAATACATATTTCTATAATCTATAATGATAAGTTCTATAGTGTAGGACTTAATCGAGCACATACATATAATTGAAGTTAACACGCGTGCACCGAAACCATTAATTATGTTTAACTTCATATAGCAAAAAACCTAACGTAGAGTATGATTTTTCGCTATTGATTCATTTGTATCTAACTTATTTTCAATATTTTTTTAAGGGCGGGTGCGAATTTGGGTGGGCGTCGTCTCCCTCTCTTATATGTAAAGTTTACAAAGATAATAATATACTAAAGTTATTCACCAGGTTGTCGAGATTATATATTTTTTAATGCATAATGATTGGCTCGTGAAAAAATAAATAAATAAAAATAAGTAAATATATATATATATATATATATATATATATATATATATATATATATAAAGATAGATCAGAGAAGAGGAATAAACACGTACGAATGACAAATTTATTTCAACTTCGATTGTTCAATGCAAGGTGTACTCGGTAAAAAATTTGTGTATTATTCTTTCCTTAAGCCAAGGTTTTTCAATAATTATAATCTTAACCTCAGGGGAATTACATATATAGATAAGTTGGCAGTGGAAAAGCCAAAATTCAAACATATATATATATATATATATATATATATATATATATATATATATATATATATATATATATATATATATATCCCTCTTAATGTTAACATTTCCAAAGAACATAATGTGCCCATTTTAGTCACTGTATTTTTTTAGAATATATATTCTAACATTCACAATGATCCCTTTATTAGTATATGAGATTAAAAGTTTGCGGGCGGATTTTTCTGATATCAACCCGTAAGTTTACAAAACAATAATGTCCCGACTTAACTCATCGGGGTATTAAATATTTAAAAAAGACTATATATATATATATATATATATATATATATATATAGATATATACAATAGATATATTAACATAATATAGATATATACATATATCAACATTTGATTCATTTGACTTTGTTGTGTTGAGTGTTCCAGACGGTTAATGAGACATGACACCAAACATTCAACATGGACATTGGAAAATTAATTGTCAGATCTTTTTCAACATCCGTCAATTGGTACAGTCCGTCTGCTCGAACAGCTGAGACTTTTGCGTTACTTTTAAACTTTTGCGTTTGTTTGTAGTCAGCATAGTTGCGGCTCCTTCGGGTGTGATGTAGAACTTCATTTCTTGCAATTTATCAGTAATAAGCAATGTCGTAATAGCAGTATTATTATGCGAAAACTAATATCTTAGGACTAGAAAGAAAATAGATGTACTTACTGTAAAATAGGTCATTTATGAAAATCAGGAACAATAAAAGTCCAAGGATCGATCTCTTTGGTTAGGGTTAGGGGTTAGGGTTAGAGGTAAGGGGTTAGGGTTAGGGTGAGGGTGACGGTTAGGGGTTAGGATAAAGGTTAGGGTTAGGGTTTACAATTTAGGGTTAGGGTTAGGGTTAGCGTTAGGGGGAAGGGGTTAAGATAAAGGGTTTGGGTTTAGAGTAAGAGTAAGGGTTTAGAGTTAGGGTTAGGGTTAGGGTGACTGTGAAGGTTAGGGGTTAGGATAAAGGTTAGGGTAAGGGTTTAAGGTTAGGGTTAAGCTTTAGGGTTAGGGGTAGGGTACACCTTGATTTATGTCGTTTTGATTAATAGCATCGAGGGCAACCTGGATCTTTAATTTTGTTAGGAAGGATCTTATCTTAAATATTCCTCCAGTAATAATAAATGTATTTTCCTGGTCTTGTATTTTATTATAACAGTTAAAGATTTTTACATTTTTGAACCTTCATTTTAACAAATTGCCTTTTGATTCAAAATATAAAATCTGAAAGTCATGGAAAAAACAGAATTTCGAATTCATATTTACAGTCATTTTTCGCTTTTGGAAGAGACATACTTGAAAGGACAAATACAGCAACACGATTTTTAAAGTTTAGAGTATTTTCGTTTACAGTTCTCTTAATGCTTTGAAACAGCAGAAAAAAATAGAATCTGTTGAAGCATAATTCTTCTTCTCGTTCATTATTATCACAATTGCAATTCATTATTAATACAACGAAAAAGAATGCTGCGAAGAGAAAATAACGGCGAAAACTAAGAATGGAACAGGAATCTGATGAGATGAAAATAATGAGTAATAGTACGTCACAATAACTCGGGTATAAAAAGGGAACTATTATAAACGGGTTAATTAATGACACTACATGTACAGCATAAATAACGATATGACGATCAGATTTTGAAACATAACAGATTTTTACCAAAATAACTAGGTTCTAATAAAAATAACTAGGTTCTAACAAAAATAACTAGGTTCCAACAAAAAATACTAGGTTCTAACAAAAATTACTAGGTTCTAACAAAAATTACTAGGTTCTAACAAAAATAACTAGGTTCAAACAAAAATTACTAGGTTCTAACAAAAATAACTAGGTTCTAACAAAAATAACTTGGTTCTAACAAAAAGTAAAGATCAAGGTTGTCCTCGATGGCCGTTAATCAAAACATGACATAAATCCAGGTGTACCCTAACCCTAACCTTAACCCTAACCTAAGAGATCGATCCTTGGACTTTTACTGTTCTAGATTTTCGTAAATGACCTCTCTAATGAAATTGCGTCTGAGATGGGTATATTTGTGGACAACACCACGCTTTACTCTAGCTGAATCCCTACTAAGTGACCTACAGTCTGTAGTAGAAGGGGGTCATAAATGGATGGTAACATTTAATGCTGCTAAAACAAACCTCTTTTCCTTCAATAACTATAAGAAACCTTTTCAACCACCGATTGCCATGGCAGATAACAATCTATCTAAGAGTCCAACGTTCACACTCCTCCACCTAACATTCACAGGTAACATGAATTGGAACAAATGCAGAGAGGAAATGGCCAAGTCTGCGGTAAAGAGAGTGGATTCCTTCTACCGTGCTAGAAAACTTCTCACACCTGACAGTATCCTAAATCTCTGCAAAGCCACCATCCGCACATGCATCGAGTAGTATTAGTGTCACATCTGGGCTGGTGCACGTGTCGTCAGCAAATATAATCATCTAGGTAGTAGTACTTATTTCATGGAATCAAAAGCTGAACAATTAGAGAAGTTATTGTTGGGTTGGTGCATTATCCACTAGTCTCTCCCTCTTAGACAAGGTCTAAAAAAGAGTCGCCAACTTCATAGGTCCTTCATTATCCACCAAGCTCCAGCCTCTATCCCACCGCCGCAATGTTGCTTCCTTGTGCCTGTTTTAAAAAAAGCTACAAGCCACACATGCATGGAGTATTCGTGTCACATCTGGGCTGGTGCACGTGTCGTCAACAAATATACACATAGTACTTACTTCATAGAATCAACAGTTTAACAATTGGAGATGTGATTGTTGTAGGAAGGAAATTCAATAGTATTGTGGACCAGGAATGCACTGTGACTTTAATGATTCCTAGATTAGTTAGTATTTCGTTTGTCGGAAAGTTCATAAAAGCATGTGTCGGGGTAGGAATTGAATGCATAAATGATTCGTAAACAGAGGCATTTACGGATAAATATACATGTGTTTGTTTCACATTCACAATATTGCTTCCTTGTGCCTGTTTTACAAGTACTTCAATGGATTGTGCTCTGATGAACTTGCTGTTCTGGTGTCCCCACGACGCAAATTAACTAGACCAACCCGACAATCTGCCAAATTCAATCCATTCACTGTGGAGGTCCCCAGATACCGAAGAGTTTTCTATTCCAAAAGCTTCTTTCCTCGTGCTGCTGGACTCTGGAACTCCCTCCCTGCTCCCTATTTTCCTGACGATACTGACATGCAGAAATTTAAAACTAATGTAAACAGACATATCGCTGCACAGCTCCCTATTTAGATTGACCCCCCCCCCCCCGAAAAAAAAACTCTCACCCTTTTTCTCAGAAGCCCCTTACGTCTACAGTGGCGGCCTGCTTTGTTTGGTGTGAACTATGTTAAAAAGAAAAAAAGCTACCATCTGCAAATGCATGGAGTATTCGTGTCACATCTGGTTTGGTGCACGTGTCGTCAGCAAATATACTAATCTAGGTAATAGTACTTACTCCATGGAATCAAGAATTGGAGAGGTTATTGTTGTTGGAAGGAAATTCAATAGCGTCGTGGACCCGGAATGCACTGTGACTTTAATGATTCCTAGATTAGTTAGTATTTCGTTTGTAGGAAAGTTCATAAAAGCAGGTGTCGGGGTAGGAATTGAATGGATTAATGAGTTGTAGACAAGAGGCATTTACGGATAAGTATACATGTTTTTTTTTCACATTTATTAGACACGATTGACAGATTTTGAGATATAACCATTAATGTAA
>OY744534.1:96029831-96057331 GCA_963556195.1 Sepiola atlantica | reverse complement strand
TTACCAACCATTTATGACCCCAATCCACTACAGCCTGGAGGTCATTTTCTAAGGATTTAGCCATTGCCTCGGATATGATCGCGTCCATTTTGCCAATATGACGACAGAAAAGCGTGGTGTTGTCAGCAAATAAACCAATCTCAGACTCAATGTCATCATGGAGATTGTTTATGAAGATCAGGAACAATAAACGTCCAAGGATAGATTCCTGGGGTACACCAGCATTAAGGTCATGTTTCTTATTCAAACGATTCTCATACCGTAATTAAATTTAAAAATGTATTGTCCGGCATTTTGCGATTCGGAGATGATAAAAATGAATCTTCATTAGCTTACTAACACCTGTCTAAAAATGTAACACATAAGTGTTTACACTGTTTTAAACTGTGGACGTGATATGAAATATCATTGTTGAAGTAACCCTGATAATAGTAAGATTTTTACAATAATTACAGTAGAATTTTACTATCAAACTGCCATCGCACCCCCCGTTCAATCGATGTAGACGGGCACTAAGAGTGATTTTTCTAATTACAATATTTTTATATTCCTTAATTATTCTACGAGGTGTGATATTGTACTGACACGTTTTATCATTGCTGCCTTATTTGTTGAAACGAAGTGCGATTCTGTGTTATATACATCTAATAATACTTAATCCTATTAACATTTCAAAGATGCATCTTATAAAAGATGTTTTACTCCAATTGTGACAGAGTGGGCTTCCTGAGAAAAAGGGCCTACGGATTTTAGGGGTCACTAGTATTAGTAGAAGATTTGACTCGTAATTTCGCGGAAAAGGCGAATTATTTGTTATGCCGATGTAGATCTGCGATGTGGCGAGATGAATCAAGTTTAAGTTGGTCAGGTTGGCGATTTTGACAGTTGAGCCGGAGGTTGACATATTGTCGACACCTGCCAAATTGTAATCTGATGTCGCAAGAACATATTCTCGCGACATCAGAGAAAGATGCGTCTAACTCTGAAGGGTACAAGGTGAATAATGGACGAGTAGAACAATGACAATATACAACGTATGGCAGATGTGTTAGGGTTAGGGTTAGGGTTAGGGTTAGGGTTAGGGTAAGGGTTAAGGTTAGGGTCAGGGTTAGGGTTAGGTTTTAGGGTTAGGATTTAATCTAAGTGTTTGATTAAAATTTACAATATTTCACTTTTTTTTACAATATATAAATTTACAATTTACGATGTTTACAAATGGGTTCAGGGTTAGAGTTTAGGGTTAGGGTAAGGGTTAGGTTTGTGCTTATAAGTAGTTAATTAAAATTTACGATATTTAACTATTTATTTACAATATATGAATTTACAATGTACGATATTTCAAAAGGGGTTAATGTATAGAAGTCGGAACATACGTCCTAGCCACATCAGAGGAAGATGCGTCTAACTCTGAAGAGTACAAGGTGAATAATGGACGAGTAGAGCAATGAAAATATACAACGTATGACAGATGTGTTAGGGTTTAGGGTTAGGGTTAGGGTTAGGGTTTAAGGTTAGGGTTTAAGGTTAGGGTTAGGGTTAGGGTTGGGTTTTAGGGTTAGGGTTTAGGGTTAGGGTTGTGCTTCTAAGTGTTTGATTAAAATTTACGATATTTAACATTTTTTTACACTATATAAATGTACAATTTACGATATTTCAAATGGGTTCAGGGTTAGGGGTTAGGATTAGGGTAAGGGTTAAGGTTGTGCTTCTTAGTAGTTGATTAAAATTTACGATATTTAACATTTTTTTACACTATATAAATTTACAATTTACGATATTTCAAATGGGTTCAGGGTTAGGGTTTAGGATTAGGGTAAGGGTTAAGGTTGTGCTTCTTAGTAGTTGATTAAAATTTACGATATTTAACATTTTTTTACACTATATAAATTTACAATTTACGATATTTCAAATGGGTTCAGGGTTAGGGTTTAGGATTAGGGTAAGGGTTAAGGTTGTGCTTCTTAGTAGTTGATTAAAATTTACGATATTTAACATTTTTTTACACTATATAAATTTACAATTTACGATATTTCAAATGGGTTCAGGGTTAGGGTTTAGGATTAGGGTAAGGGTTAAGGTTGTGCTTCTTAGTAGTTGATTAAAATTTACGATATTTAACAATTTTTTACACTATATAAATTTACAATTTACGATATTTCAAATGGGTTCAGGGTTAGGGTTTAGGATTAGGGTAAGGGTTAAGGTTGTGCTTCTTAGTAGTTGATTAAAATTTACGATATTTAACATTTTTTTACACTATATGAATTTACAATTTACGATATTTCAAATGGGTTCAGGGTTAGGGTTTAGGATTAGGGTAAGGGTTAAGGTTGTGCTTCTTAGTAGTTGATTAAAATTTACGATATTTAACATTTTTTTACACTATATAAATTTACAATTTACGATATTTCAAATGGGTTCAGGGTTAGGGTTTAGGATTAGGGTAAGGGTTAAGGTTGTGCTTCTTAGTAGTTGATTAAAATTTACGATATTTAACATTTTTTTACACTATATAAATTTACAATTTACGATATTTCAAATGGGTTCAGGGTTAGGGTTTAGGATTAGGGTAAGGGTTAAGGTTGTGCTTCTTAGTAGTTGATTAAAATTTACGATATTTAACATTTTTTTACACTATATAAATTTACAATTTACGATATTTCAAATGGGTTCAGGGTTAGGGTTTAGGATAAGGTTAAAGGTAAGGGTTGTGCTTTAAAGTGGTTGATTAAAATTTACGATATTTAACATTTTTATAATATATAAATTTACAATTTACGATATTTCAAAAGGGGTTAGGGTTAGGGTTTAGGGTATGGGTATGGGTTATGCTTCTAAGTAGTTGATTAAAATTAACCATATTTCACTTTTTTTACAATATATAAATTTACAATTTACGATATTTAACATTTTTTATAATATATGAATTTACGATTTACGATATTTCTAAAGCGGTTAAGGTTAGGGTTAAGGGTATGAGTAAGGGTTAGGGTTGTGCTTCTAAGTAGTTGATTAAAATTTACAATATTTCACTTCTTTTACAATATATAAATTTACAATGTACGATATTTCAAAAGGGGTTAATGTATAGTTTCTCTTAGCCTTGGCACTTTAAAAATATTTCTACTGGATTCATAATGAATTATTGTGGTCTTTATGTACGAGGCCTTTAAGATTTTCAGTCGTTTCACATTAGAATATTGGCGTAGAATTTTCGTGTTCTTCACTGAATTGCGAATGCGGGGGTTATGTTGCTTCAAATGCTGTCAGATTCAACTTGAGTCTGAAAGATGCAAGGTTAGTTTTCAGGAAACAGTAGTAGAAGTGTGGCCGTTGTAACACTTTGTAAATTAACTTCAACAATGCTCGATACGTGAGTAGAGCTTGGTAGTAAGTTATGAAAGTATATATATAGCAATTAAGCTACACAGAGGCTTCTGCGTTTGATCCCAAGAGGGAATCGTCATTTTAGCCTGACGATTCCCTCCGGCGATGAAACGCTGAAGCCTTTTTGTAGCTTAATTGCCATAAATATACTTTCATAACTTGCTATATATATATATATATTCAATATTAATGTTATCAGCACGAACAGAAATAATAGAAGTGCCAGTCTCCCGCGTATACCCACAAACGTTATTGTGCTTCTAAGTGTTTTTATTTTTTGTATATTATTCAAAATATATTCTAATTTTTATAATTAATATATTTTAGAGAACTGTTTCTCTTCCCTTGCTGTGTGCAATGCATTCTTCCTCCAGTCGACGCAGATCTTCTGAAACATATGTATACTCCTGACTTTGAGATAAAACAATACTACGTCTTGACCAATTAACAAAGACGTAACAACCATCTTCAGGAAAACAGAACCCATTCGTCAATCTTGATGCCCCAAAAACCAGGCAAAACTCGGAAGCGGCACATAAGCCAATACAGAAAGTCTAAACTTGTAGCCAACTGGTGCGATCGACAAGGTCATTTCAGTTAGTTATCAAGGCTGATAATAGAACAGTAGGATGTTTTAATCATTTTACCGGCGTCCTTAGCGAGAGATTTGATGTAAGTCTTTCATTTTAAGCTTTCTTAAAGAGAGAGACATTCATTTAAATCAGGATGAATTAGGATCCGACCGTTATTGGTAAAAAGAAAATCACTTGGTTTTAGATGTATAGAAAAGTAACCATCCACATTTTTCCCCTGCGCAATTTGAACCAATTCAGAAAGGAGTGAAACAGAAGGATCTTGAACATTAATGCTCTTGAAGTGGTGATTAATTTACGTAAGCAGTAAATGTATCTCGCCGCATGTTTTAAAGCGTTACTTGTTATTTTTATAACTTCTCGGATATTTACATTTTGGTAGGTATTTCTAAAAAAACACAGGCAAGGTTATAGTAACTAATCGAATTCATTGTAAAACAGCTACTATATATATATATACATATATATATATATATATATATATATATATATATATATATATATATATATGTATATAAGTATATATATACATATATATATGTATATATATGTATATATATATATTTATATGTATATATATATGTATATATATATATATATATATATATGTATATATATATTTATAAATGTATATATATGTATATATATATGTATATATATATATGTATATATATATATATATATGTATATATATATGCATATAGATGTATATATATGTATATGTATGTATATGTATGTATATATATGTATGTACATATATATATGTATGTATATATATGTATGTATATATGTATATATATGTATATATATATATGTGTGTGTATACATGTATATATATGTATGTTTATATATATATATATATATATATATATATATATATATATATATATATATACGATTCTTTCCAAATATGATCTAAGGTTAAGATCCGATTCTAACTCTCCCTGATGAGATCTCAGTTTATAATAGTTGTTGATCGATAGCATTGACATGCCAGTGTCGCGGATTGTGTACATGGCTGTGTAAATAAAAATAATCATATATAAAAGCTCTATTTGATATTGAGCACTTTTTATAAACCCGGTTGAAATTCTTTGTCGATGTTTAACCTGGAGTATATATATATATATATATATATATATATATATATATATATACATATATATATATATATATATGTAAAAATAAAAATGGAATAAAGGATAAGCAATTCAACAACTAACAACAATAAACTCAAAAACTCATGTTGTATAGTTTGAGTTTATTGTTGTTAGTTGTTGAATTGCTATCCTTTATTCCATTTTTATTTTTACATATTGTCTGAAACATATATATATATATATATATATATATATATATATATATATATATATATATATATATATATATATGATAAAGAAAGGCAGAAAGTGTCCAACGTAATGTAAATTGAGAAATGAAAACCCAAAAATTGTATTTATGGATTCATCAACGTTTCGACTTAATTATAAGACTTCCTCAGGATGATTTCTCTAAGGAAAACATCACAAAAGTACAAAATGTTATGGCAGCAGGCTCAAAACCATGCGAATCTTGCGTAAGAAATCAAAATATGAGATACAAATATATGGTGGTAATGGTAAGTAGAGGTTGGAGTATAAATAACATTCATTCTAATCTAAGCATTCAAAAATTAGAATGTTTCTTTGAGAAAGCAAATTGTATTTTTATTTTATTTTATTTTTCATCGTCCGATGTTATGTAGACTTATTGGTAAGAAAGAACAAATCCGGTGCGTCTGTTAGCGCGGCTACGTTAGTTGGAATCACTAGAAATAGGTAGGCGTATACAAAAACATTGTTTCGTAAAAGTATTGTTTGTTTTTCTAGAATACCATAACACTGCGTGTTAAGATAAATAACATTTGTTTTAATAAAAGCTTTCGATAATTAAACTGACCGAGAAGTCCACAAAACATCGGACGATGGAATAGAAAAAAAATACAATTTGCTTTGACAAAGAAAAATTATAATTTTCGAAATCGTAGATTAAAATAAATGTTATTTATTTTTACAAACACATTATCATGTTTTTAACAAAAAAATGATACTTTTACTAAACAATGTTTTTAAATATATCTACCCCACTTATATATATATATATATATATATATATATATATATACATATATATATATATTAATACAGCATTATTTGATTCGCAAGTTCTATTGAATAGCAGTGAAAGCTTCTTTCTGTCTTTTCTTTTCATCTTTTCGTTTCCACTGGCGGACAATCGACCTTGTGCTACGTTCCAGTGTTTACAAGAACTCGCCATACTTGTACATACTTTTGACTTGCATGAGTCGTCCTCAGGCACGTGATTATAAAAACATGTCTATGATATTCAAATTGATTATATAATAATGGGTAGATGCCCACAGTCTAGCGAAGTTAGTAAGTAATATCAGAAAGGACTTTAAACGAGCCACATTATATTCGTACCAATAGCATAGTTGAAATAAAAAAGGGAAATATCTTAATTAGAACAAAGTATCGACTTATTTGTTGCATTAGGTATATAATTGAGACTCCGACTGACTTTACTTTATATATCATATTTATTTTTACATAGCAATGTTTTTTTTTCTTTTCTTATATTAAACTAAAATAAAGCTGTATACTTTTTGTATATTTGCTAGGCTTTGTAGATTTGTCTGTTTGTTCCTGTTCTTTTCCTTCTTATGATTTTATTTGCCTGAAAGATAAAATACAGCAAAGGTTACGCATCGATGGCCCCGCCATTCCCTTCCGTCAAATTCTATCATCTCATGTTTATAAACGTCAAAAACACAGCTCGTCAGATATAGTTTTCAGTTCAGTTCACGGTTCGTTAGTCTGTTTTGCCATTCGATTTCGTATTAATCAGCTTTTTCTTATAAACCGTTTCGAAGGGTGTAGTTTGTTTTTAAGAAAGCTATCATTACTCCATCCAATTAAACACGTCGCCATTATCATCATGATCATTTTAATCATCATCAGCAACGTCGTCATTCCCATAATTGTCATCATTTCCATGATGTTATATTGATCAACCTGATGAAACACATTATCGTGTGTCTGTATGTGTGTTGCTAGTCCATAAGTGAACATTAATTACCCACACGTTTCGTAACGAGAAAGAGTTTTAGTTGTTATTTGTACTATTATAGCTGGCGAACCATGTCTCCGTGACTTCGCGTCGTGAACGTTCGTGCAGGTCTCGGAATCGCCCGAGAGTCGACGAAACAATTAACCAAGCAGCCGATAACTTTTGGAAGAAAGTAATCGCGTTCAAAAACAAAAAAAAATGAATCTTTATAATCTCTGTCAGCTCGTTGAATCTCTCGAAGGACTAATTGAGTTGTTTTTTTTTTAATGTAAAAAAAATTGTTTTTTTTACTTAAAAAAGCACATTTTTTTTTACATTTCTTAAAATCAAAACAAAATCATATTTTCCAACTTTCGGTGCACAAACAAAATAAAAAGATTTCATTTAAAAACATTTGATTAAAAATATTTGATTAAAAACATTTGATTAAAAATAGTTCCTTTAACAATAAAACAAACACAAATACACATCTAATTAATAACAGTTGTGTAGATATGGTTTGTTCGTTCTTTATTTTTATATATGCATTTAAGTTTGGTTTCCTTCGTCGTAATTTCTCGGCTGTCAGTCTCCAACTTAGCGTTCGGCAGATTTGTTCACCTCGCAAACTCTCGGGTGCTTCCGTAACCTGTCCGAACGTTGACGGCGCGAAGTCACGGAAACATGGTGCGTCATCTATAAGAATACAAATGTATTTAATACTAGCTGACCCTTGCCCCGGCGCTGCCCAAGAACATCGAATAACTCCAGAAATTCCTTGCAAAATCTGTAACTCTTGAATTTGTGTGCTTATGACTGACCAGCGCGAACACAGACCCACAATGTTAATGTAAAACAGCATCTGAAAAAATTAATGCAATATGTGGAATAATAAATCTCTTGCCATAGTTAGTTGTAGCAATCTTCCAATTGAAAGTAATCCTTCTCGACTGCGGTAATTCTAATTTTAATCCCTATTCGGGTAGATAGATTTTCCCCACATTAAAAATCAACCTTATGTTTAACTGTGACCTTCGTGTGAAGGAAAGTAAGCCCTATCCGTTAACAGCATAAGCACCATAAAAAAGGTGAATAACGTATTGTATGATATAGCAGGACCCGTATCCCGGTGTTGCGCGGGAAAGATATATAAGTATTAAAGTATTAATTCGTAAAAAAATATTTAATATCTGCCCTCTGTGTAGGTAGAATTAATCCATCAAACACTGTATTAGAAACATAAACGAACATATAATTTATTATGATCTTTAGATGACCTATGTTACCCTAACCCTAACCCTAACCTATGTTACCCTAACCCTAACCCTAACCTATGTTACCCTAACCCTAACCCTAACCTATGTTACCCTAGCATTAACCCTAACCTATGTTACCCTAAATCTAACCCTAACCTGTGTTACCCTAGTCCTAACCCTTACCTATGTTACAATAAATCTAACCCTAATCCTAACCTTAACCTATGTTACCCTATATCTAACCCTAACCAATGTTACCCTAAATCTAACCCTAACCCTAACCCTAACCTATGTTACCCTAAATCATACCCTAACCTATGTTACCCTAACCCTAAACCTAACCTATGTTACCCTAAATCTAACCCTAACCCTAACCCTAAGCTATGTTACCCTAAATCTAACCCTAACCTTAACCCTAACCTATGTTACCCTAACTCTAAGCCTAACCTATGTTACCTTAACCCTAACCCTAACCCTAACCAATGTTACCTTAACCCTAACCTAAGTTACCTTAAATCTAACCCTAACCCTTACTCTAACCTATGTTACCCTAAATCTAACCATAACCCTAACTCTAACCTATGTTACCCTAAATCTTACCCTAACCTAAGTTACCCTTAATCTAACCCTAACCCTAACCCTAAGCTATGTTACCCTAACCCTAACCCTAACCAATGTTACCTTAACCCTAACCCTAACCAAATTTACCCTAAATCTTACCCTAAACCTAACCCTAACCTATGTTACCCTAACCCCAACTACCTATGTTAAATCTTTTTAGCTTGATGTTAACGAGTTTCGATCTGTTTGAAACCGGAGCAGAAAGAAAATGATTCAGTTGGTCATCACTTCGTTTTCTGCGCATGCTTCTAATGTAAAAAGTTAAGCTTTAGAATACATCAGCTAGCTGCTCTTTACTTTGCCAATTGTATATTGTGTCCTGTTTAAAGATTGTATTGCTTTTCTTTACATTGAGTACCTGCTGAAGTATGACACAAGGCATCCATCCCTGAGCACTATCCTTTGTCTCCGTATTACATTAGCCTTCCTTTCGTTTGTTGTAATCGATTCTTTCCCTTTTATGTATTTATTTTCGTCGTATCTTTTCCTTTCGCGTTTCCACTTAAGACTTTGTTTCTATTTTCGTTTCTTTTAGATAGACATTCCTACTTAGAGCAGCGTTTCTTCATTTCTTGTTCGGGTTTTCTTGATGTGAAGAACCACGAAACGATTTCACATAGAAATGTCAACAGAATCACTTTTGCAAGACATTTATTTGACTTATTCTTTGATTGTCTTACATTCCACATCCGCCAAATGAGATTGTTTACGTATTGTTCAACCAGGATATGTGTTCTTTATTTGGATTCAATCTGTTAACAGGAAAAAACAAGACATGACAAGTGATTTAAAAAAGTTAAAAAATGTGGAAATGTGTTTCTTGAGCAAAAGAAGAGTTCTAGCACGGATCCGGAAAACTGTAAATACTTGAATCTATCTATCTATCTATCTATCTATCTATCTATCTATCTATCTATCTATCTATCTATCTATCAATCCTTCTATCTATCTATCTATCTATCTATATATCTATACATCTATCTATCTATCTATCTATCTATCCCATTTTCTATTTATTTTAGAAATGTGTATGTTATTATAATACAGGTTAAGTGTCTGTCTGTTCACACTATCTATCTATCTATCTATCTATTGATCTATCTATTGCTCTATCTATCTATTGATCTATCTATCTATCTATCGTCTCTTTCCGTTTATCTATCTATCTATCTATCTATCTATCTATCAATCTATCTACCCCATTCTATCTATCTATCTATCTATCTATCTATCTATCTATCTCATTCTATCTATCTATCTACCCCATTCTATCTATCTATCTACCCCATTCTATCTATCTATCTACCCCATTCTATCTATCTATCTATCTATCTATCTATCTATCTATCTATCTATCTATCTATCTATCTACCCCATTCTATCTATCTATCTATCTATCTATCTATCTATCTATCTATCTATCTATCTTCTTTTGTGAGATGGTTGGAAAAATCCCAGCAGAGTGCTCGATTAATTTAACATCAAAATTAAGATCGTAATATTTATTTATTTTTAGTACAGAAAATTAGTACAACATTAGTACCGTCGGTTTCAAGCTCTGAATGCGTTAACCACCCGGCTCTCTTCAGTTTATGTTGTCACCTGGTAAAGAAATGGAAACTCACGTATCACTCTCGTTCGGATATGTTTTAAACAACTATATTTAACACTTCAAAGCAAATAACGTATCCAAACGAGAGTGATACGTGAGTTACCATTTCTTCCCATATATATATATATATATATATACATATATATATATATTTTTTTTTTGATTTTATTCCATTAGTTGCGACAAAACAGGTTTTGTTTCATTGGTGCGAATAGCTACCAACTCATCGGGCCGGCGAAAGGAATTCAAATGGCATTAAATTTTAAGTTCACTTTAACGGGAGATTGAAAATTGAAAATACATTGGAGGGGGAGGGGGATAGAGTTGGGGCTTTGTCTATAACGGCGACATGGGACATGAGAGGGGAGGGGGGAGGACCCCAACAAGTCGTGTTTCAAATTATTACGTGGGAGGTTTTGCACGTGTCAGTGCTGTGACGACCTCAATCTCGGCCGGGGTGGGAGGAGGGAGATGGGGCGACGGCCAGAGTGAGTTAAATTTAAAATGAGAATAAAATTATGATTACAACCGTCATTCTTATTTTATTTTAATTCTAATAAGTAATTATCATGTGGATAAAAATGTTTGATAATTTTAATTTAGGGTATTAATTGCTACTTTTGCATTTTATTTATTTTATTTTAATGTTTTGTTTATTATTTGTAGTGAATTTTGTTGTGATTATATTTTTTTAAATTGTGATTATATTATACCGAGATCAATCCTAGTGGAATCATTTTATAAGAGAAGTTTTCTGGTGTTACCAGTCTTATCATTAACAAAACCGATTATGACAATGGTAACGCCTGCCAATCATACCTACGATAGTCGCAGTGATAACAGCCTTATGTAAAAGCCTTAATAAAAATAAAAATAAAAATAAAATAAAAATAAAAATAAAAATAAAAATAAAAATAAAGATAAAATATAAATAAAAATAAAATTAGAATAAAAATAGAAATAGAAATAACAAGTTTGTAAGAATATTAATGATAATAACAATAATAATAATAATAATAATAATAATAATAATAATAGTATTAAAAAATAATAATAATAATAATAATAATAATAATAATAATAATACTAATAATAATAATAGTAATACTGATAAATATCACCATCATTACCATCTTGCTACTTGTGAAGTCATTGGGCGAAATAAGTCGACAAGTGATGGTAGGCTTTTTTAATTCCACTACCAATGACAAGGACTAAGTACCAGTTAATAATTAAGTGTTCAAGGTAGTGATCGAGGGGTTAAGTAATTGAGATTAGTCTAAGTGATATCAGTGTTGATAGCTGTCCCAGTTATGGGTTTATGTTAGAATTGGTAGTATGGCTAAGAGGTTATTGAGGCTGTGCATTATAGGTAGTACGTAGAGATTTGATATTATTGGTAGTTTAGAGGGGTGGTTATATATTTATAGATTCATCATGACTTGTTGGGGTGGGATTGGGTTGTAAATTTGGGTGGGTGGGTAGGGGGTTATAGTGTGTTTTGGGGTAGTGTATAGTGGGGGTTTAATGTTATCATTCATTTTTGTAAAAAACAAAAACAAAAAAACTGTTAATTTTATGTTGAAGTTAAGTAGGTTTGGTGTGGGGTTAAGGTGGGGTATGTGGGTTGCTAAGGAGGTAGAGTCTACTATGTTTACAGTTGATAGATGTCTCTTGTTTTCTATTTAAGAGTTTGTTTTTGTCCTTAAAGCGGATAATTTCCAGTTTTTCATTTAAGCATAATCTACATGGAGAGTTTATTGATTTGCAGGTGCTGGATTTTTTCAAGATTTTCCACTTTATTATGGGAGTTTCTTTTTTGGTTTTTATTTTGTGGTATATATATATATATATATATATATATATATATATATATATATATATATATATAATATTCAGTGTAGGAAGTTAATTTCCGACGGTCGGCGGGCGCGAAATCCGATCACAAATCGTAACTAATTCGCAGTCAAGAGCGTGACCTGTTGGCCACCACAAATTAGCTTGGTAGTTAGGAGGAATTAAACTTTGTAAATGCCAAGTCGACGGGTATTTACAACAAGCAGCGAAGAGTGGTAGACAACAACAAACCGTGTTATATATATATATAGTAAAATAGTACTATCTGTCATGTAAGACAGAAAAAAAACAATTAAGACATAGACACAACATGAAACCAAATTGATTACAAAAGCGGCCAAAAAGGGGGGAAAAAGAAAATACAAAAGTACACAAAATATTCTTAGAGTTTTCCACAGTATTGATCAACTGGAGAAGTAAGGACTCGCCAACCGACTACCAGAGCGATCGCCTCGGTGACCTAAAGACAATATAGCCGAAATGCTTCGATTCCCCAAGCAGAACTAGCCAAGCTCCACCGTCCACACTTCGAAATCTCCAAAGTATATATATTTATATACAAGTTTACATGGAAATGAAAGCACTAAAATACTTTTGGTACCATCATGAGAAAGTTTAAGAAGCATATATATATATATATATATATATATATATATATATATATATATATATATGTTGGCGATAATATTTACAATTACATTGTCGGTGTTTCTCTATCCTCTGATCAAAAGAGTTTATCTTTGAAAATCCATGGATTAAAGATATGAAGCGGCATGCGCTGAACTGTTCATGTTCTAATCAATATTGTATCTTTACCATTGTGTATTCTCATCTTTCATATATATATAAACATATATATATATGTATATATATACATCTGTATATATATATATATATATATATATATATATATATATATATATATATATATAGTATTCCATAATAAATGCCAGTTTACTGAAATCATATGCCCTTAATAGGGTTAAGATGAAAATTCATGTACACCAAATGTACAAAAGCAAGGAAATTCCCAAATGTTTAAACTTTTATTGCCATTAAGGGTATGCGAGCACAACAGGGCTATGTATTTTACTGGTAGGAATTTTACTTCAGCGCACCTCACACACTTCATCCACTCATGCATAGAGATTTATACTGTAGTGATGTAATAATGAAATGGCTTAGTTGATATGTAGTCATACTCTTAATGACAATAAAAGTGTAAACATTTGGGAATTTCCTTGGTTTTGTACATTTGGTGTACATGAATTTTCATCTTAACCCTATTAAGGGCATATGATTTCAGTTTACTGGCATTTACTATGGAATGTCACTACTTTTGTAAAGGCTATGCCTCAAGACAATGGTAAACTGAAATTGATATGTCACCAACGAGACCCTAGAACCACTATCTCTGCCAAAAATCAGCTGAATCCATCAAATAGCTGATAAGATACAGGGTGGCACACACGTACGTACGTACACACGGATAACACAAAATCACTCCTGACCGTTCTGGATCTCTGGGTTGCCTTGACTAATGATGCTAAAATTGGACACACTTATAGAACCTATCAAATGAAAATGTTGTCAAAGTTTTAAATTATTTGGTATATTGGTTTTTGAGTTATGACTGATCAAAGAAATGAGATTTCTAACATAGGCCATTCGTGTGGTCTATTAATGGATAGAGCGCTATCGCGCCTCCCTTGATTTGTATATGGTACTTTAATTGTGGTTGTTTCAGGAGTAGGTTAATGATGAGTCGCGATGGCCCTTTTATGCAAACTGTTTTGCATTTTAGATGGTCAATATCCTCATCGAATACAACATCCACTAATAATATTATCTAATTTTTCCGATTGAATAATGTCGAACATGATATTTATTGAATGAAAATACATTCATAAGTTTATCAAACATTTCAATGGCTCTGCTTCATATCCATCATTTTTATGTATGATGATTCATATTTAAGCAATTATTCTATTTTACTTCGTTTTTTTTATTTCAGAAACCGTATTCGATTTAAAACGCTGTAAAATTATTTTATTCGTGTTATTTTGTTTATTTTCTTCTGTTATTTGCTTTTTTTTTGTTTTTTTTGCAATTTGTTTTTGTTTTAGTGTTTATTTCAAATCACTTTTCTGTTTCCATATATGAAATCGGTAATCCTGATGCTGTATCGCTTTGTTACAGTGATTTTCTTTTCTTTATATCTTAAGATGAAAATGTAAGGGTGATGCTTCGATGCATTCATGTGTTGCTGGATTATTTTAGTCTGTAGATTGTTTTGGGGCCCTGCTTTGCAGCATATGGTAAGACAGCATCAGTCAAAGACTAGTATACATTTTATTTTAATGGTATACCAAATACATTCTTTATGAAAACGAAATCATATTTCTCTTTTTGTCTCTCTTATATATATATTTTCCTTCGCCTTCTCCCGTTATCTCTCCCACCTTCCCTGCTTTTTGTCTGTATAGTTAGGGCCATGGCTGGCACTAATACCCCTCCTTTCCCCTTCCTCTCCTTCCCTCCTCTCACACTATCTATCTATCTATCTATCTATCTATCTATCTATATATCTATATCCCTCCCTCTTTCACTATCTCTCTCTCTCCCTTCCTCCCACTTTCTCTGCTTTTTGCCCCTTATCTGTATAGGGGGTGAGACTATCCCACTTCCTCGTCCCCGTCCCCCAAACCCTCCTACCGTTCTTAGTCACCGTCTGCACTATATATATATAGAGAGAGAGATAGAAGAAGAAAAATATACTCTGCCTTATTTGGTCCTGGAAGTATATAAAAAAAATGGCCAGTTTCTCTCTTTTCAATCCCCTTTAAGTGCGTCTGGACTTACCTATATTTTGAGCACTTTCTCCACACTGCTCCCACGCAAAGAGTTTATCTTCACATTCTACAATTCATCGAACTTCTTTTCAACGGAAATTTACCACCCGGACAATTTGCATATCTTTTTCACGGAACTTTTCTTTTCATTCACTGCGTTTTTTTTAACAAAAATTATTTTTTAATAACAATTTTCATATTTTTCAAATATTTGAACTTTGTTTTTTTCGAAAGCCAACTGTATTTCTCCTCTGATGATAAGATTTCGATCTTTGAAAAGCCTTGGCTTAAGGAAAGAATAATAAACACTAGTTTATTACTGAATACACCTTGCATTGAACAATTGGAATTTGAAATAAATTTGGACAATCGTCGCATATTTATCACTCTCTTTTCTTCTATCTCTACAATTGCTCTATCTCGTATATTGAGCTAATCATCTTCACAAAAGGTTCCATCTACTAAAAGTTTTCACTTTGGTTTATATTTGATCCTATATATATATATATATATATATATATATATAACCACTATTATAGCTATGCGTCAATCTACCAACGTTTTAGTGCGTATTACCGCATCTTATCAAAGGCAGAGCTAAAATGAATTCCAAATCAAAAGTCGGAAATTCGTAGTCTCGCTTTGGAAGATATCAAACCGAAGCTAGATTTTAAGAGTGAAAGCGGGGCAAAGCAGATTGTTAGGATTGTTTATGTAATTTTATAAATGCTCTACTTGGTATTGAGCACTCTTGAAAAACTTTGTTTTATGTTCACTTTATTAACACATTTGAACTTGATCAATAAATATAATATATATATATATATATATATATATATATATATATATATATATATATATATATATATATATATATATATATAAAGAGATATATATATATATAACGCTTTAAAGGCCAGTGATGATGCATATTTTTATAAATAAACATATTTATTTATTTAAAATTATTATTTTAGACAATTGGTTTGAAGTTTGAATAATGTCGAAGGTATTGTTATTGTTTACTTGAAATTCGAAAATTTTAACGGTTTAAAGACCAGTGACAATATATGTTTTTTAATAAATAAACATATTAATTTATTACAAAATTCTCATTTTCGACCCATAAAAAGTCTTCCTCAGAAATATACATATATACACCAGATCTTGGACCAAATATCAAACAGCGGCACTACGTTTAATTACGACATATTCGATTTATGAGTTTATCTTCGATTTTCGAACATTTTTTCCGTTACGAATCTTATTCCTATATCCTGTGTAAAGTCTACATTTTTTAAAAATACAGATGCACACGAAATGCATAATTAATTGTTGCATTTAATTTTTTTTACGATCGGACTGTTTTTTTTTTTAATAGGAACATCCGGTTTGGAACCGTTTGCCTTTTGACAATTATCAGTCTGTTCTTTCTCCAAGAACTTTTGCCTGGAATTCAAATGCACAGATTATTTCTAAGTCTAAGCTGATAATATACGTGCAGCCAAATGTACAAGCATATCAAACTTATTATTATTATTATTTTTAATATTAATATTATCATAGTAATAATAATAGTAATGATGATGATGAGCTGATGATTATGCTGCTGCTGCTGATGATGATGATGCTGCTGCTGCTGCTGCTGCTGCTGATGATGATGATGATGATGATGATGATGATGATGATGATGATGATGATGATGATGATGATGATGCTGATGATGATATATTATTTGGACATTAGTAAAACAAAACATGTATCTACACATTTTGATAGTGGGGACCTTAAGCTAGATATCATATTTTATAATTTAGTTCCTTGACAACCCCTTCTTTGTGTACGCAGCGGTTGTAAGAGCCAATTTCTAAACGTCTCCCTTTTATTTTCTCCAGATATTTATCGGTTTCATCTGTGATGAAACCGAGTGCATCTATTACTACTGGGATTACTGTGGTTTCCATGTGACATATTGTTTGGTACGTTTTATTTCGAGGTCCTTGCATTTGCTAAGTTTCTGAAATATTTTAAATTACAGATTCCAATCAGCAGCTATCGCTATGTCAATCTACAAACAGGGATTTCTCCTTTCTATCTTTTATCACGCTATCTTCAAAGTTAGCTTTAATATTCCTGTCAGTGTGTATAGTAAAATCCCATATGGTTGGTATTTCCTGTATCACTGATGTGATCAGTGTTATTTTCATCTGATTCTCTTTCTGTATTTTCCATGAAATTTCCATATATTCCACTGGGGATATTTTCCCTATGTTTGTATCCGTTCAGAATTTACTGTTAAATCGTTCTTAGATTTGTTGTACAATATCCACATTTTTGTATCGATTGTATTTCATATAATGTATGCTTGTGTTTTTGTCATGTATATTGATATTAGTTATATTAGATACCTTCGAGTTGGCATTTACTCATTAGCTATGTGCATCCTGAATTGTTCGTGATATGAACGTATCATGTTCGTGCGTATTCTATTATTGTTTAGCACTGATCCATCTCGTTACATTCTGTGAACTTTGTCTATTGCGGTTTAGTTTTGCTAATTCTCAGCTTCAAAACATTAGACTCGAGTTCAAGTTGATGACTCCCTTGATTCTACAATTAAAAGTGTAGGATTTTGACCTGTTTTACACATATGATCATCCAGTTATTTGCTGTTTCTAGATATTGGTAAGGGTTAAACGTTTCATTATTATGCCCAAGTTCAATAAATCAATGCTGATGATGCCATTCTATATTCTGATGTTGATTCTCGCTCATCTCTTTCGGATCAGTTTAAATATGCGGCTTATCTACCAGTTGACCTGGATTCAGTTGTGGATTGGGGTACGAAATAGCGTGTTTCGTTTAATCCTGTTAAAACTCGGCTTGTGTCTTTTAATGGTAGACGTGTCCCTTTTTTTCCTGAGATTCTCATAAATGGCTCTGCTCAAAACGAAATCGACCTTGAAACTTCTTGGTCTTTCTTTCTCATCAAATTTGTCTTGGAGGTCATACATTAGATCCATTGTTCTTTCAGCTTCCCGTAAAATTGGTTCTCTCTATCGCTCCAAACACTTTCTCACACCTGAGACTATTTGCTATCTATACAAATTTACTATCTGATCATGTATGGAGTACTGTTGTCATATTTGGGCTAGTGAATCTCTGTCCCATTTGAGGGTTCTTGATAAGGTGCAGACACGTATCTGTAATTTGACTGACCTTACCCTTTCTTCTTCTCTACACCCTCTTTCTTACAGACATGATGTTGCTAGTCTCAGTCTTTTCTATTAATACTATTATGAAATGTTTTCTTAAGAATTATGTGATCTATTCCCCGCTTCTTTTGTTCCATCTCGTTGGTCTAGTGGTTTCCATCAATTTTCACTTTTGATAACTCATTGTAATACAGCTTTCTATTCCAGTAGTTTCTTTATCAGAACTGCAGGCTTGTGGAACTATCTTCCCGTTGAGTATTTTCCTCTTACGTATAACCTTGGTCTTTTCAAGACTAAGGCCAACAGGCATCTCTTGACTTTGCGATAATCATATTTGTTCTTGTTAGCTCCTTACATCAAGTGGCTTCATATCTTCTCTGGAGCGATTTCCATTGAAAGAAAAAATATTCCCCGTGTATATAAACATTTTTACTAATTGTTCAGTGTCATTAGACTAGTCTAGATTTTAGAAAAGATGAATGAATCAGTTGGTGTAATTGGAGTCTAAGTCTCTACAGAATGTAATGATACAAGCTATTTCGTATCCTAATCGACAAGTGCACCCAGGTTTCATATTTCAAGTGATCATAGGAAGATGGACTAAGAGCTACACCAGAATAGAGAGTAGAATATTCAGAATAAATGATGAGGGATTAAAGATAAACTTTAATAAATGGGGTTGATGCAGGCTTTTCACGATTTGATATATGTACAACTGTAAGAAAACCCAACGAGAATGCTGAGAAAAAAGCTACAAGAAGAACAAGGATAACAGATAAACACAGTGTGGAACAATGGTAACAGATACACAGAGTGTGGAACAAGGATAACAGATACACAGAGTGTGGAACAAGGATAACAGATAAACACAGCGTGGAACAAGGATAACAGATAAACACAGTGTGGAACAAGGATAACAGATACACACAGTGTGTGGAACAAGGATAACAGATACACAGAGTGTGGAACAAGGATGACAGATACACAGAGTGTGGAACAAGGATAACAGATAAACACAGTGTGGAACAAGGATAACAGATACACAGAGTGTGGAACAAGGATAACAGATACACAGAGTGTGGAACTAGGATAACAGATACACAGAGTGTGGAACAAGGATAACAGATAAACACAGTGTGGAACAAGGATAACAGATACACAGAGTGTGGATCAAGGATAACAGATACACACAGTGTGGAACAAGGATAACAGATACACAGAGTGTGGAACAAGGATAAGAGATACGCAGAGTGTGGAACAAGGATAACAGATACACAGAGTGTGGAACAAGGATAAGAGATACGCAGAGTGTGGAACAAAGATAACAGATACACAGAGTGTGGAACAAGGATAACAGATAAACACAGTGTGGAACAAGGATAACAGATACACAGAGTGTGGAACAAGGATAACAGATACACAGAGTGTGGAACAAGGATAACAGATACACAGAGTGTGGAACAAGGATAACAGATACACAGAGTGTGGAACAAGGATAACAGATACACAGAGTGTGGAACAAGGATAACAGATAAACACAGTGTGGAACAAGGATAACAGATAAACACAGTGTGGAACAAGGATAACAGATAAACACAGTGTGGAACAAGGATAACAGATACACAGAGTGTGGAACAAGGATAACAGATACACAGAGTGTGGAACTAGGATAACAGATACACAGAGTGTGGAACAAGGATAACAGATACACAGAGTGTGGAACAAGGATAACAGATACACAGAGTGTGGAACAAGGATAACAGATAAACAGAGCGTGGGACAAGGATAACAGATAAACACAGTGTGGAACAAGGATAACAGATACACAGAGTGTGGAACAAGGATAACATATACACAGAGTGTGGAACAAGGATAACAGATACACAGAGTGTGGCCCAAGGATAACAGATAAACACAGTGTGGAACAAGGATAACAGATAAACACAGTGTGGAACAAGGATAACAGATAAACACAGTGTGGAACAAGGATAACAGATAAACACAGTGTGGAACAAGGATAACAGATACACAGAGTGTGGAACAAGGATAACAGATACACAGAGTGTGGAACTAGGATAACAGATACACAGAGTGTGGAACAAGGATAACAGATACACAGAGTGTGGAACAAGGATAACAGATACACAGAGTGTGGAACAAGGATAACAGATAAACAGAGCGTGGGACAAGGATAACAGATAAACACAGTGTGGAACAAGGATAACAGATACACAGAGTGTGGAACAAGGATAACATATACACAGAGTGTGGAACAAGGATAACAGATACACAGAGTGTGGCCCAAGGATAACAGATAAACACAGTGTGGAACAAGGATAACAGATAAACACAGTGTGGAACAAGGATAACAGATAAACACAGTGTGGAACAAGGATAACAGATAAACACAGTGTGGAACAAGGATAACAGATACACAGAGTGTGGAACAAGGATAACAGATAAACACAGTGTGGAACAAGGATAACAGATAAACACAGTGTGGAACAAGGATAACAGATACACAGAGTGTGGAACAAGGATAACAGATACACAGAGTGTGGAACAAGGATAACAGATAAACACAGTGTGGAACAAGGATAACAGATACACAGAGTGTGGATCAAGGATAACAGATACACACAGTGTGGAACAAGGATAACAGATACACAGAGTGTGGAACAAGGATAAGAGATACGCAGAGTGTGGAACAAGGATAACAGATAAACACAGTGTGGAACAAGGATAACAGATAAACACAGTGTGGAACAAGGATAACAGATACACAGAGTGTGGAACAAGGATAACAGATACACAGAGTGTGGAACAAGGATAACAGATACACAGAGTGTGGAACAAGGATAACAGATACACAGAGTGTGGAACAAGGATAACAGATACACAGAGTGTGGAACAAGGATAACAGATAAACACAGTGTGGAACAAGGATAACAGATACACAGAGTGTGGAACAAGGATAACAGATACACAGAGTGTGGAACAAGGATAACAGATACACAGAGTGTGGAACAAGGATGACAGATACACAGAGTGTGGAACAAGGATAACAGATAAACACAGTGTGGAACAAGGATAACAGATACACAGAGTGTGGAACAAGGATAACAGATACACAGAGTGTGGAACAAGGATAACAGATACACAGAGTGTGGAACAAGGATAACAGATACACAGAGTGTGGAACAAGGATAACAGATAAACACAGTGTGGAACAAGGATAACAGATACACAGAGTGTGGAACAAGGATAACAGATACACAGAGTGTGGAACAAGGATAACAGATACACAGAGTGTGGAACAAGGATGACAGATACACAGAGTGTGGAACAAGGATAACAGATAAACACAGTGTGGAACAAGGATAACAGATAAACAGAGTGTGGAACAAGGATAACAGATACACAGAGTGTGGAACAAGGATAACAGATACACAGAGTGTGGAACAAGGATGACAGATACACAGAGTGTGGAACAAGGATAACAGATAAACACAGTGTGGAACAAGGATAACAGATACACAGAGTGTGGAACAAGGATAACAGATACACAGAGTGTGGAACAAGGATAACAGATACACAGAGTGTGGAACAAGGATGACAGATACACAGAGTGTGGAACAAGGATAACAGATAAACACAGTGTGGAACAAGGATAACAGATACACAGAGTGTGGAACAAGGATAACAGATACACAGAGTGTGGAACAAGGATAACAGATACACAGAGTGTGGAACAAAGATAACAGATAAACACAGTGTGGAACAAGGATAACAGATACACAGAGTGTGGATCAAGGATAACAGATACACACAGTGTGGAACAAGGATAACAGATACACAGAGTGTGGAACAAGGATAAGAGATACGCAGAGTGTGGAACAAGGATAACAGATACACAGAGTGTGGAACAAGGATAAGAGATACGCAGAGTGTGGAACAAAGATAACAGATACACAGAGTGTGGAACAAGGATAACAGATAAACACAGTGTGGAACAAGGATAACAGATACACAGAGTGTGGAACAAGGATAACAGATACACAGAGTGTGGAACAAGGATAACAGATACACAGAGTGTGGAACAAGGATAACAGATACACAGAGTGTGGAACAAGGATAACAGATACACAGAGTGTGGAACAAGGATGACAGATACACAGAGTGTGGAACAAGGATAACAGATAAACACAGTGTGGAACAAGGATAACAGATAAACAGAGCGTGGGACAAGGATAACAGATAAACACAGTGTGGAACAAGGATAACAGATAAACACAGTGTGGAACAAGGATAACAGATAAACACAGTGTGGAACAAGGATAACAGATAAACAGAGCGTGGGACAAGGATAACAGATAAACACAGTGTGGAACAAGGATAACAGATACACAGAGTGTGGAACAAGGATAACATATACACAGAGTGTGGAACAAGGATAACTAATACACAAAGTGTGGCCCAAGGATAACAGATAAACACAGTGTGGAACAAGGATAACAGATAAACACAGTGTGGAACAAGGATAACAGATAAACACAGTGTGGAACAAGGATAACAGATAAACACAGTGTGGAACAAGGATAACAGATACACAGAGTGTGGAACAAGGATAACAGATAAACACAGTGTGGAACAAGGATAACAGATACACACAGTGTGGAACAAGGATAACAAATAAACACAGTGTGGAACAAGGATAACAGATACACAGAGTGTGGAACAAGGATAACAGATACACAGAGTGTGGAACAAGGATAACAGATACACAGAGTGTGGCCCAAGGATAACAGATAAACACAGTGTGGAACAAGGATAACAGATAAACACAGTGTGGAACAAGGATAACAGATAAACACAGTGTGGAACAAGGATAACAGATAAACACAGTGTGGAACAAGGATAACAGATACACAGAGTGTGGAACAAGGATAACAGATAAACACAGTGTGGAACAAGGATAACAGATAAACACAGTGTGGAACAAGGATAACAAATAAACACAGTGTGGAACAAGGATAACAGATACACAGAGTGTGGAACAAGGATAACAGATACACAGAGTGTGGAACAAGGATAACAGATACACAGAGTGTGGAACAAGGATAACAGATACACATAGTGTGGAACAAGGATAACAGATACACAGAGTGTGGAACAAGGATAACAGATACACAGAGTGTGGAACAAGGATAACAGATACACAGTGTGGAACAAGGATAACAGATACACAGAGTGTGGAACAAGGATAACAGATAAACACAGTGTGGAACAAGGATAACAGATAAACACAGTGTGGAACAAGGATAACAAATAAACACAGTGTGGAACAAGGATAACAGATAAACACAGTGTGGAACAAGGATAACAGATACACAGAGTGTGGAACAAGGATAACAGATACACAGAGTGTGGAACAAGGATAACAGATAAACAGAGTGTGGAACAAGGATAACAGATACACAGAGTGTGGAACAAGGATAACAGATACACACAGTGTGGAACAAGGATAACAGATACACAGAGTGTGGAACAAGGATAACAGATACACAGAGTGTGGAACAAGGATAACAGATACACAGAGTGTGGAACAAGGATGACAGATACACAGAGTGTGGAACAAGGATAACAGATAAACACAGTGTGGAACAAGGATAACAGATACACAGAGTGTGGAACAAGGATAACAGATACACAGAGTGTGGAACAAGGATAACAGATACACAGAGTGTGGAACAAGGATGACAGATACACAGAGTGTGGAACAAGGATAACAGATAAACACAGTGTGGAACAAGGATAACAGATACACAGAGTGTGGAACAAGGATAACAGATACACAGAGTGTGGAACTAGGATAACAGATACACAGAGTGTGGAACAAGGATAACAGATAAACACAGTGTGGAACAAGGATAACAGATACACAGAGTGTGGATCAAGGATAACAGATACACACAGTGTGGAACAAGGATAACAGATACACAGAGTGTGGAACAAGGATAAGAGATACGCAGAGTGTGGAACAAGGATAACAGATACACAGAGTGTGGAACAAGGATAAGAGATACGCAGAGTGTGGAACAAAGATAACAGATACACAGAGTGTGGAACAAGGATAACAGATAAACACAGTGTGGAACAAGGATAACAGATACACAGAGTGTGGAACAAGGATAACAGATACACAGAGTGTGGAACAAGGATAACAGATACACAGAGTGTGGAACAAGGATAACAGATACACAGAGTGTGGAACAAGGATAACAGATACACAGAGTGTGGAACAAGGATAACAGATAAACACAGTGTGGAACAAGGATAACAGATAAACAGAGCGTGGGACAAGGATAACAGATAAACACAGTGTGGAACAAGGATAACAGATACACAGAGTGTGGAACAAGGATAACATATACACAGAGTGTGGAACAAGGATAACAGATACACAGAGTGTGGCCCAAGGATAACAGATAAACACAGTGTGGAACAAGGATAACAGATAAACACAGTGTGGAACAAGGATAACAGATAAACACAGTGTGGAACAAGGATAACAGATAAACACAGTGTGGAACAAGGATAACAGATACACAGAGTGTGGAACAAGGATAACAGATAAACACAGTGTGGAACAAGGATAACAGATAAACACAGTGTGGAACAAGGATAACAGATACACAGAGTGTGGAACAAGGATAACAGATAAACACAGTGTGGAACAAGGATAACAGATAAACACAGTGTGGAACAAGGATAACAAATAAACACAGTGTGGAACAAGGATAACAGATACACAGAGTGTGGAACAAGGATAACAGATACACAGAGTGTGGAACAAGGATAACAGATACACAGAGTGTGGAACAAGGATAACAGATGCACAGAGTGTGGAACAAGGATAACAGATACACAGAGTGTGGAACAAGGATAACAGATACACAGAGTGTGGAACAAGGATAACAGATACACAGAGTGTGGAACAAGGATAACAGATAAACACAGTGTGGAACAAGGATAACAGATACACAGAGTGTGGATCAAGGATAACAGATACACACAGTGTGGAACAAGGATAACAGATACACAGAGTGTGGAACAAGGATAAGAGATACGCAGAGTGTGGAACAAGGATAACAGATAAACACAGTGTGGAACAAGGATAACAGATAAACACAGTGTGGAACAAGGATAACAGATACACAGAGTGTGGAACAAGGATAACAGATACACAGAGTGTGGAACAAGGATAACAGATACACAGAGTGTGGAACAAGGATAACAGATACACAGAGTGTGGAACAAGGATAACAGATACACTGAGTGTGGAACAAGGATAACAGATAAACACAGTGTGGAACAAGGATAACAGATACACAGAGTGTGGAACAAGGATAACAGATACACAGAGTGTGGAACAAGGATAACAGATACACAGAGTGTGGAACAAGGATGACAGATACACAGAGTGTGGAACAAGGATAACAGATAAACACAGTGTGGAACAAGGATAACAGATACACAGAGTGTGGAACAAGGATAACAGATACACAGAGTGTGGAACAAGGATAACAGATACACAGAGTGTGGAACAAGGATAACAGATACACAGAGTGTGGAACAAGGATAACAGATAAACACAGTGTGGAACAAGGATAACAGATACACAGAGTGTGGAACAAGGATAACAGATACACAGAGTGTGGAACAAGGATAACAGATACACAGAGTGTGGAACAAGGATGACAGATACACAGAGTGTGGAACAAGGATAACAGATAAACACAGTGTGGAACAAGGATAACAGATACACAGAGTGTGGAACAAGGATAACAGATACACAGAGTGTGGAACAAGGATAACAGATACACAGAGTGTGGAACAAGGATGACAGATACACAGAGTGTGGAACAAGGATAACAGATAAACACAGTGTGGAACAAGGATAACAGATACACAGAGTGTGGAACAAGGATAACAGATACACAGAGTGTGGAACAAGGATAACAGATACACAGAGTGTGGAACAAGGATGACAGATACACAGAGTGTGGAACAAGGATAACAGATAAACACAGTGTGGAACAAGGATAACAGATACACAGAGTGTGGAACAAGGATAACAGATACACAGAGTGTGGAACAAGGATAACAGATACACAGAGTGTGGAACAAAGATAACAGATAAACACAGTGTGGAACAAGGATAACAGATACACAGAGTGTGGATCAAGGATAACAGATACACACAGTGTGGAACAAGGATAACAGATACACAGAGTGTGGAACAAGGATAAGAGATACGCAGAGTGTGGAACAAGGATAACAGATACACAGAGTGTGGAACAAGGATAAGAGATACGCAGAGTGTGGAACAAAGATAACAGATACACAGAGTGTGGAACAAGGATAACAGATAAACACAGTGTGGAACAAGGATAACAGATACACAGAGTGTGGAACAAGGATAACAGATACACAGAGTGTGGAACAAGGATAACAGATACACAGAGTGTGGAACAAGGATAACAGATACACAGAGTGTGGAACAAGGATAACAGATACACAGAGTGTGGAACAAGGATAACAGATAAACACAGTGTGGAACAAGGATAACAGATACACAGAGTGTGGAACAAGGATAACATATACACAGAGTGTGGAACAAGGATAACAGATACACAGAGTGTGGCCCAAGGATAACAGATAAACACAGTGTGGAACAAGGATAACAGATAAACACAGTGTGGAACAAGGATAACAGATAAACACAGTGTGGAACAAGGATAACAGATAAACACAGTGTGGAACAAGGATAACAGATACACAGAGTGTGGAACAAGGATAACAGATAAACACAGTGTGGAACAAGGATAACAGATAAACACAGTGTGGAACAAGGATAACAGATACACAGAGTGTGGAACAAGGATAACAGATAAACACAGTGTGGAACAAGGATAACAGATAAACACAGTGTGGAA
>OY744534.1:96007331-96024831 GCA_963556195.1 Sepiola atlantica | reverse complement strand
TAGGGGCGCCTCAGGCAGTAAGCAATAAACTTACTCCTCCCCAAAGAGGGGAGGCAAAGCCTGGGAAGGTGGACCTCCCAGAACTGCACAGGACAGACCCATTGACCGGCGTAAATCAAGACCCGAAAACAACGACAATACCAGTCTATGGGGTGCAGTATCCATCGGAACAGATACTACACTTTGATCTTAGCCAAAAGTACCTGTAACCATGCGGTGAAAAAATCAAAAAATCTATGAAGCAGTAATAGTAGCCAAAGGGTTTAATTTTGCTGAATTGAAAGTTTGAGAATTTATGTTTGTTCTTTGTTTTAAATTGCATTTAATTAGTCTGTGGAAGAATTGTATTTAGTATAACAACAACAGCCTTGTTGTTTTATCAAAATAACACGAGAATGATTTGCTCCTGGCCGAATTGTTTTAACTAGTATTTTATATATATATATATATATATATATATATATATATATATATAAAGTAATAAAATAAAAAAAATAAAACTAATAAATAATAAACCCAAATCAACAAACAAACACATACAAATGAAACACAACATAACAAAACAAAAGTAAACCTACAATAATAATCAACTCAACCACACTCCTTCTATTTTCCTTCATTCACTATTCAAGATGTCTATAAAAACAATAAATCAAGTCTTCTCATTTATAATTTAAATAAGTTTAATTTAAAAAAAAGTAAATAAATAAATAAATAATGAAACCAAATAAATAAACAAATAAAATATAATATAACAAGACAAAAATAAACATACAATAATAATAAAGTAACCACCCACTCTTTTTGTCCTCCATTCCCCCTTCAAGATATCTATAAAAACAATAACTCAAGTCTTTTCATTTATTTATTTTTAAATTAAAATTGTTTTTTAAATAAATAAATAAACAAATAAACAAATAAATTATAAAAAACAATAACTCAAGTCTTCTCATTTATAATTTTAAAAAATATGCCTGAGGACGACCAAGAAGGTCGAAAGCGCTAGAGAAATGGCCGAATTACAAACAACTTACAAAATACTATATGGACTGCTGCCGGAAACCTGAAAGATTGCTCGACAACTCGAGAACCTAAAAAAAATGTTGCATATATTCATTAGGTTTGAACTGCAAAAGGACAAACAGGTTTATCCAGAGATTAGTCTTATGCATCACACATGATGGGGACACATTTTTAAGTTATGATAATCTGTAGAATTTAGTATATTCGGACTACTGCTTTCATCTTGGGTGTTTTTATCACAACGTTTCGGCCGATGTAACCTCCGACCCTTTTCAGGTGTACCTTGTCGAACTCGGGAATCTTTCTGTCGAACTCGGAAATCTGGACGGAATTTCGAACGGAACTCTTTATTAAATCTACGGGGGTAGCATGCTAACGTTCCATCTGTCATGACTGGGAAAGAAGTCTTCAGTAATTCGCAATTCTTCGTATCGCCAGCACTGAGGATTGAACCTTCAAGATTCAGAAGATTGTCACTTAGAACTGAATTTTACTTAGTACTATACCTACTGCGCCACGGGTCCAAAAATTCCGAAACATATGATAATCTTTTCGATGGAAGTCAGAAGAATATGATGCGTGATGGTTTATGTCGCAGTCAGATAATTTGCAATTTGTGTCGTGTGTACTCTAGAAATATCCTGTTTAATAATCATTCTATTCCTGTTTGGCGTTCTCGGTTTTAATGTGCTCTCAGAAATCTTTGCGATTTGCAATATTTTTCGGCGAGTACTGATTGACTGCCGAGCAACCGTTAATGAATTATCCCCCACGACATCTCTCCTCTATATAATTATAAGACTATTCATTGGACAAAGCACTTATGAGATGCTGAGATGCCATTGTCACGATAACTGCGTCAGTAACGTCGGCTCTTAACATCACGCTTAAGTGTCCATTTCTCATCTCCATTTTACGAGAAGCCAATGGTGCACAAATGTCGCTGCATTGTTTGCAATTGTTTGCAGAGCGATGATAGGAATCCGTGTGTCTAATGTTGCTTGTTTACCAACCATTGCTAATTATCGATCAATGGTATCGTCGTCCATTATTAGTTGACGTGGTTAACATGCGGTTTTGCATAAATAATTCTGATTCTATTCATTCAACTGAGAATTTGTGTTATATCTCGTAACAGTTATGAGGGTACTTCCGATCTCCAACATTTTTAATCATTGTAACTTATCTCCTGCCGTTCCTGGATCACAACTTGATTCTTTCGAACTGTACACCATAGATTGAAACCCTAAGTAGGATTTCTTTGTGTTCAGATGTTCACAGCTCCAGCAGTGATCCTCCCAAATTATGGACACAATGTATTTAAAATCATAGTTGGGATTTTCTTGAGTCGAGACGTCCAGGGATTCCTTCAGTGATCCGCCGGAATGTGGATCACAACTTGATTCTTTCGAACTGTACACCATAGATTGAAACCCTAAGTAGGATTTCTTTGTGTTCAGATGTTCACAGCTCCAGCAGTGATCCTCCCAAATTATGGACACAATGTATTTAAAATCATAGTTGGGATTTTCTTGAGTCGAGACGTCCAGGGATTCCTTCAGTGATCCGCCGGAATGTGGATCACAACTTGATTCTTTCGAACTGTACACCATAGATTGAAACCCTAAGTAGGATTTCTTTGTGTTCAGATGTTCACAGCTCCAGCAGTGATCCTCCCAAATTATGGACACAATGTATTTAAAATCATAGTTGGGATTTTCTTGAGTCCAGACGTCCAGGGATTCCTTCAGTGATCCGCCGGAATGTGGATCACAACTTGATTCTTTCGAACTGTACACCATAGATTGAAACCCTAAGTAGGATTTCTTTGTGTTCAGATGTTCACAGCTCCAGCAGTGATCCTCCCAAATTATGGACACAATGTATTTAAAATCATAGTTGGGATTTTCTTGAATCCAGACGTCCAGGGATTCCTTCAGTGATCCGCCGGAATGTGGATCACAACTTGATTCTTTCGAACTGTACACCATAGATTGAAACCCTAAGTAGGATTTCTTTGTGTTCAGATGTTCACAGCTCCAGCAGTGATCCTCCCAAATTATGGACACAATGTATTTAAAATCATAGTTGGGATTTTCTTGAGTCGAGACGTCCAGGGATT
Source organism: Sepiola atlantica (assembly GCA_963556195.1). Classification (NCBI taxonomy): domain Eukaryota; kingdom Metazoa; phylum Mollusca; class Cephalopoda; order Sepiida; family Sepiolidae; genus Sepiola; species Sepiola atlantica. The sequence continues at coordinate 96,021,686 of OY744534.1, read as the reverse complement.
CCTTCAGTGATCCGCCGGAATGTGGATCACAACTTGATTCTTTCGAACTGTACACCATAGATTGAAACCCTAAGTAGGATTTCTTTGTGTTCAGATGTTCACAGCTCCAGCAGTGATCCTCCCAAATTATGGACACAATGTATTTAAAATCATAGTTGGGATTTTCTTGAATCCAGACGTCCAGGGATTCCTTCAGTGATCCGCCGGAATGTGGATCACAACTTGATTCTTTCGAACTGTACACCATAGATTGAAACCCTAAGTAGGATTTCTTTGTGTTCAGATGTTCACAGCTCCAGCAGTGATCCTCCCAAATTATGGACACAATGTATTTAAAATCATAGTTGGGATTTTCTTGAGTCGAGACGTCCAGGGATTCCTTCAGTGATCCGCCGGAATGTGGATCACAACTTGATTCTTTCGAACTGTACACCATAGATTGAAACCCTAAGTAGGATTTCTTTGTGTTCAGATGTTCACAGCTCCAGCAGTGATCCTCCCAAATTATGGACACAATGTATTTAAAATCATAGTTGGGATTTTCTTGAGTCGAGACGTCCAGGGATTCCTTCAGTGATCCGCCGGAATGTGGATCACAACTTGATTCTTTCGAACTGTACACCATAGATTGAAACCCTAAGTAGGATTTCTTTGTGTTCAGATGTTCACAGCTCCAGCAGTGATCCTCCCAAATTATGGACACAATGTATTTAAAATCATAGTTGGGATTTTCTTGAATCCAGACGTCCAGGGATTCCTTCAGTGATCCGCCGGAATGTGGATCACAACTTGATTCTTTCGAACTGTACACCATAGATTGAAACCCTAAGTAGGATTTCTTTGTGTTCAGATGTTCACAGCTCCAGCAGTGATCCTCCCAAATTATGGACACAATGTATTTAAAATCATAGTTGGGATTTTCTTCAATCCAGACGTCCAGGGATTCCTTCAGTGATCCGCCGGAATGTGGATCACAACTTGATTCTTTCGAACTGTACACCATAGATTGAAACCCTAAGTAGGATTTCTTTGTGTTCAGATGTTCACAGCTCCAGCAGTGATCCTCCCAAATTATGGACACAATGTATTTAAAATCATAGTTGGGATTTTCTTGAATCCAGACGTCCAGGGATTCCTTCAGTGATCCGCCGGAATGTGGATCACAACTTGATTCTTTCGAACTGTACACCATAGATTGAAACCCTAAGTAGGATTTCTTTGTGTTCAGATGTTCACAGCTCCAGCAGTGATCCTCCCAAATTATGGACACAATGTATTTAAAATCATAGTTGGGATTTTCTTCAATCCAGACGTCCAGGGATTCCTTCAGTGATCCGCCGGAATGTGGATCACAACTTGATTCTTTCGAACTGTACACCATAGATTGAAACCCTAAGTAGGATTTCTTTGTGTTCAGATGTTCACAGCTCCAGCAGTGATCCTTCCAAATTATGGACACAATGTATTTAAAATCATAGTTGGGATTTTCTTCAATCCAGACGTCCAGGGATTCCTTCAGTGATCCGCCGGAATGTGGATCACAACTTGATTCTTTCGAACTGTACACCATAGATTGAAACCCTAAGTAGGATTTCTTTGTGTTCAGATGTTCACAGCTCCAGCAGTGATCCTCCCAAATTATGGACACAATGTATTTAAAATCATAGTTGGGATTTTCTTGAATCCAGACGTCCAGGGATTCCTTCAGTGATCCGCCGGAATGTGGATCACAACTTGATTCTTTCGAACTGTACACCATAGATTGAAACCCTAAGTAGGATTTCTTTGTGTTCAGATGTTCACAGCTCCAGCAGTGATCCTCCCAAATTATGGACACAATGTATTTAAAATCATAGTTGGGATTTTCTTGAATCCAGACGTCCAGGGATTCCTTCAGTGATCCGCCGGAATGTGGATCACAACTTGATTCTTTCGAACTGTACACCATAGATTGAAACCCTAAGTAGGATTTCTTTGTGTTCAGATGTTCACAGCTCCAGCAGTGATCCTCCCAAATTATGGACACAATGTATTTAAAATCATAGTTGGGATTTTCTTCAATCCAGACGTCCAGGGATTCCTTCAGTGATCCGCCGGAATGTGGATCACAACTTGATTCTTTCGAACTGTACACCATAGATTGAAACCCTAAGTAGGATTTCTTTGTGTTCAGATGTTCACAGCTCCAGCAGTGATCCTCCCAAATTATGGACACAATGTATTTAAAATCATAGTTGGGATTTTCTTGAATCCAGACGTCCAGGGATTCCTTCAGTGATCCGCCGGAATGTGGATCACAACTTGATTCTTTCGAACTGTACACCATAGATTGAAACCCTAAGTAGGATTTCTTTGTGTTCAGATGTTCACAGCTCCAGCAGTGATCCTCCCAAATTATGGACACAATGTATTTAAAATCATAGTTGGGATTTTCTTGAATCCAGACGTCCAGGGATTCCTTCAGTGATCCGCCGGAATGTGGATCACAACTTGATTCTTTCGAACTGTACACCATAGATTGAAACCCTAAGTAGGATTTCTTTGTGTTCAGATGTTCACAGCTCCAGCAGTGATCCTCCCAAATTATGGACACAATGTATTTAAAATCATAGTTGGGATTTTCTTGAGTCGAGACGTCCAGGGATTCCTTCAGTGATCCGCCGGAATGTGGATCACAACTTGATTCTTTCGAACTGTACACCATAGATTGAAACCCTAAGTAGGATTTCTTTGTGTTCAGATGTTCACAGCTCCAGCAGTGATCCTCCCAAATTATGGACACAATGTATTTAAAATCATAGTTTGGATTTTCTTGAATCCAGACGTCCAGGGATTCCTTCAGTGATCCGCCGGAATGTGGATCACAACTTGATTCTTTCGAACTGTACACCATAGATTGAAACCCTAAGTAGGATTACTTTGTGTTCAGATGTTCACAGCTCCAGCAGTGATCCTCCCAAATTATGGACACAATGTATTTAAAATCATAGTTGGGATTTTCTTGAATCCAGACGTCCAGGGATTCCTTCAGTGATCCGCCGGAATGTGGATCACAACTTGATTCTTTCGAACTGTACACCATAGATTGAAACCCTAAGTAGGATTTCTTTGTGTTCAGATGTTCACAGCTCCAGCAGTGATCCTCCCAAATTATGGACACAATGTATTTAAAATCATAGTTGGGATTTTCTTGAGTCGAGACGTCCAGGGATTCCTTCAGTGATCCGCCGGAATGTGGATCACAACTTGATTCTTTCGAACTGTACACCATAGATTGAAACCCTAAGTAGGATTTCTTTGTGTTCAGATGTTCACAGCTCCAGCAGTGATCCTCCCAAATTATGGACACAATGTATTTAAAATCATAGTTGGGATTTTCTTGAGTCGAGACGTCCAGGGATTCCTTCAGTGATCCGCCGGAATGTGGATCACAACTTGATTCTTTCGAACTGTACACCATAGATTGAAACCCTAAGTAGGATTTCTTTGTGTTCAGATGTTCACAGCTCCAGCAGTGATCCTCCCAAATTATGGACACAATGTATTTAAAATCATAGTTGGGATTTTCTTGAGTCGAGACGTCCAGGGATTCCTTCAGTGATCCGCCGGAATGTGGATCACAACTTGATTCTTTCGAACTGTACACCATAGATTGAAACCCTAAGTAGGATTTCTTTGTGTTCAGATGTTCACAGCTCCAGCAGTGATCCTCCCAAATTATGGACACAATGTATTTAAAATCATAGTTGGGATTTTCTTGAGTCGAGACGTCCAGGGATTCCTTCAGTGATCCGCCGGAATGTGGATCACAACTTGATTCTTTCGAACTGTACACCATAGATTGAAACCCTAAGTAGTATTTCTTTGTGTTCAGATGTTCACAGCTCCAGCAGTGATCCTCCCAAATTATGGACACAATGTATTTAAAATCATAGTTGGGATTTTCTTGAGTCGAGACGTCCAGGGATTCCTTCAGTGATCCGCCGGAATGTGGATCACAACTTGATTCTTTCGAACTGTACACCATAGATTGAAACCCTAAGTAGGATTTCTTTGTGTTCAGATGTTCACAGCTCCAGCAGTGATCCTCCCAAATTATGGACACAATGTATTTAAAATCATAGTTGGGATTTTCTTGAATCCAGACGTCCAGGGATTCCTTCAGTGATCCGCCGGAATGTGGATCACAACTTGATTCTTTCGAACTGTACACCATAGATTGAAACCCTAAGTAGGATTTCTTTGTGTTCAGATGTTCACAGCTCCAGCAGTGATCCTCCCAAATTATGGACACAATGTATTTAAAATCATAGTTGGGATTTTCTTGAATCCAGACGTCCAGGGATTCCTTCAGTGATCCGCCGGAATGTGGATCACAACTTGATTCTTTCGAACTGTACACCATAGATTGAAACCCTAAGTAGGATTTCTTTGTGTTCAGATGTTCACAGCTCCAGCAGTGATCCTCCCAAATTATGGACACAATGTATTTAAAATCATAGTTGGGATTTTCTTGAGTCCAGACGTCCAGGGATTCCTTCAGTGATCCGCCGGAATGTGGATCACAACTTGATTCTTTCGAACTGTACACCATAGATTGAAACCCTAAGTAGGATTTCTTTGTGTTCAGATGTTCACAGCTCCAGCAGTGATCCTCCCAAATTATGGACACAATGTATTTAAAATCATAGTTGGGATTTTCTTGAGTCCAGACGTCCAGGGATTCCTTCAGTGATCCGCCGGAATGTGGATCACAACTTGATTCTTTCGAACTGTACACCATAGATTGAAACCCTAAGTAGGATTTCTTTGTGTTCAGATGTTCACAGCTCCAGCAGTGATCCTCCCAAATTATGGACACAATGTATTTAAAATCATAGTTGGGATTTTCTTGAGTCCAGACGTCCAGGGATTCCTTCAGTGATCCGCCGGAATGTGGATCACAACTTGATTCTTTCGAACTGTACACCATAGATTGAAACCCTAAGTAGGATTTGTTTGTGTTCAGATGTTCACAGCGCAAGCAGTGATCCTCCCAAATTATGGACACAATGTATTTAAAATCATAGTTGGGATTTTCTTGAGTCCAGACGTCCAGGGATTCCTTCAGTGATCCGCCGGAATGTGGATCACAACTTGATTCTTTCGAACTGTACACCATAGATTGAAACCCTAAGTAGGATTTCTTTGTGTTCAGATGTTCACAGCTCCAGCAGTGATCCTCCCAAATTATGGACACAATGTATTTAAAATCATAGTTGGGATTTTCTTGAGTCCAGACGTCCAGGGATTCCTTCAGTGATCCGCCGGAATGTGGATCACAACTTGATTCTTTCGAACTGTACACCATAGATTGAAACCCTAAGTAGGATTTCTTTGTGTTCAGATGTTCACAGCTCCAGCAGTGATCCTCCCAAATTATGGACACAATGTATTTAAAATCATAGTTGGGATTTTCTTGAGTCGAGACGTCCAGGGATTCCTTCAGTGATCCGCCGGAATGTGGATCACAACTTGATTCTTTCGAACTGTACACCATAGATTGAAACCCTAAGTAGGATTTCTTTGTGTTCAGATGTTCACAGCTCCAGCAGTGATCCTCCCAAATTATGGACACAATGTATTTAAAATCATAGTTGGGATTTTCTTGAGTCCAGACGTCCAGGGATTCCTTCAGTGATCCGCCGGAATGTGAATCACAACTTGATTCTTTCGAACTGTACACCATAGATTGAAACCCTAAGTAGGATTTCTTTGTGTTCAGATGTTCACAGCTCCAGCAGTGATCCTCCCAAATTATGGACACAATGTATTTAAAATCATAGTTGGGATTTTCTTGAGTCCAGACGTCCAGGGATTCCTTCAGTGATCCGCCGGAATGTGGATCACAACTTGATTCTTTCGAACTGTACACCATAGATTGAAACCCTAAGTAGGATTTCTTTGTGTTCAGATGTTCACAGCTCCAGCAGTGATCCTCCCAAATTATGGACACAATGTATTTAAAATCATAGTTGGGATTTTCTTGAGTCCAGACGTCCAGGGATTCCTTCAGTGATCCGCCGGAATGTGGATCACAACTTGATTCTTTCGAACTGTACACCATAGATTGAAACCCTAAGTAGGATTTCTTTGTGTTCAGATGTTCACAGCTCCAGCAGTGATCCTCCCAAATTATGGACACAATGTATTTAAAATCATAGTTGGGATTTTCTTGAGTCCAGACGTCCAGGGATTCCTTCAGTGATCCGCCGGAATGTGGATCACAACTTGATTCTTTCGAACTGTACACCATAGATTGAAACCCTAAGTAGGATTTCTTTGTGTTCAGATGTTCACAGCTCCAGCAGTGATCCTCCCAAATTATGGACACAATGTATTTAAAATCATAGTTGGGATTTTCTTGAGTCCAGACGTCCAGGGATTCCTTCAGTGATCCGCCGGAATGTGGATCACAACTTGATTCTTTCGAACTGTACACCATAGATTGAAACCCTAAGTAGGATTTCTTTGTGTTCAGATGTTCACAGCTCCAGCAGTGATCCTCCCAAATTATGGACACAATGTATTTAAAATCATAGTTGGGATTTTCTTGAGTCCAGACGTCCAGGGATTCCTTCAGTGATCCGCCGGAATGTGGATCACAACTTGATTCTTTCGAACTGTACACCATAGATTTAAACCCTATGTAGGATTTCTTTGTGTTCAGATGTTCACAGCTCCAGCAGCGATCCTCCCAAATTATGGACACAATGTATTTAAAATCATAGTTGGGATTTTCTTGAGTCCAGACGTCCAGGGATTCCTTCAGTGATCCGCCGGAATGTGGATCACAACTTGATTCTTTCGAACTGTACACCATAGATTGAAACCCTAAGTAGGATTTCTTTGTGTTCAGATGTTCACAGCTCCAGCAGTGATCCTCCCAAATTATGGACACAATGTATTTAAAATCATAGTTGGGATTTTCTTGAGTCGAGACGTCCAGGGATTCCTTCAGTGATCCGCCGGAATGTGGATCACAACTTGATTCTTTCGAACTGTACACCATAGATTGACACCCGAAGTAGAATTTCTTTTTGTTCAGATGTTCACAGCTCCAGCAGTGATCCTCCCAAATTATGGACACAATGTATTTAAAATCATAGTTGGGATTTTCTTGAGTCCAGACATCCAGGGATTCCTTCAGTGATCCGCCGGAATGTGGATCACAACTTGATTCTTTCGAACTGTACACCATAGATTGAAACCCTAAGTAGGATTTCTTTGTGTTCAGATGTTCACAGCTCCAGCAGTGATCCTCCCAAATTATGGACACAATGTATTTAAAATCATAGTTGGGATTTTCTTGAGTCCAGACGTCCAGGGATTCCTTCAGTGATCCGCCGGAATGTGGATCACAACTTGATTCTTTCGAACTGTACACCATAGATTGAAACCCTAAGTAGGATTTCTTTGTGTTCAGATGTTCACAGCTCCAGCAGTGATCCTCCCAAATTATGGACACAATGTATTTAAAATCATAGTTGGGATTTTCTTGAGTCCAGACGTCCAGGGATTCCTTCAGTGATCCGCCGGAATGTGGATCACAACTTGATTCTTTCGAACTGTACACCATAGATTTAAACCCTATGTAGGATTTCTTTGTGTTCAGATGTTCACAGCTCCAGCAGTGATCCTCCCAAATTATGGACACAATGTATTTAAAATCATAGTTGGGATTTTCTTGAGTCGAGACGTCCAGGGATTCCTTCAGTGATCCGCCGGAATGTGGATCACAACTTGATTCTTTCGAACTGTACACCATAGATTGACACCCGAAGTAGAATTTCTTTTTGTTCAGATGTTCACAGCTCCAGCAGTGATCCTCCCAAATTATGGACACAATGTATTTAAAATCATAGTTGGGATTTTCTTGAGTCCAGACATCCAGGGATTCCTTCAGTGATCCGCCGGAATGTGGATCACAACTTGATTCTTTCGAACTGTACACCATAGATTGAAACCCTAAGTAGGATTTCTTTGTGTTCAGATGTTCACAGCTCCAGCAGTGATCCTCCCAAATTATGGACACAATGTATTTAAAATCATAGTTGGGATTTTCTTGAGTCCAGACGTCCAGGGATTCCTTCAGTGATCCGCCGGAATGTGGATCACAACTTGATTCTTTCGAACTGTACACCATAGATTGAAACCCTAAGTAGGATTTCTTTGTGTTCAGATGTTCACAGCTCCAGCAGTGATCCTCCCAAATTATGGACACAATGTATTTAAAATCATAGTTGGGATTTTCTTGAGTCCAGACGTCCAGGGATTCCTTCAGTGATCCGCCGGAATGTGGATCACAACTTGATTCTTTCGAACTGTACACCATAGATTTAAACCCTATGTAGGATTTCTTTGTGTTCAGATGTTCACAGCTCCAGCAGTGATCCTCCCAAATTATGGACACAATGTATTTAAAATCATAGTTGGGATTTTCTTGAGTCCAGACGTCCAGGGATTCCTTCAGTGATCCGCCGGAATGTGGATCACAACTTGATTCTTTCGAACTGTACACCATAGATTGAAACCCTAAGTAGGATTTCTTTGTGTTCAGATGTTCACAGCTCCAGCAGTGATCCTCCCAAATTATGGACACAATGTATTTAAAATCATAGTTGGGATTTTCTTGAGTCCAGACGGCCAGGGATTCCTTCAGTGATCCGCCGGAATGTGGATCACAACTTGATTCTTTCGAACTGTACACCATAGATTGAAACCCTATGTAGGATTTCTTTGTGTTCAGATGTTCACAGCTCCAGCAGTGATCCTCCCAAATTATGGACACAATGTATTTAAAATCATAGTTGGGATTTTCTTGAGTCCAGACGTCCAGGGATTCCTTCAGTGATCCGCCGGAATGTGGATCACAACTTGATTCTTTCGAACTGTACACCATAGATTGAAACCCTAAGTAGGATTTCTTTGTGTTCAGATGTTCACAGCTCCAGCAGTGATCCTCCCAAATTATGGACACAATGTATTTAAAATCATAGTTGGGATTTTCTTGAGTCCAGACGTCCAGGGATTCCTTCAGTGATCCGCCGGAATGTGGATCACAACTTGATTCTTTCGAACTGTACACCATAGATTGAAACCCTAAGTAGGATTTGTTTGTGTTCAGATGTTCACAGCTCCAGCAGTGATCCTCCCAAATTATGGACACAATGTATTTAAAATCATAGTTGGGATTTTCTTGAGTCGAGACGTCCAGGGATTCCTTCAGTGATCCGCCGGAATGTGGATCACAACTTGATTCTTTCGAACTGTACACCATAGATTTAAACCCTATGTAGGATTTCTTTGTGTTCAGATGTTCACAGCTCCAGCAGCGATCCTCCCAAATTATGGACACAATGTATTTAAAATCATAGTTGGGATTTTCTTGAGTCCAGACGTCCAGGGATTCCTTCAGTGATCCGCCGGAATGTGGATCACAACTGGATTCTTTCGAACTGTACACCATAGATTGAAACCCTAAGTAGGATGTGTTTGTGTTCAGATGTTCACAGCTCAAGCAGTGATCCTCCCAAATTATGGACACAATGTATTTAAAATCATAGTTGGGATTTTCTTGAGTCCAGACGTCCAGGGATTCCTTCAGTGATCCGCCGGAATGTGGATCACAACTTGATTCTTTCGAACTGTACACCATAGATTGACACCCGAAGTAGAATTTCTTTTTGTTCAGATGTTCACAGCTCCAGCAGTGATCCTCCCAAATTATGGACACAATGTATTTAAAATCATAGTTGGGATTTTCTTGAGTCCAGACATCCAGGGATTCCTTCAGTGATCCGCCGGAATGTGGATCACAACTTGATTCTTTCGAACTGTACACCATAGATTGACACCCTAAGTAGAATTTCTTTTTGTTCAGATGTTCACAGCTCCAGCAGTGATCCTCCCAAATTATGGACACAATGTATTTAAAATCATAGTTGGGATTTTCTTGAGTCCAGACGTCCAGGGATTCCTTCAGTGATCCGCCGGAATGTGGATCACAACTTGATTCTTTCGAACTGTACACCATAGATTTAAACCCTAAGTAGGATTTCTTTGTGTTCAGATGTTCACAGCTCCAGCAGTGATCCTCCCAAATTATGGACACAATGTATTTAAAATCATAGTTGGGATTTTCTTGAGTCCAGACGTCCAGGGATTCCTTCAGTGATCCGCCGGAATGTGGATCACAACTTGATTCTTTCGAACTGTACACCATAGATTGAAACCCTAAGTAGGATTTCTTTTTGTTCAGATGTTCACAGCTCCAGCAGTGATCCTCCCAAATTATGGACACAATGTATTTAAAATCATAGTTGGGATTTTCTTGAGTCCAGACGTCCAGGGATTCCTTCAGTGATCCGCCGGAATGTGGATCACAACTTGATTCTTTCGAACTGTACACCATAGATTGACACCCTAAGTAGAATTTCTTTTTGTTCAGATGTTCACAGCTCCAGCAGTGATCCTCCCAAATTATGGACACAATGTATTTAAAATCATAGTTGGGATTTTCTTGAGTGCAGACGTCCAGGGATTCCTTCAGTGATCCGCCGGAATGTGGATCACAACTTGATTCTTTCGAACTGTACACCATAGATTGAAACCCTAAGTAGGATTTCTTTGTGTTCAGATGTTCACAGCTCCAGCAGTGATCCTCCCAAATTATGGACACAATGTATTTAAAATCATAGTTGGGATTTTCTTGAGTCCAGACGTCCAGGGATTCCTTCAGTGATCCGCCGGAATGTGGATCACAACTTGATTCTTTCGAACTGTACACCATAGATTGAAACCCTAAGTAGGATTTCTTTGTGTTCAGATGTTCACAGCTCCAGCAGTGATCCTCCCAAATTATGGACACAATGTATTTAAAATCATAGTTGGGATTTTCTTGAGTCCAGACGTCCAGGGATTCCTTCAGTGATCCGCCGGAATGTGGATCACAACTTGATTCTTTCGAACTGTACACCATAGATTGAAACCCTAAGTAGGATTTCTTTGTGTTCAGATGTTCACAGCTCCAGCAGTGATCCTCCCAAATTATGGACACAATGTATTTAAAATCATAGTTGGGATTTTCTTGAGTCCAGACGTCCAGGGATTCCTTCAGTGATCCGCCGGAATGTGGATCACAACTTGATTCTTTCGAACTGTACACCATAGATTGAAACCCTAAGTAGGATTTCTTTGTGTTCAGATGTTCACAGCTCCAGCAGTGATCCTCCCAAATTATGGACACAATGTATTTAAAATCATAGTTGGGATTTTCTTGAGTCCAGACGGCCAGGGATTCCTTCAGTGATCCGCCGGAATGTGGATCACAACTTGATTCTTTCGAACTGTACACCATAGATTGAAACCCTAAGTAGGATTTCTTTGTGTTCAGATGTTCACAGCTCCAGCAGTGATCCTCCCAAATTATGGACACAATGTATTTAAAATCATAGTTGGGATTTTCTTGAGTCGAGACGTCCAGGGATTCCTTCAGTGATCCGCCGGAATGTGGATCACAACTTGATTCTTTCGAACTGTACACCATAGATTGAAACCCTAAGTAGGATTTCTTTGTGTTCAGATGTTCACAGCTCCAGCAGTGATCCTCCCAAATTATGGACACAATGTATTTAAAATCATAGTTGGGATTTTCTTGAGTCCAGACGGCCAGGGATTCCTTCAGTGATCCGCCGGAATGTGGATCACAACTTGATTCTTTCGAACTGTACACCATAGATTGAAACCCTATGTAGGATTTCTTTGTGTTCAGATGTTCACAGCTCCAGCAGTGATCCTCCCAAATTATGGACACAATGTATTTAAAATCATAGTTGGGATTTTCTTGAGTCCAGACGTCCAGGGATTCCTTCAGTGATCCGCCGGAATGTGGATCACAACTTGATTCTTTCGAACTGTACACCATAGATTGAAACCCTAAGTAGGATTTCTTTGTGTTCAGATGTTCACAGCTCCAGCAGTGATCCTCCCAAATTATGGACACAATGTATTTAAAATCATAGTTGGGATTTTCTTGAGTCCAGACGTCCAGGGATTCCTTCAGTGATCCGCCGGAATGTGGATCACAACTTGATTCTTTCGAACTGTACACCATAGATTGAAACCCTAAGTAGGATTTGTTTGTGTTCAGATGTTCACAGCTCCAGCAGTGATCCTCCCAAATTATGGACACAATGTATTTAAAATCATAGTTGGGATTTTCTTGAGTCCAGACGTCCAGGGATTCCTTCAGTGATCCGCCGGAATGTGGATCACAACTTGATTCTTTCGAACTGTACACCATAGATTTAAACCCTATGTAGGATTTCTTTGTGTTCAGATGTTCACAGCTCCAGCAGCGATCCTCCCAAATTATGGACACAATGTATTTAAAATCATAGTTGGGATTTTCTTGAGTCCAGACGTCCAGGGATTCCTTCAGTGATCCGCCGGAATGTGGATCACAACTGGATTCTTTCGAACTGTACACCATAGATTGAAACCCTAAGTAGGATGTGTTTGTGTTCAGATGTTCACAGCTCAAGCAGTGATCCTCCCAAATTATGGACACAATGTATTTAAAATCATAGTTGGGATTTTCTTGAGTCCAGACGTCCAGGGATTCCTTCAGTGATCCGCCGGAATGTGGATCACAACTTGATTCTTTCGAACTGTACACCATAGATTGACACCCGAAGTAGAATTTCTTTTTGTTCAGATGTTCACAGCTCCAGCAGTGATCCTCCCAAATTATGGACACAATGTATTTAAAATCATAGTTGGGATTTTCTTGAGTCCAGACATCCAGGGATTCCTTCAGTGATCCGCCGGAATGTGGATCACAACTTGATTCTTTCGAACTGTACACCATAGATTGACACCCTAAGTAGAATTTCTTTTTGTTCAGATGTTCACAGCTCCAGCAGTGATCCTCCCAAATTATGGACACAATGTATTTAAAATCATAGTTGGGATTTTCTTGAGTCCAGACGTCCAGGGATTCCTTCAGTGATCCGCCGGAATGTGGATCACAACTTGATTCTTTCGAACTGTACACCATAGATTTAAACCCTAAGTAGGATTTCTTTGTGTTCAGATGTTCACAGCTCCAGCAGTGATCCTCCCAAATTATGGACACAATGTATTTAAAATCATAGTTGGGATTTTCTTGAGTCCAGACGTCCAGGGATTCCTTCAGTGATCCGCCGGAATGTGGATCACAACTTGATTCTTTCGAACTGTACACCATAGATTGAAACCCTAAGTAGGATTTCTTTTTGTTCAGATGTTCACAGCTCCAGCAGTGATCCTCCCAAATTATGGACACAATGTATTTAAAATCATAGTTGGGATTTTCTTGAGTCCAGACGTCCAGGGATTCCTTCAGTGATCCGCCGGAATGTGGATCACAACTTGATTCTTTCGAACTGTACACCATAGATTGACACCCTAAGTAGAATTTCTTTTTGTTCAGATGTTCACAGCTCCAGCAGTGATCCTCCCAAATTATGGACACAATGTATTTAAAATCATAGTTGGGATTTTCTTGAGTCCAGACGTCCAGGGATTCCTTCAGTGATCCGCCGGAATGTGGATCACAACTTGATTCTTTCGAACTGTACACCATAGATTGAAACCCTAAGTAGGATTTCTTTGTGTTCAGATGTTCACAGCTCCAGCAGTGATCCTCCCAAATTATGGACACAATGTATTTAAAATCATAGTTGGGATTTTCTTGAGTCCAGACGTCCAGGGATTCCTTCAGTGATCCGCCGGAATGTGGATCACAACTTGATTCTTTCGAACTGTACACCATAGATTGAAACCCTAAGTAGGATTTCTTTGTGTTCAGATGTTCACAGCTCCAGCAGTGATCCTCCCAAATTATGGACACAATGTATTTAAAATCATAGTTGGGATTTTCTTGAGTCCAGACGTCCAGGGATTCCTTCAGTGATCCGCCGGAATGTGGATCACAACTTGATTCTTTCGAACTGTACACCATAGATTGAAACCCTAAGTAGGATTTCTTTGTGTTCAGATGTTCACAGCTCCAGCAGTGATCCTCCCAAATTATGGACACAATGTATTTAAAATCATAGTTGGGATTTTCTTGAGTCCAGACGTCCAGGGATTCCTTCAGTGATCCGCCGGAATGTGGATCACAACTTGATTCTTTCGAACTGTACACCATAGATTGAAACCCTAAGTAGGATTTCTTTGTGTTCAGATGTTCACAGCTCCAGCAGTGATCCTCCCAAATTATGGACACAATGTATTTAAAATCATAGTTGGGATTTTCTTGAGTCCAGACGG
>OY744534.1:95927331-96004831 GCA_963556195.1 Sepiola atlantica | reverse complement strand
AAAAAACAATCGGTTGTATATAAAATGGGGCTGCATAACGAGTCTTTGTTAGAATCGTGGTGCTTCGTTCAAACTGGTTTTGCATTATGTCACCCACGTCCGTTCGTGTGGCTATCGTATCTAACACTCCCGAGTTTCGAACTCTCTCCGTCCGTAGTATGACGTCACTCTTCTACGCTATCGTTCCCATGGCAAGCGATAACCGCAAAGTTAGTCACCGATACTTTCTCCATGTTTACATCATAAAATCTTTCTGCGAACAGAATTCCTCAATTATTGCGAGTTGACGTACACATCAATATTCAAAAGATCACCATTTGTCACTAAAAAATTATTCCTAGCCCTAACCCTTACCCTAAACTCTAAACCTTAACCCTAAACCCTAAACATGATCCCTTACCTTTAGTCTACACGCCAATCCTAAATCCTAACCCTAGTCTAACCCTAACTCAGAGCAAAGAAAACGTCACATCCCCAACCCCTAAAAAACTTGATAGATTCACCCGATTTATCTATTTTTTTTTCTTAATCATCCTTTATTCCAATGATGTGAACGACTTTACAACCTCTCACGTGACACAAACTCGGGATGTAAGGGAACACTTCTTACAACCTACGTCAACTTTCTATTAGTCACCCTTGCGTCATATATTGGCTGGTGTGCACTTCGCCTCTAGCCCGACGATATTGTCCGGAAGTGTCTTTGCAATTCGCGTACGATCGGAATATATCGGGGCGACCTCCGTCAACTCTAATTTCTTGCGGGAATGCCGAGGGAGTTTACCACCATGCTGATCCCCAGTACCCAGGACCCCAGTTCAACGCTCTTGACTCTAGACTGCCCTTCACATATCTACTCATGTAATTCGTTTTTCAAAATCAGTAATATATCCATTAATCCTAATGCAATTAGGAACCAAATTTATATTAAAAGAACTCAATACCTTGTCACTAAAAACGCTAAAACTAGTGGTTTTATATAACGATTTTATATAAGAAACCGTCGGAAAGAATCGTCACAAATTCTAACCTCACTCTTCGCCCGTATCCAATTCGATCATCATCCGACGAGGGACGAAAAATGCGTTTAACAAACATGAGCAAAAAGTAAAATCTACAATTTGTCTTGGAAATAAAATACAAAACAATAAAAAAAAGTCTGCGAGCTTGTTTGTCTCTCTCTCTCTCTCTCTCTTTCTTTTTCTCTCTTTAAATAGATTATGTTTTCTTTCTTTCTCTCTTACTCTTTTTAAATAGATTATGTTTTCTTTCTTTCTCTCTTTCTCTCTTTCTCTCTTTCTCTTTTTAAATAGATTATGTTTTCTTTCTTTCTCTCTTTCTCTCTTTCTCTCTTTCTCTTTTTAAATAGATTATGTTTTCTTTCTTTCTCTCTTTCTCTCTTTCTCTCTTTCTCTTTTTAAATAGATTATGTTTTCTTTCTTTCTCTCTTTCTCTCTTTCTCTCTTTCTCTTTTTAAATAGATTATGTTTTCTTTCTTTCTCTCTTTCTCTCTTTCTCTCTTTCTCTTTTTAAATAGATTATTTTTTCTTTCTTTCTCTCTTTCTTTCTTTCTCTCTTTCTCTTTTTAAATAGATTATGTTTTCTTTCTTTCTCTCTTTCTCTCTTTCTCTCTTTAAATAGATTATGTTTTCTTTCTTTCTCTCTTTCTCTCTTTCTCTCTTTCTCTCTTTAAATAGATTATGTTTTCTTTCTTTCTCTCTTTCTCTCTTTCTCACTTTCTCTCTTTAAATAGATTATTTTTTCTTTCTTTCTCTCTTTCTCTCTTTCTCTCTTTCTCTTTTTAAATAGATTATGTTTTCTTACTTTCTCTCTTTCTCTCTTTCTCTCTTTCTCTTTTTAAATAGGTTATGTTTTTTTTCTTTCTCTCTTTCTCTCTTTCTCTCTTTAAATAGATTCTCTTTTCTTTCTTTCTTCTAATTTAGCTTATTGTAGCGTTTCTTATTAGTGCGTGTGTGCAGTCCCTTTTTTCATGTCAATTTTTTTCTTTTTTTTTCCTTTCTTTTTCTTTCCTTTCAAGTTTTGCTTTCAAGTGTTGCATAATGTAATCATGTTATTCCAACAAGCTTTCGGCGTGTGTGCGTTTTTCTATTCTTTCCCATTATTGCGAGTATAACAACCATCGTTCTTTTTTCGTGTTCGTTTTCCTCTATCATTTGTAATGGGTTTGGTAAGAAAAACGTCCACTACTTACATTTTTCATCGCCCCCGCGTAGCGTGGATCATTCTTCATTTATTACAATTTCTTTTTTCTCCCCCCCCTCTTTCCCCCCTCTCTCTCCACCTCTTTTACTCTCCCTCTCTCTCCCCCTCTATCTCTCCCTCTCTCTCTCTCCCCCTCTCTTACTCTCTGTTTTCATTTCTATTTCTCTCTGTATGTCCTTTTCCATTTCTCCCACTTTTCACGTTTTATAACTTGGATATTTAAACGTTCACGCTGTGATCGTGTCAACAAATCTTTTAAAAAGACTTTTACCTGCTAGAAATCCTGGTCAATAGCGACTAAAGAGCATATTTCTGTGTATAACTAAAATGTGTGAAAAATGACAAACGGAAAACAGGTTAAAGTGCAGGTGAAACACAAAAACGAGAGATTTGACCGGGTTCGTTCGTGTTGGTGAACGTCTTCAGAAAAAGTGAAGATTTTGAAAGAATTTTATTTTGAAGGCACACACATCCCATGTGTGTGCCTTCAAAATAAAATTATTTTGAATTTTCCACAATATCAGTTTATGATTTACAAAACGCAGCCGCTAAAGCACCGGCAGAAAAGCGGGTTCATAGTTTCGACTCTCGCTGCCCATAGCTGCACTAAACAATTGTGGGGAATACGATACACGTGTCTGTTGAAATCTATATTGCCTACATGTACACACACACACACACACACACACATATATATATATATATATATATATATATATATATATATATACACGCATATATATATATATATTCCGTTACGTTGGAATATTATTACCATTTTTATCATATATATATATATATATATATATATATATATATAAATAAATAAATATGAAATTATTTATAACTACAGACGCTAGTGTGTCCAGCTTATTTTTCTCATAAGGTCGGGAGGCGCGGACCCGGTTCACAGAGTAAGCCTATAATCTCCAAGCAGTCGCCATTACTATTCGGCCACAGGAAATAGTCACATGATCAATTGAAATTAAGATCGATGTGTATTTAGAAGCGAGCACAGGCAGATGACTAGTTGAGAGTGTACTACTAGTATATATATATATATATATATATATATATATATATATATATATATATGAGAAAAAAGAAACAATATTTCAGACAATATGTAAAAATAAAAATGGAATAATGAATAAACAATTAAACAACTAACAAAAATAAACTCAAAAACTTATGTTGTAAAGTTCTACCGAGATATTTCGGCCGTCAAGATACGACCATTTTCGTTCGGTTGGTAAACTTTACCAACCGAACGAAAATGGTCGTATCTTGACGGCCGAAATATCTCGGTAGAACTTTACAACATGAGTTTTTGAGTTTATGTTTGTTAGTTGTTTAATTGCTTATTCTTTATTCCATTTTTATTTTTACATATATATATATATATATATATATATATATACTTTATTAGTATATATATATATATATATATATATATATACTTTACTAGTGTATATATATACGGTTACTGTACTAGTATATATATATACTATACTTTACTAATATATATATATATATATATATATATATATATATATATATATATATATATATATATATCAGTAGATATTTAAGTGATCGAACATGTTTGTATTTTTAAACGTTTTATAAGTATGCCATCTACTGTTTGCTTAAGTCTTCTTAACATTAAAAATTAAAAAGTTCGAGATTCGTTTCTTGTCCTATCCCGTGAAAACGTAATGGACGTTAATTTTTATGAACGTAAAATCACCATTGTATCAACATCAAACCATTACAATATCTCTAAGCCCATATCCCCAGTTTATATATCTCTATTTTTAAATATCTTTTACGATAGAAACAATGATTGGTTCATTTGAAGTAATTGGAAATCTGATCTATTGCACGCCCGAGTAAGTCTCATTATCAAGGGACCATTCTTGGACAGGTATCTTGACTAGTACCATCATATATTTCAAAGATTATTCCTCAAATTAGTTTGTCTTTATCAGTTGGTGAATCGTATCTCGATATTTCGTCGTTTATTCGTTCATCATAAAATATTGACGAAACATCTCAATCTATTAAAATATTTCGTGAAATACAGTCTTTCTAATCCAATCTGCTTTTAAAGATGGCGCTAAAACATTTGTTTGATAATGTCGTTTCATTCTGATTAAACATTCTCATATTACATTCATTAATACTTGAAAAATACTTTCTGACCAAAGAAATAACTTTTGTTTTGTGTGGTTAAAACATTTATGCGATAATGAGTTTTAGAAATAATTACTTGGTCACATGGTTTGCAATTATGTGTTTATTTTCCCTTCTACAAATTTCGAATTAAAACACAATAGAAATCGAATTAACGAGAAAAGTATTTTATTACAGCTTAAGTCACGTTTTGAGTTAAATCAGTTGGGATGCGAAAGGAAATAAATTACATTTGATAGAGAGATGGAGTTCTAAAGAGAAACGGGGAAGAAAGCAGGAATTAATTATTTGCTTACAAAAAGAGAGAGAAAGAAATAAAGAATTAAATGAATAATAAAAGACTGTAGTGGATGGTTTAGAAAGAAAGAATCAGGTTGGAATGTGAAGAACATAAAAGTGGTGAATGTTGAGAAATTATATAAGAGTATGTACGCATTGTTGTTGTTTTCTCATGACCTCCAGGAACGTCCTCGGGGAGTCAGGAAGATACTCTATCTGTCATTACTTTTTCTGTGGGCATGATAAAACTTGGTAGTGCCCATATTCTCTCCAGGTCACATACAGAACCTGGTGTTCACAAATGATCACCCATTTAGTACTAGCCAGGCTCAACGTTGCTTAACTTTGGAAAAAGAAATAAATTAAGTAAGATAGATAAATGGGGTTCACTAGAGAGGGAGAGTATAAAAGTAAACAGGGAAGAATGAAAAGAGAGAATCATTTGCCTAAAAAGAGGGAGAGAGAAATGAAGAATAAAAAGACTGTAGTGGATGGTTGAGAAAAAAAATCAGAGGTGAAAGGAAGCAGATAAATAATACAGGTTGAGGGGAGAAGAACATGCGAGTGTTGAATGTTGAGAAATTATATAAGGGTATGTACTCATTGTTTTGTTGTTGTTTTTCCATGCCGTCCTCGGCCATCCTCGGCCCTCCTCGGGGAGTCAGGCAGATACTTTATGTCATTAATTTTTCTGTGGGCATCATATAATCTGGTAGTGTCCATATCCTTTCTCGGCCACATACAAAACGTTATGTTCACAAATAGTCACCCATAGTACTGGCCAGGCTCAACGTTGCTTAACTTCGGAGCCGGTGTGTCAACGTGATCATGCCGTATATATATATATAATATATATATATATAATGTACGTATTAAGGTATATAATTTACTGTCGATATACAATATGTGTTTGTTTCAAATATTTTCTAGACAACGACTGAGAGTTTGTGTTATTTGTATTATTCGGACTACTATCCTCATAGTTGTAATTTTCAGAAATTTTCAGCGATGGATCTTATTCAGGAACATTATTTCATACTACGGGGATTTCTAAAGAAAATTGTTAATCTTTATGTCAAACTCGGAAAACTGTGCGGAAATTTGAACTGAATCATTTATTTAATGCCCGGGGCTGGAATGTTCTCATTCCTTCAGTCATGATTGTGAGAAGTGTTAGATTAAGATTTTTTTTTAATATAAATATAAATAAATAAATGTTATTCATTTAAAAAAATTAATTGTTTGTGGTTTCTAATGTTTGTAAATGTATATGTATATATATATATATATATATATATATATATATATATATATACACGTATACATATATATATGTATATATATATATATATATATATATATATATATATATATACACGTATACATATATATATATATATATATATATATATATATATATATATGCATGTATATACATACATAAGTAATGAAACAGGAAAACCAAAAAGGATGTTTTTTTTATATATTCATCAACGTTTCGTCTTTATTTTTTAAAGACACCTTCAGGATGATAATATGAAGAAAAATGTCATGCAAACTATCGAAAAAATTAAGACGAAACGTTGATGAATATATAAAATAACACCATTTTTGGTTTTTCCTTTTTCATTTCCCATCACGTAGGATTACCTTCATCCTTCCTTTCTCATATACATATATATACATATTTATATTTATATATATATATATATATATATATTTATATATTCATACATATGTATATACATGTATATATATATATATATATATATATTATATACATATGTACTTATATATATGTATAAATATGTATATTCATATATTAATATGTATATATATATGTTATATATAGATATATATATTTTTTTATATATAAATATATATGCATATATATATATGTATATATATATATGTTATATATATATATATATTTATATATATATGCATGTATATATATATAGATGTTATATTTATATATTTATATATGTCATATATATATGTCATATATATATGTCATGTATATACACATATATCTTATATATATGTTGTATATATATATATGTATATATGTTATATTTATATATATATATATATATATATATATGTTCTATATATATATATATATATAAATATATATATATATATATGATTATGAACTAGTTTATTTTATCTTGAGCATTTTTTGTAAACCCGGTTGAAATTCCTTTGATTACTACCCTGTGGATGTTTTACCTGGATTATATATATATATATATATATATATATATATATATATATATATATATATATATATATATATATATATATATATATATATATATACCGAGTAACAGGCACATACATATTTTAAAATAGGAGAGATTTCTTTTTTTGACAGAAAAGCGAAGATATTTGTTGTGCGACCATAAAATCAAAAAAATAAAGAAAACATTTGTTTTCTCTTATGCAGCTTCTGTTCGCATGGAACTCATCGTGCATAGATTATATCCGAACATTCCATTACCGAAAAGTTTTTACATAAAATAATACCACGTTTTTTACGGAAATAAAAACGATGCCTGACGCATTTTGTACAAAATAACTGTCGTAAACTAAATATTTACTACCACTTCGAAACAGAATCTTTTCCTTCATAAATACGTGACTCCGAATTTAGTAATGGTAAAGTTGAACTATTATTAATTGTTTAAAAATTCTAAGCAAATAACTGAGTTTTTCTATATATAGAATGCTTATTAATTAGTCGATGTTATAATTATATTAAGTATGAATATTCGACGTTGTTTATGTACTTGTATTTTTGTTTCGCTCAAGTACGTTGTCCTCTGATTTGTCTTTTAATTAATCTCTTGTATAAAAATATGTTTGCTTTTGAAAAAAGAATTCAATGCAAAATATGTGGTAATAAAAAAACGCAGTTCAGCAGTAAAACTCAATCGGATTTTTCTTATTGTATCAAAAGTTTCAGGGTTTTTTCTTAATCATGCTGTTTATTTTTACAAATTTTCATTCTCTAAATAAAACTTTGATAAAATATATGTTTCTAAAATTTTAATTAAGTAATGAAAACTATATTCTGGTAAATTTAATTTCGTAATGAAATCATTTTTTTAAATAGGGTTAGGGTTATAAGAGTTCGGGTTAGGGTGAGGGTTAAGGTTTAGGTTAGGTTAGGGTTATGGTTAAGGTTAGGGTTAGGGTTAAAGTTAGGGGTTAGGGTTATTTTTAAATAGGGTTAGCGTTAAGGTTAGGGTAAGAGATAGGGTAATATGTAAGGGTTATTTTTTAAATAGGGTTAGGGTTAGGGATAGGGTTAGGGTTACGTTTAGGGTAAAGTTATGGTTAAGGTTAGGGTTTAGGTTTAGGTTTAGGTTTAGGGTTAGGATTAGACGTTAGGGTTATTTTTAATAGAGTTAGGATTAGGGATATGTTTAGGGTTATGGTTTGGATAAAGGATTAGGTTATTTGCTAGCAGTTTATTTTCAATAAATATTCGATTAATATTACATAAATAAACGCAAATTGTAATTCAATGTGTAAGTCACGTAGTCGCGGAAAATACACACACATACGTGAAGTTTTCTGCATTATGTAGTTAATATAGAGATTTTCTCTTATTATTGTAAGATGTCGCGTGTATCGTTGTCAGTTTAAAACGTTCCCCTAAGTTTCTAAAGATAATTCGACGACAGAAACATTTTATTTTTTAAATGTTAGGGTTAGGGTTAGGGTAAAACTAAATACATCACACAAACCAGATCAATGGAAATAATTAGATAGAACATTTGCCTTCAAATTAAAAAATAATTTGAAAACTATTTTGTTAAATGCTTTTGCTTTGATATATTTAAAGAGTTATTTGTCCCGGTGTTGCACGAAAAAGTACATTTAATTAAGAAATACTGGGCTCCAAAATTGAACTATGGGAGTGATTTTATAAATTGTAAACTAAAAAAAAGAAAAGGAAACACGAGAAATATGATTAGAAAGTGTAGGACATGTATTGTGAATACTTATATATGTATGTATTTTGAAATACAACAACTTCTGAAATATAACTACAAAAGACAGCAACATGTTACGTTAAAGTTATATGCGAAACTTGGTCGACGATCTTTTTTTTTCATCAGAAAATCCCGTCCTTCCATGAACTCCATTGAATTATAAAAGCTGTTTAAGGAAAATAGGAAAACACGCTTGAAAAATGTTATTAGAAACCGAAGTGCGGGTACTGTGAATAATTATATATTTCAGTAATACAGACTAATTCGTATGTAAGGTTAATAAAAGCAACAATAAGTTACGTTAAAATTATTTACGCTTAATTGGGAGACTAAGAGTAGAAGGCGCAAGGTAAAGCTGCCCATTGGGACTTGCTCGGCGCACTCTGCAAGCTGTTCGTTAATATATTCCGCTAATCTAGAATGTGTACAAAAACTATATAAATAAACAGGAGATTAGTAAAAAAGGCGCCAAGTAAAATTTCTTATTGTGACTTGTTCAAGCACCCGTCGCGCAGTTGATATAGTTATCAGTTAAATTCAGTTGTAAGTTATAGTTATCTGACAGTTTAAGGTTCATTCTCCGGTGCGGGCGATACAAAAAATTTGCGAATTACTGAAGACTTCTTCTAGTCATGGCTGACAGAACGAGAGCATGCTACCTCTATGGCTAAAATTTCCGTCCGAAATTCATGAGTTCAGCAGAAATATTCGCGAGTTCAAAAAGA
Organism: Sepiola atlantica; assembly: GCA_963556195.1. Classification (NCBI taxonomy): domain Eukaryota; kingdom Metazoa; phylum Mollusca; class Cephalopoda; order Sepiida; family Sepiolidae; genus Sepiola; species Sepiola atlantica. The sequence continues at coordinate 95,995,404 of OY744534.1, read as the reverse complement.
TACACCTGAAGAAGGCCGGAAGTTACAGCGGCCGAAGCGTTGTGAGAATAACACTATAGATGAGAACAGTAGTCCAAATAATCGAAATTATACACATTTACTGTTTCTTAGACGTTTTTTTTATATATGGTTCACCTTGTCATGATTTCCAATATTTATTGACAGACTCGAATGTGTATTGTTCAAAATCGGTGTTTTCTGACAATAGTCACGTCCAAAATATTCATATGTTCGAATGGTTAATATTGGGAAATATATCAACCAGAAACACTAGTGTTTATCTATGTTAATTCGGAAATTGGGAAGGTCATAAAACGGGGGGGGGGATAAATAATAATGTTGTTTCTGCGATTGTGGGGTTGTCCATATTCGTGTGACTAATGTATGTACATATATATATATATATAAATATATATATATATATATGTATATAATTTATTTGAAAATTATGTTACATATCAATTATTTATATTAGCTTTCACTCCTCTGCGATCGAGCGATTTATTGATGTTATTTCAATATAACTTGACACCCACGCACATACACACAAATATATATATATATATATATATATATATATATATATATATATATATATATATATATAGCATTAGATAAAGTGAAAGAATAAAATAAGGTGCGACTCAAATTTTATTTGCATTCAATAGGGCTTGCGGGAGCTGGATTACCTTCGAATGTAAAATATTTGTTTCACTGGATTAACTTCATCGGACCCGGACGAAAAAAATGGCCGATTACATCAGGTCAGTTTAATCTTATTAGAATTGGTTTCGCGCCCACCGACCGTTGAGAATTAGTTCCTACACTAACAAATTGAATAGATTTAGCGGCCATCTTAAATTGACTTAAATTTAGCGGTCATCTTGAAGGAATTTAGCGGGCATCTTGAATTGACTTAAATTTAGCGGCAATCTTGAATGAATTTAGCGGCCATCTTGGATGCAATTAAATTTAGCGGGCATCTTGCCTGTAAGGAAGACGAAATCTGTAAAGATCTACGAAACCACGTGGGGGTAAAAGAATGAGAACCAAATAAAAACAAGCATTTTTACAGATAAACACATCTATTATATATCCGATTATGCTAGTAATGTACACTATTCAATTTTCGTTTGTTGGTTTGTTTTGTTTTCTATAAGAAAAATACCTTTTTTTAAAATATTTATTTCGTTAATACGCAAATTAATTTCATTCTAATGTTGTTATTGGTTCCATGCGTTTACTTCGTAATGGAGATAAAATATGTTGTAAAAAGATTATTTTTAATTACATAGAATAAATAGAAAATATCCTATTACATAGAATAAATAGAAAATATTCTATTACATAGAATAAATAGAAAATATCCTATTACATAGAATAAATAGAAACTATCTTATTACATAGAATAAATAGAAAATATCCTATTACATCGAATAAATAGAAAATATCCTATTACATAGAATAAATAGAAAATATCCTATTACATAGAATACATAGAAAGCGGTTAAAAATCTCGTGATTCGCCAACAGATTTTGACATCGATCACGGTCATTTCAAACTTCTTCTGATGAAACTAATTCGCATCATCGATAAATTACACAACTGAATCAATATCGATGCGTTTTTCACAGGACTAAGATAAACGCGTTTATCGTGCCAAACACATGAGCTGGCGATCCGGGACTAATATCGTCCATTTTCGCAGTTTGACGTTAGTCGGGCAAATCAGTCAAGTATCGAGTGAGACAGGTTAAGCAGAGTGAACGTAATCTAATTTCCGAGGGAATAGAAGACAAAACAAAAACAAATAAAAAACAAGCCAAAATCACAAAAAAAAGCAAACCTAACGGAAGCTGCATAAAACTTTTGAGACAAATGTACACTTTACATGGCTGATGTCTTAATAAGATAACTTTTAAATAACAAGCGTTACTATATATATATATATATATATATATATATATATATATATATATATATATATATATATATATGTATATATTTGGTTTTCTTTTTCAATTTCCATATATATATATATATATATTTGGTTTTCCTTTTCAATTTCTCTCTCTCCCTCTCTCTATCTCTCTCTCTCTCTCTCTCTCTATATATATATATATATATATATATATATATATATATATATATATATTTGTTTTTTCTTTTTCAATTTATATATATATATATATATATATATATATATATATATATTTATATATATGAAGCAATCCAACAAAAGATATAAGAGTCAACTAATATCTTATAATTAATTAAAACATCCGGATAAAAACTGAAGCTCAATATACTGGATAGAGCATTAATATAATATAAAATGAAGTAATAAAATAAGGTGTCAATCAAATTTTATTAGAATTCAAATTCAAGCATAGTATCTTAAAGTCCTTAGCTCATGAGTTTTCAAAGATAATTCTTCTCTTCAGAGGACCATTACCGCAGTTATACTACTACAGGTAATAAAATTAAACTTTGAAAATATATAAAAATATATACAAAAATATATAAAAATACATAACATCAAATATATTAACCCAAAAACATACTTTTTTGTTTAATCTATATAATCCATCCAAGTCATACAATTTGAAAAACATTATCAGGAAAGACATCCAGAAGGTTGACTGAAGATTAATCCAGGTAATGAAGTACCAGTCCAAATACGAGAAACTGAAAGAGCTGACAAAGTTATCCGCGACTGGATGTATGTTTACAATTGTTATTCTCATCTTTTACTTGTCTATATAATTGCCCGTATATCAAGCATCAATTATTTCGTATGTTCTAATTTAAAGGTATACATCATATAGTTATTTTCCTGTTCTTTATATATGATGATTTTGTAGTGTTGCAGAGACGATATTGACATATAAATGTTGTTTGGCACAAAACAAATGAAACGGACCGTTAAATATATCTCACAAAAATTAAAAATTTTGGGAAATGTGAAAAAATAAAAATAAAAGTAATAAAACCAACTATGGTTATTGGAATATAATAAAAACTGTTCTCTCTCTCTCTCTCTCTCTCTCTCTCTCTATATATATATATATATATATATATATATATATATATATATATATACACACACACATATATGTATATATATATGTATATATACATATATATATATATATATGTATATATATATATATATATATATATATATATATATATATATATATATATAATACGTTAGTAAATGTTCCGAATTTGTTTTTAAAACACCTTTATTCATACAATATTTTCTGCACATTTTACACACTTCATCTTAATAATTAAAAAATATATTGCTTTAAGCTTTTATTTCTTCTTTACAATTGTAATAAAGTAAAACTTATAAAATGACCCTAAAAAAATTACGTCATCTTCTTACATTATGGCATCTATTATTTATTTATTAATAAAATCCGCACAAAATATCAGTAAAGAAAAATGTTTATATATGTATATATAATTTAGTCTTTCTTATATATATATATATATATATATATATATATATATATATATATATATATATATATATATATATATATATATATATACATGTAATTTAGTCTTACTTCACGGATATATACATACAATATCATTCGATTATATCGTGTATAACTATTTACTGTATTTACTTGAACAGTGCTCACTGCGTGAGTATTGATTTACTCCTCTCAAGGAGTTAGGCACAAGGCCAGTTTTTATCTTACTCCCACAAGTAAGATGTGACGCAAGGTCGGGTCGGGAAAGTGGGGTTTAAAAATTGCCTGGGCAGCCCCGTCGGCATTTCCCGGTAGGGGCGCCTCAGGCAGTAAGCAATAAACTTACTCCTCCTAAAAGAGGGGGGCGAAGCTTGGGAAAGTGGACCTCCTAGAACTGTACAGGACAGACCCATAGAAAAATCAAAGCCATGAAGGCCAAGACAATACCAGTCTATGGGGTGCAGTATCCATCGGAACAGATACTACACTTTGATCTTAGCCAAAAGGTCAAGAAACTGCGTGAGTAGCGCTTACAAGTAATATGAAAATAAATGTATACCAAGTTGCTAATCTGGTGCCCCCTTTGGCGTAAATACACTCGACCAACCTGACAATCAGCCAAACCGCATCCATTCACTGTGGATATCCCCAGATGCCGGAGAGCCTTCTACTCTAACAGCTTCTTTCTTCGTGATGCCGGCCTTTGGAACTGCCTCCCTGCTTTCTGTTTTCTCGACTGTAACGACAAGTAAAAATGTAATACTAATGTTGCACAGCTCCCAATTGAGGATGAGCCCCAAAACTTTCACTTTAATTCTCAGTAGCCCCTTACGTCTACAGTGGCAGTTGGCTTTGTTTGGGATGACTATATTAAAAAAAATTCTTCCGGCTGATTTGCAGAAGTGATATTTACAGACCTGGATGAGGAAATTAGCCTAGAATATATTTTAATAATTTCGGTAATACTGTTTAAAGTTATTTTATAAATATCAGATATTTTTCCGGTGTTAGTTTCTGTTAATCTACTTTCCTGGGAAACGTCAGAAAACGGGTCATCTAGTATTCAATAAAAAAAGCAAATTAAATATATACAATACATATTCAGTGTTAAAACAGAATAAATAGACTATTAGGGTGGATTTTCATCTACGTCTGCTTAAGTTTTTGGTAATTGTTAGAAAATAAATCACCTTATATATAATTGTTTTTATTTTCCTGAACAATTAAATTGTAAAAAAAAAAAATGAACAAGAAATACTTTTTTCCTTGTCCGATGACGGCTTATCCGAATCTAAAAAAATGAACAGTTTTTTTTTGTTTTAGAAAATAGACACCAGGAATTGATTTTCTTTTTGTCACCTGAAAAATATAAACGTTTCTTTGGTTCAATCTAGAAAGAACCAAAACTTTATTCTGAGTCTCTTTGAAGTGAGAGTAAATATCATCTTAATTCTGTTTCACGTACAAAACAAAAAAATACTAAATGAAGCTGTTTTCAACACTAGATGGCATCGATTTTGAAATCAGCTTATAATGTAAAATCTGTAATGAACTCATCACCCGTTTTTACCTATTGATTAAAATCACATTAAGTGTTTTGAATGTGGGTAATATTAGAAATTGTCTGTTGTTAAATTTAGTTCATAGAAATCGCTCCAGACAAGGGATAAACCACTTGATGTAAGGAGTTGAAATAAAAATAAAATACTACAATAAGGTCAACAACTAGCCAACTATACTATTTAGGAATTTACAGTGGGGATTGGTTTCGTATTTAAAATTAACGTAAAATAATCCCCTATTTCCGGACACTTCTAGTTTTTTTTTCAGAGCAGTTAACTAAAACATGTTTACAAATAACCCTAAGTTCGAGTAGCACGGTCGTAAAACGACAAATAATCACCTAAAAGTAGAACTACTCTCCCCTATCCATCAAAAACCGCACAATATTTTTGTTAATTCGATGAAATACTAATTTCATCGTAATAATCAGTTTTATTATTTAAATACTAATTAAAATTAATTGAATTTAGCGTGAATTAACTTAATTAATATAAATATAACTTAAGTTAAAAATTATTCATTTTCTTTAATCCAGAAGCGATCGGCGATTAAATTTAAAAAAGAATTATTTGTAATTAGGGTTATGATGATGATTATTTGTAATTAGGGTGATGATGATGATTATTTGTAATTAGGGTGATGATGATGATTATTTGTAATTAGAGTGATGATGATGATTATTTGTAATTAGGGTGATGATGATGATTATTTGTAATTAGAGTGATGATGATGATTATTTGTAATTAGAGTGATGATGATGATTATTTGTAATTAGGGTGATGATGATGATTATTTGTAATTAGGGTGATGATGATGATTATTTGTAACAGTGAGTATAGAAATAGTTACATGAATCGTTACAATATCAGTGCAAAAGTGAACGGATCTTATGATCAATAAACTCGGCATGCCGATTTTGTAGTCTCTCGTGATATATTTCTTTCAATACCCATCCCGTGGTTGTGTTGAAAACTATATTTATTTCCTGAACCCATATCAGTTTAGCAAGATAGTTACAATATAAAAAAAGAAAAAAAAACTCCTAAGAAAACGACAAAGAATCAATAAATGTTTGAAAAGAGGCAGTTAATAGTGGTTCAATCTTACAGTTACTTCTTGAAGTGAATGAGAAAAGTATGATATCTCTGGGAGGAAGAGACTTTTAACACTCGAGTAAACTTGAGTAGAGGCAATAAGGACAGTTGTCTCGAAGAAGAATGCATTATTCCGTTTGATGTCGTGGTTTATACCAAGTAAGGACAAATGGAAGGCGGGAGAATCAAATGGATGGCGGGAGAATCAAATGGATGGCGGGAGAATCAATAGAATGTCGTAAATAAAATGAGGAATACAATCAAAATAATAAAATATGAAGATGAAATGACGGAAACCAATAAAATGCGAGATGTAAAATGTTTCGTAGTTAATGGACAAATAGTAAAAAAAAAATGGAGAAAAGATGTAGAGAAATAAGGAGTTGACAATTTAAAGAAGAAAAGTACGAGGAAAATGTGAAGCTGAAAAAAGAACTAGAAGAAGAGGAAAAATACATTGAAGACATTGCCAAGGCTGCTGCAAAGAAGATGACCTCCATCTACCGTGCTAATAAACTTCTCACACCTGACATTATCCTATATGTCTACAAAGCCACCATCCGCCCATGCACGGAGTATTGTTGCCACATCTGGGCTGGTGCATCATCCACAAGTCTCTCCCTCTTAGACAAGGTCCAAATAAGAGTCGCCAACTTAATACGTCCCTCACTATTTACCAAACCTCCAACCGCTTTCCAATCGCCGAAATGTTGGATCCTTGTGCCTCTTTTACGACTACTTCAATGGATTGTGCTCCGATGAACTTGCCGCTCTAATGTCCGTTTGAAGTAAATACACTCGACCAACCCGACAATAAGTTAAGTTCCATTTATTCACTGTAAGGTCCATCTGATGCCGGATAGCCTTCTACTCCAATAACTTCTTTCCTCGTTCTGCCGGACTCTGGAACTCCCTCCCTGCTTCCTGTTTCCCCGACTCTACCAACATCGGAGTTTTTCTTATATAAACCTTTTGTCATCATTGTATGATTCGCTTAATAGCCATATGTGGAATGCTTGTATCTGCATAACACGAAGGCAAGTATGCTGATGTAAAACATTTTATTTCGATTGAAATTTTTTTCAACTTCTACCGATGTTCCATTAAAAGCACGAGAAAATAATCTACCTGAAAGTGTTAATTATTCAGGTTTCCGGTATGAAAGTACTTATGTCGTCAATATGAAATGGTAATGATGACAACACGCTGCAAAGACTAGAGGAATGACTAAAGGACTAAAATCATGACATCAATTGAATAGTTGGGGGAAAAATACGAAAATCAGCGTGAACAGTCGTATAAAGCCAAAAAAGAATGCAATCCTTTTTGGTCACGATGTTTGAAAAAATAATTGGATTACATTATGTAACCAACAGAATTCAACATGAAAAGACTGTCATCAGATTGTCAGACATCATTATTAGGTGGCACGAAAGAAAAGAGATTATTTTCGTTTGTCGAAAAATAAGACAATAATTCTAAGTAAAAATGACGTAAAGATCAACATATTTCAGCCCCCTCAAATTATATTCAAAATCAGATTTTCGATCATTCATGTTTCATTTCAGGTTTTCGTTTTTTGTTACAACTTCATAATCACGAAATGTTATTCTGCATTCGAATCCTATACATTTTCTGCATAATAATAACATCATACATCCATCTCTCACTCTCTCCTTATCTCTCTTTCTCCCTAATATATATATATATATATATATATATATATATATATATATATATATATATATATATATATATATATATATATATACGTGCATATACTTTACCGGTTTCGTTGGCATTAGTAATACACAAACACTTTTACACAAAAGTTTAGAACCTATTTTAGAATAGTCTCTCCACGTCGCAACTGCATCGACAGCGCTACAATACTTCCCTTATTACTACTTAACATACACGCAGACTCGGATCTTATTCCTTAAGCTAACACATGGAAAAAACCGCACTGAAACAATGCAATATATCATTCCACTGCTTCGAAGACTGCGATACCGCTTAAAGTAACTTTTCATTTTTATTACATGTACTCCATATTTCTATTTCTTGTCGTTTCTCTTCTCTTTTTTCTTTCTCCTCCATTTTCTAATTTTAGTTTAACAGATGTCAATAACATCCCGTTGGGCGTTTTTTCTTTTTCCTATGTGTTTACCGTTATCAAGTAGATTTAAAATCTCCATATATATACATATATATGTATATATACACATATATATGCATATATGTATATATATATGCATATATATATATATATGTATATATATACACATATATATGCATATATATATATATATATATATATATATATATATATATATATATATATATAATATTAGTATTTCTATATATCCACATACGATTTTATAAGGAGATATAATTTTTATGTATCAATTTTCAGTATTTACTTCAACAGTGCTCGATACGTAAGTGGAGCTAGGTAGTAAGCTATGAAAATATATTTATGGCAATTAAGCTACACAGAGGCTCCCGCGTTTCATCCCCGAGTTATTTTTGCCGGGTGTTTTATATACACGGCTTGCTAATGTTAACCAATCAGATTATTTGTTGTTCTCTCAGCCAACCGTAGGGCTTCCCGCGAACAAAAGGCTTGTTGGTGTTACATCCCATATCATGTTCTATTGTTCTGTTTTCTATAGATTGGTCTATATCTTGTTTCCTTTGCTGTGTCAATATAATGGGTAAATTTATTAATTTTTTAATTGTTAAGTTTTCGTTTAGTTTTGTTTTTTTACTTATTTATTTATTGTAAGCCTAAAGTAAATGTATTTCTGTATAAGCATCTGTTTTAGATTTCGAGGATCTTTAAAGTTTCGGATTTCAAATTTTCATTCAAGAATAATCTACACGTGTCGTCTAAATTTCTCATGTACTGGCCTGTCGTATTATATTCCATTCAATTATTGGTGAGCGTCCATTTTCTTTGAGCTCCCAATAGTGGTTTGCTAGTGTTGTTTAATTCATTGTTCTTTTGTGGTCATAGTATCTGGTTTAAAAATCTAGAGAGGTCATACCCACGTAGTATTTCTTGTTATTTGGTCTTTCATTAGCAAATATTGTTGCTTGGTATACAACACTTTTGATTAGGCATTTATTTTGTAGTGGACAAAGTCTACGATTTTCTCTTCATTGCTAACTTTTTCATTCCTATGTGGGTGGTTACTATTAGTGTTTTGTTTATTTCTATTTGTATTGTTTATATTTTTTGTTTTTCTTGGTGTTATTTTTTTCATATTTTCCACTTTTTTAATGTAATTTGTTATTTCTTTCCTTTCTGTTGTTCTCTTTTAGTATTTTGTTATTGTGTGTCTTAATTATCGTTTCTAGGTTTTCGCAGCAGCTGTAGGATAGTTTTAGGTTATTTTTATTGAATATTTTATGCAGGGTGTTGGTTACGGGGAAGTGTTTTTCAATCAGATTTAGGATTTTTTCGCCCAGTTTAGTTTTTAGCATCTGGTTATAGGGCGGGGTATAGTAGATTATATTTCTTTTTCTTTTCTTTTTATTGTAATTATTAGTGTCCTGCTTTTATATTTAATTTCGGTATCATGGTAACCACTATTTTTTAGAGCTGTATTGTAAATGTTGATTGATTTTTTAATAACACTTTCGTTGTTAGAATTGTTGATAAAGCTACGTTCGATAGAATTCGGGATATGTTTTATGATTGATGGGGGGATTACATATATTGGATTGGCGTTGTCTTTTAGGTATGGTTCGTAAGTATTTTTATTTAAGTTTAATGTGACGTCTAGAAACTTCGTTGTTTTAATGTTAGCCATTACTTCTACCTTTAGGCCTAGTTTTTTTCATTTCCATATGTATAATTTTCTTGAAGTTTTCTCCCTTGACTTTGTTAGAGTCTATATCGCTAATCCATCATCTCTATGAAGGCCGATATCCGTATTATCGAATATATTTGTGAGTTTCTGTGTAGCTTGATTGCAATATATTTTATGATTGATGGGGGGGTGATTAGACTTTGGGTTTACATATATTGGGCTGGCGTTATCTTTTAGGTATGGTTCGTAAGTATTTTTATTTAAGTTTAACGTGACGTCTAGAAAGTTAGTTGTGTTTATGTTAACCAGTACTTTTACTTTTAGGCCTAGTTTTTCATTTCCATTTGTATAATTTTTTTGAAGTTTTCTCCCTTGACTTTGTTGGAATATCTTATTATCGCTAATCCATCATCTCTATGAAGGCCGATATCTATATCATCAAATATCTTTGTAGGTGTATATAAAATGAATAACCTCACAAGATTCCGCAGAGTCAAGAGCGCCCATGGCCAAATCAAAGAAGTTTGTTGTAATCCATTGGTCCTTGTTATTGATTGAACCTGATCTCCTACATTTTTTAATGATGAGGATTTCATCCTTGGATATATCGGTATACATCTCGGCCAGTTCTAGGGCGATGTTGATATATATATATATATATATATATATATATATATATATATATATATATATATATATATATATATAGTCTCGGAAGTTTTTTTAACCTTCAAAACTGAAAAAAAAAATTTTGTTGAAAGATTTTAGTCTAGTAAGTCAATCAATCTACTGCAATCACTATTTTAGTTTACTTCCAAGAATATACTCTAATATAAATATATTTTTATATATGTTTTTATATATAAGGGATCGCCATGAAAACTGTTTCGGGATTTTAATATATATATATATATACACGTATATATATATATATATATATATATATATATATATATATATATATATATATATATATATATATATATACTGTATATAATCCATATTTAGCCAAGAAATCAATTAAAGGCGACGGATATTTCTCTTTTCTTTAATCTTTATTATTTTCCTATATATACATAGACAGAGAATATAATCCAAGTTTTAGTTTTAAACATAATAGTACTTCTCAGAGAGATGTATCGTCTGTATCAAATCACACTTTCTGCTTGTTCATAAGTGAAACAAACATTATACGTCTAATAAGCCTCATTAGTAGTTGTTATTATATACTTAAAACCGAAATCTTTCAGTTAAAATGAGATGAATAGTATACAAAATGAGAAACTTCAATTGTTCCTTTGATAAGATAATTCCTTCCAGATCCAAAAAATAGGTCCTTCCAGATAAAAAAATAGATCCTTCCAGATCCAAAAAAGGCCTTTCAGATCCAGAAAAATAGGTCTTTCCAGATCCCCTCCAAAATAGGTCCCTCAAGATAAAAAAAAATAGGTCCTTCCAAATCCAACAAAAATAGGTCCTTCCAGATTCCAAAAAAGGTCCTTCCAGATCCAAAAAATAGGTCCTTCCAGATTAAAAAAAACAGGTCCTTCCAGATCCAAAAACATAGGCCCTTCCAGATCCCCCCAAAAAGTCCTTCCAGATCCCCCCCCCAAAAAATAGGTCCTTCCAGATCCCCTCCAAAATATGTATTTCCAGATAAAAAAAATAGGTCCGTCCAGATAAACAAAAAATGGGTATTTCCAAATCCAACAAAAATAGGTCCTCCCAGATCCAACAAAAATAGGTCCTTCCAGATCCAAAAAAGGTCCTTCCAGATCCGACCAAAATAGGTCCTTCCAGATCCAAAAAATGCTAACCCCACAACCTCGCTGAAAGATCTTATAAAAAACAGGAATAATAAAGAAAAGAACAACTCTAAATTGATATTCATTAAATGAATATTTTTGTATGTTCTCTTTAGTATTTCTCTTCCGAGTTTTTATTTGGACTCACCTAAAACCATCGGATAATGCACAATTATACGTCCGATCTGCTTTCTGGTTAATAAAAAAGAGGCCGATTCTAAGTTTCTCTTTCACAAACACCTGTACTGTAATGCTGTCGTTTTATCTGTGACGTAATGTTCGTATTATGTTTGAAAATCAATCGCATTATGTTCTATTTTTTAATCATTTATTCGTTGGACGGGCAGACGACCTTTCCCTCGTACATGCCATACATAAAAGTGCTAAACATGAAATATTACATCAACTTTTAATAAAAGAATAATCCTTATCACTTGTCCCATGTTTTCATTGGCTTTCCCTGTGAACTGAGTCCCCTACTTCAGTTGTTCTACATCTACTAATCCACAAAACATCATTAAGTCGTTTTGCACACGTATCACGATACTATCTAGATTTAGTGTTCCTCTGAGGTCATCAGATCTAAGTATAACTAAGACTTACATAACACACTCATTATTTCATTGTTTTCTCGATGCTATACATGTTCTTAACCCTCACTGGCCACGTTTCACTTCCATACATCATCACACGGCCTACCCCTACCTATTAGACTCTTCCCTTGGTTAACAATGGTAATCCGGTTTAAAATAGTTATTTAGTTTCGACGTATCTGTAGTTCATCAGCGAGTGATTATTTTGTCTTATCATTCATCCGCTTCCGCTGTTTCAAATTTACACGCTTATAAATATGTAATCAACTTATAGCTGCAAATATCCCACTTCCCGAGTTGAAAATATCACTTATCGGTCTCGAGGTCCGTCGGGCTCATGTAAACCGTCTGGAACCCAAGTTTAATCGGACATATCAAAGGAAGAGAGTGATATCAAAATAAATAATTTAGTTTGATATCACCACGGAGTCGAAAAAGGATATTATAAACATGCGTCCAATATGAGTGCGTTTTAACAAGGACATGATTTCCATACAAAAGCGCAAGATGTCAACGAACTGAAAGGTTAATCGTCAGAAACCTTATACACACACACACACATATATATATATATATATATATATATATATATATATATATATATATATATATATATACGTATATATCTATATATGCATATATATATACATATATATTCATATAGGCATATATATATGCATATATATATACGTATATATTCATATATGCATATAATCGTCAGAAACCTTATATACACACACACACATATATATATATATACACGTATATATTCATATATTTATATATATATATATACGTATATATTAATATATGCATATATATATATATACGTATATATTCATATATGCATATATATATATGCATATATATATATATACGTATATATTCATATATGCATATATATATGCATATATATATATATATATATATATATATATTATTCATATATATGATTAAAAAGTTACGAATCCTATGAAACTTATGACGTTTGATTAGAATACTGCATTGCCATCGAAATGAATAAATATACTATATATGTTCTGAATATTTTGATACAACTTATATGGGTTTACAATTAGAAATCTTCGGATGTTATAAAGAGTTAAAATCGTAAAAATACGTTCCTCATAAAAACCTAAAAAAAAATATATATATATATATATATTTATTAATTCTGGTACAGAAAAATTAGTACAACATTCGTACCGTCGGTTTCAAGCACGGAAGGTCTTACCCATCCGGCTCTCTTCAGCTGAAGAGAGCCGGATGGGTAAGACCTTCCGTGCTTGAAACCGACGGTACAAATGTTGTACTAATTTTTCTGTACACAAATAAATAAATATTATGCTCTTAATTTTTATCTTTAATTCTTAATTAATCGAGCACTCTGCTGGGATTTTTCCTACCATTTTACAAAGAAGTTATATATATATATATATATATATATATATATATATATATATATATATATATATATATATTTTTATATATACGGGTGTTTTACTCTGGTGTTCATTATTTTTGACAAAGGAAAGATTTTCTCGAAATATTAAATAAATTATTTGTAATAAGCATCCGGGCAACACACAAACAGCTGACACAACACTTGCTGTTATGTAAGATTTTAAGAAAAAATAAATAATAGGTAACTTTGATTTATTGCTTTTGTTCCTTCAAGATTACAACCTACCCGGCACTCTGCATTGCCCTCAGCCTTCTTAACATATTACTACCAGTTATGCTTCAAGCAAACTACAATTCTCCCTCTTTCTCTCTTACTCTCTCTCTCACTCTCTCTCTCTCTCTCTCTCTCTCTATATATATATATATATATATATATATAAATGTTTTCATTTTTCTTCAGTAAGCTCTCAGAAATCAAATGCCCCTTTTTTCTAACACTTTATTTCTATATGAAATACAAGTGCTATATATCCGAGTTCTCAATCAAAATCTCTTCTTAGTAGAGCAGTGGAAAACACTAATTAAATCTCCTCAATATGTGAATGTGAATATATATATATATATATATATATATATATATATATATATATATATATGGGAAGAGAAGGATGAAGGTAATCCGACGTGATGGTAAAATGAAAAAGGAAAACCAAAAACTGGATGTTTTTTTATGTGTACATCAACGTTTCGTCTTTATTTATAAGACTTCATCAGGATGATGATATAGGGAAAAGATATCATGCAAGCACGGATACATGTAGGGTAGACATGTTGGGAAGAAAAATAAAATAAAATGAAAAATAATGGCAGCGTCTAGCTGGACGTCCGTACTTTTTCATTCTCTAACAAGTACGGACGTCCAGCTAGACGCTGCCATTATTTTTCATTTTATTTTATTTTTCTTCCCAACATGTCTACCCTACATGTATCCGTGCTTGCATGATATCTTTTCCCTATATCATCATCCTGATGAAGTCTTATAAATAAAGACGAAACGTTGATGTACACATAAAAAAACATCCAGTTTTTGGTTTTCCTTTTTCATTTTACCATATATATATATATATATATATATATATATATATATATATATATATATATATATATGAATATAAATGAATATATATATATAGCCATAGATAGAGTGAAGGAATAGAATAAGGTGCGAATAGAATTTTATTACAGTTCAATGTTCAGGCAAAGTTATTAAAAGTCTTTAACTCATGAGTTTTCAAAGAAAATCTCCTCCTCAGATAACCATTACCGCAATGACATTACTACAGGTAATACAAATTACACTTTGAAAATGTATAAAAAAATATAAAGATACATAAACGTATATAAAACCGAAAATATATCGGCCCAAAACATAATTTTTGTAAACCTATACAGTTCATCCACGTCAACAATTATAATAGCTCCAGGCAAGATATCAAAGAGGTTGACTAAGAAATAATGCAAATGGTGAATGGTGGTCCAAAAATGCAAAAAGTTATCCAGGCGGGAAATTCGTTTGCTATCGATGCAGTAGATAGCAGTAAAAAGTGTATTTAAGGTATATATATATATATATATATATATATATATATATATATGAATATATATATTCATATATATATGCATATATATATATTCATATATATATATATATTCATATATATATATTCATATATAGTCATTTATATATATATAAATATTTATATATGTACATATATATATATAACAGTATTCTACGCTTAATTATACCTTTTTCAGGGTTTACATTTTTGAATGATCTTGATTGTGTTAAAATCAAATGAATTAATGTATGTTTCATATCAGGAGCTTTTTTCGATTCTTCGTACGGTTACAAAAACACATGAACAGAAGAGCAGGAGAAAGGAAAAGAATTTCGAAAGGCAGCCTAGAACGCGCACCTGAAGTTAGTTAGACGCAGAAGGAACGGACGCGCACAGTTCCAGGAAAGATGTTAACAATTTTAATTTCGGGCCGCCAGAATTAGCGTCACATATCAAATTGTACTACGTTAAGCGTTTTAAAATGATATTACTAGTTTTATACGTAGTTTATTAAAACCCGACAACCTACAATTAATTACATTACGTATGAATCTAGTAACGACATTTTAAAATGCTTAACGTAAAATTAGTTCCCCAAACAGAACCGTTTTTTCTCCAATGTTAAGTCTCCGCACGAATATTGAAAACAATCTAAAATACTACTAAACGTTATGTCTAGAATTCTTATTCCAATCATGCTAAAAAGGAATTCATAATTCTAGTTCTAGAATAAGTCTAAAATGTAAGGCTTAAGCTTAACGTGTCTTAAGATAAAGTATAAATTCAAGGAGTCTTGCTTAATTCGTGTTTTTCGATTATTTATCAAATTTAAGAAGACCGGATTCTACTTATTATAAGATATTTTACAACTTGACGTGCTTTCTGCCTTTACCGTGATTCAGCCCCTCGGAGTTAATACCATCGAAATGAGGAAGAAGTAAAGAAAAAATATATATTAGATAGTCTCGCCTGACCAAGTGAATTTACAACGAAAGCTTGCAAAAAAAAATTAAATAAATGATTTATTCATTCATGTTGCACCATGTGTCGGTTTTCAAATTTCACTTAAATACGTTTTCATGCTTGCTTCAAAGATGTTGTCAATACCATTATTCAAAATGCATTGACCGGACTCTACTTAGTATAACGTCTTTTACAGCTTGACGTGTTTTCTGCCTCTGCCGTAATTCGACCCCTCGGGGTTAATACCGTCACAATGAATAAGAATAAGAAAAAAAACTATAAGAAAGTCTCGCCTGACAAAGTTGTTTTACAACGAAAGCTCGCCAAAAATATTCAATTAATGATTTTTTTCATTTAAGTTGCACCATGTGTCGGTTTTCAAATTTCACTTAAATACATTTTCATGGGTGCTTCAAAGATGCTGTCTATTTCAAAAAGCGCCAAACATCGACCGGACTCTACTTATTAAATAGTATTTCACAACTTGACCCCTCGGGGTTAATACCATCAAAATGCGGGAGAAAACAAACAAAAAACTATAAGACAGTCTCGACTGACAACGTTGTTTTACAACGAAAGCTTTTTAAATGGATGGTTGTGACCATATTATGCCACCTAAAAGTATATCAACTATTTCAAAGAAACTGGAATTTCAGGAATATTTATAAATTGATGTCTTAATACCTTTGGTTATCGTTAATGTTTCATAAATATCGGATGGGTGTCTAGCTTTTCCTTTCTTCCTTTTCATAAAACTAAATAAAACTCATTATAGTCGCATCATAGCTCATTTTCTAGACGTGTTTAAGGGTCCGAATGGGGCGATAAAACAGAGTTCAATCTTCGATCGAATTATACATTTAAAGTATTTAAAAAGTATATGATAACCCCATTGCTATATACTAACAATTATAAAGTGGGGTTCAAGAGTACGTGGATCAATCATGGGAAACTAGTTGCGCTCTCCCTTACATCTCAGTGGTGTAGCTAATGGAAATAAGAGCTTTCGGCTCACTATCGACTATAGTCGCTCACTTTTTTAGGCCAAAATGCATAATTAATGGTTGATTACTTTATAACCGAATCCTGTACATACAAATATAAAAACATAAACACATACATAACTTTATATATAGATATGTGACAACACATTAAAAGGCTACTTCAAAGGAAGTACGGACAAAGCCTCTTCAAGAGATACTTGTACTACTCACTTACACCTAGGCCCCCCGACGTTTAGTTTATCTAATCTACGCTTTTAGCCATGCAAATGCCTTTTCCAACAGATGCGTGACAGACCCACCAACCGACTCGTGTAGCGACGTGTGGACGCATCTAAACCCTACATATCCGATGAAATATTTAATATTCAGCGGCTTATTTCGGCTGGAAAGATTGGAATTGGTTCGTTTGATTCGGATGAGGCCGCTATCAAAATAATTTCTAGAAATAGTGAATAGAAACATAAATTAATTACCTATCCTCACAAAACAGAAATCAATAAACAATCACTGATTAAAAATCAAGAGATCGATGGATATTATTAGAGAGACATTATAGAAGACACAAGACGCAATCAAGCAAATTGTAATCAATTTTCTTAGGCTACACACACACACATATATGCGTTTAACATGGTACTTCAAATGAATATAATATATATATGTATATATATATATATATATATATATATATATATATATATATATATATATATATATGTGTGTGTGTGTGCGTGTGTGTAGTAGCAAAAATTACCCGCCTACCAGGCAGTAATTAATGCAAGTTAAAGAAATGTTATTTTGTATGAGCATAAAAATGAAAATGAATTCCCCGTTAAACACTTGTTATACAATAAAATGTATTTACGTAAAAGTGTAGTGCACTTCTTAGATCCGAGCGCCGCAACTACACATAGTTGGAGATTTTAATGTTCACCACTAATATTGACAGCCTTTTCATGTAAATGTGCAACATACACAGTTCGCAATAGTATCTCTGTTGCAAATTCACTTGAACAGATTGTCACTTTTTTCACTCGCCTTCGAAATCCTAAAGATAAGCAAGCCTCACTTTTCGATATATCATTGACTACATTGTTCGAGGCTTGTGTGACGGATGATCATAGCCCACTTAGGAACGCTGATCATCTTGTGTTAATGGTTGATCTTACGCTAAACCTTCGACCCAACCGGAAGTTTAAAAAATCAATTTCATAATACATGATTATGAATCTATCAGATGTTAGATCAGAGACGCCACACAAAGTAAAATCGTTTCTCTGTTTGTTGAACAGTGCGAGAATAAGGTAACTGAATTGGTCAAGGCAGACATTGAAGAACATGTAGCCGTTGGGAAATTTTATAGTACCCCCCCCTCGCCACAATCGTCGTCTACGACCTGTGCAGAAGCTATTGAACATAGGCAATTATACCACCATATAATGTAAATAGACAAACATGTATAGCATTAAGAAATCATTAAGAAATCATTGAAAGAGCGCAACAGCCGCAGATAAGAGTATTGATTTACTCCTCTCCAGGAGTTAGGCACAATGCCAGTTTTTATCTTACTCCCACAAGTAAGATGTGACCCAAGGTCGGGTCGGGAAAGTGGGATTTAAAAATTGCCTGGGCAGCCCCGTCGGCATTCCCCGGTAGGGGTGCCTCCGGCAGTAAGCAATAAACTTACTCCTCCCCAAAGAGGAGAGGCAAAGCCTGGGAGGGTGGACCTCCTAGAACTGCACAGGACAGACCCATAGACCGGCGTAAATCAAGCCCCGAAGGCCAAGACAATACCAGTCTATTAGGTGCAGTATCCATCGGAACAGATACTACACTTTGATCTTAGCCAAAAGGCCAAAAAGAGTAGGTATATCGAGATGACCATTAAACGCATTTTTTCACAGAAATTAGCAACTCACAATTTTTGGAAAATTTATAATAATGCGGTCAATTCCTCCGCTTTCCAACCACTCTGATTGTCCTTGAATGGTAACGGATAAGACTTCATTGCCTGCCCAGCAGTTTTACTTGAACTCAATCTAGGACCCAACAAACCGCTCCTTCTTAAAGTGCCCATTACGTATTAAAGCCACACTAGATAGTCTGATAATCACCCCTATCCAAATTCGTAGATATCATAAAAACCTTGACATATTCAATGCATGCGGACCTGATCTTAACTGGTATAGTCTTAAATAAATGCTCTGCTGAGCTGATCCCTGAATCCTGAACGCTCCAAACTTTACACTAAATGCTTTGCTAATTATTGCCCTCCCCGTAGCTGGTAACTTGCCGTTATATCTTTCTTGTTGTCTTTTAGTCTTACCGGATTCCAGGACAAGAAGTCATCTAGTCTGGCAGAGTATCCAGCTGAGGCAACATAACTTGGAGAAGGTGCACCATTCATCGTATGAGCCAGTGTATAGCTGTTTTTAGGCGATCTTATTTGGGCTTTGAATATTATGTTATTTCGAATATTTGGTCAAGGTTTACTTGTTGGGCGAAGTATCCTCATGTCAGGTTGTCCTGACAAACCCTTGTACACAGAGACCAAAAACACATACAAGAAAAGTGTTCAAGAATTATGGTGAAGTAAATGACCCGCAGAATTATCGCCCTATCACTCTCCTCCCTCTTTTAGATCAAACTTTGAATAATTATTCAACTTAGCGATAGTCCGCAATATCCGTAAAGCTAAACTTCTTTCTGACCAACAGTATGGATTTAGACAAGCTCGTTTTAATGCGGATATCCTAATGGGCATCTCGAAACACATTTGCTATTCACTGGACAAAGCTGGTGAAGCATGAAAATTAATGAGTATAGTATTACTAGACGAAGATATTATATAATAATATTATATAATCAGATCACTAGACGAAGATATTATATAATCAGATCTTCCTTAGTCAAAAGTAAAATCCAGGTTGTCCGCGATGACCGTACATATACATGACATGATGCAATTGTGCTCGAGATGTGTATATTTGCTGACGACACACGCTCTATTTCTGACATGGCATGTGCTTCGATGAACGTGCTGAAATTTGACCCCTCAACCTAACCCTCCCTAACCGACCAGTTAGTCAGCAAAATCTCACCCCTTCTACTGCAGAGGTCCACATATGCCGGAGGGCTTTCTACTGTAACAGCTTTTTGGAATTCCATCCCTTCTCATTGTTTTCCTGACATAGGTTTAAATATAATGTCAACAAGCATGACGCTGCGCAACATCCATCTAGGATGGCTCTGTACATATGGCTATTTGATTCACGGTAGCCCTTTACGTCTTAGTTGCAATTGCCTTGTTTTTGGTTGAATGAAAGTTTAAAAAATTAAAATCGATATAGAATCAAATGATATCAAGTATTTCTAAGTTAGAAATATTGTTATGGATTTGGTCTTGTAGAGATTCAATTTGAGATGTGAACACTGATATAGATGGCTAATTTTTCCTAAAATAGTCAGATTATCAAGCGAAAACTTCAGATCGTACATTTAAGAAATAAGGGTCGAATTTTAAAATAGAAAATTATCAGAGAAGAGAATAGCTATCAGTAGGTTCATATGATGCGGCTTCATAGCGATTTTTCCATTTAATTTGGTATGGTATTTACCGTTTTTCTAAGACCCATATATGTTGAGAAAGTGAAGTAGCATAATTGCTATAAAGATATGAACAAGAAATGGTGTGCGTTGAGATCCGTTTTTTCATGTGTGTGCGGCGAAGGAGCCAATGTAAATAAAATAATATTAGCATTATTTCTATTGTTAGAAATGTAATTATGCTGGCTATTAAGATTATATTCAGTGTTAATAAGTGTACTGGTATTGTTATTATTGTTTATATTATTTTTATATAGGTTAGTGTTATTTGTATTTATCGGGTTATTTAATTTATTATGCACTGAACTGTCTAAGCATTTATAAACCATGTATTTACGCATGTAGTTGTCACCTTGAGGACATTTTCCATTATCAATGCAGTTACAAGGGTACGTTTGTGATGGTGATGTATTCTTATTATGTTGGGTCACTTAACCCCATTAATCTGACCTTTTTTTGAAGAACATGCTATTTCATATTTACCTTTAACGGACTAACAAAATAATTTCAAATATTCGACTCTATCGTTATTTCAATTGTAGATGCTCAACTGAGATCTTATCGAATGTAACCCCTGTGAAACTTTTCCAGCTACAATGACGGCAAATAACTTTCCGTGCTTCATTTGTGTACCCAAAACAGAACGGAACATTAAGAAAGAGTGGTTTGTCTTATGAGCTCTACATCTGTGTCACACAATACTACAGGACTGTTTCCCTGCTGACTACATCATAGTCGCTTTTAATCCAATTTCAACAAACGGCTGTCAAGCTATAAATCAGCTCATTCCACCCATCGTTTCCAATCGTTTCATAGTATTGTTCATCACAACTAATGGTCGAATGGTAAGTCGTTACTCATTAGAGAGATTGATTCACTGAAGTCGAATAAAAAGATGTGTGTGCCAACGTAAAATAACACACGCGTGACCGAAAAACGGACCGACCAATCGGCAAATATATCCTTTAATATAAATCCTTAGACGCAAAGAACAGCTTCTAGATCATAAGAATTCTCAAGAAAAGAACCTCAAACCTCTAATAACGTGACACTGTCACATTTTGTTTTCTTTCACACGGACTTTTGAGTCTGATTAAGTACACTTGACTTCATCCGAAGAATGGTAATAAATACGTTGACCTTTGTCCACAAATAAAATCATAAACATCTACTTGAAGTCAACTCCTACTCAACTCCTCGAAACCATGACATTTTACTCGGGCCTTCATCACTGCCCTTTTCTCTCTTTCTGAAGTGGACGACGACTGGTGCGTCTATAGAGATCGATATCTTAAACTTGAGTTCCATCCGACTTCATCGATTTTATTCTTGTGGGAACCATTCCAGTTGAAAATATTCTGACTTTAGAAAACGGAAAATGCATCTCAGATCTTGGAAATAAATCTTTAAATGTCGACTGCGCTTAATTATTAGCATTTTTAACATACTCTGCAATTATTTATTAAAATAAAAAGCGTTATTATTGAGAAAACTCTGAATCACCTCAGATTTTATATTTTTCTCAGGCTTGTTTATAGTAAGGGTTCACCACTTACCAAAGGCAAAAGGTACTTGATGAGATTTTCAATTGAGTAATGGAACAGTACTATAAAAGGATTGAAGACTATGATGAATTCACAGACGACTCGGCAGGTTAAGGTTAGGGTTAGGGTTAGGGTTAGGGTTAGGCCAGAGTCTGATTAAGTACACTTAACTTCCTCCAAAGAATGGTAATAAATACGTTGACCTACCTACATCTACTTAGTGTTAGGGTTAGGGTTAGGGAAAGGGTAAGTTACGCCAAACTTGAAAACAACCATGTTGAAGTCTGTAGTGAAACATTCCTGCAGTGATATGTTCAACGGGTAAGACGTTTTCAGAAACGAAACTTACTCTGTACATAGAAGTTATGTGTGATCTTTGATAGACAAAGGTAGCAGAGAGAGAGTTCTTTACAGTGTTGGTAAAAAACGACCTATTGCTGAGAAAGTATTACGAAGAGATGATAGAACGAGAGCTAAAAGCTCAGTCGAGCCCCCCCCCCACCCTTGTACTATGGTACAGCATTCATCCTGGACGGGTTGAACCGGCTTCCTCTGTCGGAGGAAGTTTCATGAGAGTATCAAATCAACAAGAGGTCCCTAGTCACATGTATTTACCAGTTAGGGCAGATGACGACGTTAGATTTTAGCAGTTCTTGCTGGAGGATGTTGACGTCCTCCTAAAGGATGCCCCTCGTAAATGGTCACTCATCTGGTACTGACCAGACACAATGTTGCCTAATATCGGTGCATCAACGTGATGGTGTCGTATATCAAGAAGCTGCCATGGAAATATCGATTGAGTAGTGAAAGTCTAGCAACGAAATGGAAGAGATAATCTCACACTAGATTACGAAGCTCTCCTGAATATTCACGCAGTCTTAAAATTCATGAAGGCAGCAGTGACAATAACATATGGATATAATCTAAATATTGTATCCAAATCGTTTTCACTCTTATTTTAACTATGTTCTTTTTATCTTAGTAACATTTTCTTTTATGCCTGCTATTTCTCAGCACTCGGAGAATTGTTATCTTTCCGGTTTATAGTCTAATACATTTACCGACGAATCTTTTAGCGTTAGGATTAAGGTTAGGGTTAGGGTGATTAGGGTTAGGGTTATTAGAGTCTATTGTGTACTAGTGAACACCTTACGTCAAAAATAACGGACAAGGTGTGCCTGTGTTTGCGCTCACTATTTATCTACATAAATTACTGAAATATTCATATAAAATTATACAATTACGTCATTATATGAATTTTCATATAAAATGTATCATTGCCATTTCTGATGACCTAAATATACACCGTTGGCATTTATATTATATAGTGAAGTTTTTTTTCAAATACATTTCAAGCGGCGGGGTGATTGTGTGATCAGCTATTTGCTTTCTCGCTTCTTCTCATTAATTGAAATTGTTTAATACAGGAGCTAAAAGGGCACCTGTTTTGCTAGTTCGCTTTTGTGTGAAGGGATGGAAGTACATACATATATGTATATGCAAATAAATGCATATTGTGCTTTATTATAGGATTGATGATATATGGTTTACAAGGACAACAAATGTCTCTAAATCAGAACAGAAAATGTGTTTAGATAGAAAAAGTTATAAATTAAATAAAATAGTAGAATCTCTGAACGTTTGATAGTAAAGCGAAAGAAAAATGAAATGTCCCTAAAGAACTCGAGAGATTTACAAAAAAATACATTTTGTCGACATAAAGGGCCTCACATAAGATTCTAAAAGAATCTATTTTTATAATCAATTGACCAAAGTACATTAGTAAATATGTGCTGTCCAATGGCACAGTCTAATGGGATTAAAGTGATGGGTTGTACAACAACGAATTAGGGATGGAACGTGCTGATTTATCCTACCTTCGTAGAGAAGATTGGTGCTCTCCACATATTAAGTGTAACACTGACAAGTAACTTTATATACTACATTACTACGTTTTGTATGGGTCAAAGTATCATTCTGAAAGGAGGAAAATGCAGACCTAATACTATAAAAAATACAAAGTAATACATAAATTTGACAAGTATCGATAGTGTTTATATTATTCAATATGTTTCAAACACGTGTAAGAGAACCAAGGTAAATTTGAATGTACAAGACACGCCGGGGGACAAACATTTTTTTCTTTTCAGGTTCCTTCTTCTAAACAGTTTTTAGAATCCGTTACGATTGCTAAACTCAAACCTGATTTCTGTCAGCAGGGAGAGATTTTGTTAACCTTCCGACTCGTTTAGATACATTTAATTCTTATTCCTTATTTCATAAACTTCATCAATTACCTTGTGTTGAAAAGCTTTGAGGGATACTTCTTTTTATACACATATACATAAACATATATATATATATATATATATATATTTATAAAGTAAGTTGAGATAAAAAAAAATATGAACATTGTTCCTAAAATTCAAAACCAACGGACTATATGGCGTGCGATCCTTTCCAAGACCATTTGGAACAATTTTATTACATATTATGTTCATGAAGATTCCAAATCGTCTATTCGCAAGAGTTTATTTATACATTAATAGAAGTACCTCAAGAACACATCAGGTAGCAGTCTAATACAGGAGACATTACTTTTCATCATATAACAATATATATATATATATATATATATATATATATATATATATATATATATAGATAGATACATATATAAAATAACAATATATATATACATATATAGTATATGTATATATATAATATATATATATGAATGTATATATATATATATATAAATGTATATGTGTATATAGTATCATGGCTGGGAACAAAAAAGTATTCACAAAGATTAATGTTCTAAAACGAAAATGATGATGGAAATAAAAAGTGAGATTACAAAATTTGGGAAATTAATGGTGGGGACATTTCAAAAGTTGTGCAATATTCGCAGATTGAGGTCAGGTGAATCATTTATTCAAAAGATTCTCCTGATCTTAATCAATAAACTTCAAAAAGAAAACAGAATTATGATTGAGTAATTTCTGACACGTAGATTGAATAGCGGGAATAAAACCCATTAGATGTATTTTAAAGTTGTAATCACGCCATAATCCTGAACTGATGACCGGAAATTCTTTTGTTTAAGAGAATAACAAATGCAATTATAATTAAGTAACGTGTGTGGCATGAATAATTATACAACACACACACACATATATATATATATATATATATATATATATATATGTATATATATATATATATATATATATATATACATGTATATATATATAATTATTTCCACAATTAGACAACGCCGCAGCCCAAAACCTGTGAAAGAAACAAACCGGAAGTCCTAGACTCGTTTCGCCCTTTTATTTTGCTAATCAGTTAAACACATTCGAAATCTGGATTCGAAACCCGAGCATGTTAGACAAGTACAATGCTACTACACTACCTCATAACATACAAGAATGTTTATTAACGTACACAGATTAAACAAACAACGGCGAAGGCCGACCGTGGAATATACCTACTCCACAGTCGGCATTTGCCGTGGTTTGCTTAATCTGTGTAAGTTAATAGACATACATTATATATATCATCTCACATTAAAAAAAAATCACACACGCATATATATATATATATATATATATATATATATATATATATATATATATATATATATATATATATATATATATATATATATAAGTCAGGTTCATATTATAAAATACATTTGTGAAAAAGTGAGAGGCAATGCACTAATTGAATTCGTGCCACTGTTCTCGTCTTGATTTTATTCATCTAAAGTAAATGGATTGGGTTCGAGAGTCCAGACACACGGTTCCCGAGTTCGATACAGGACACCTGATGAAGGCCGGAGGGCAGACGAAATGTTGTGAGCATGGCAGCCAGGATGAGAAAGTCAGTCCGAACACTGAAACCCATAATGCCGAAGAATAAAAAAACAAGTGTCTTCAACGACACCAAAATCTCAGACGCAAAAAAATGTGAACAAAATGAATATCTTTAAGAAGAGTTCATTCGATGAATATTTTATCTTAAGTGTGACACACCAAGAAAACTTGTATTTAAAGATTGGGCGTGAAAGGTCAACGAACATCCGATTTAAGACTTAAGAGCGACAGATCGCCAACATGTTATTTCGAATGTGATCGTAAAAGACTGACGAGAATATTGACAAACCCAAACCTGACAGCCCAATGGATATAAAGATGCGTGAACGCTTTCACGAAACAGTAAAACCAAATCGAATGGTTTCCAGGTGAAAGAAGAGTAGAAGAAAAAGAAGAAAAAGAGAAGTGTGTCTCACCTGAGGTCACACGTTTCGAGGTCGGGAAAATGTGTGAGACTGGAAGCCTAGTCTATAGTCAGATCAATACAGAGAAAAGAAACGAAGAAATAAAAATGGCCGTGATCAGTTTTAACGGTAGACTTCAATATATAAGAACATCGATTGTTTGAAAATGGAGGCTTTGATGAGACATTTCAATGCAGTTCAGTTGGATAAGCGAGAGAACGGTTCATGTAGTTGATACGGAAGTTAAACGCGTCATTGTCACTTCGATCGCTTTCTTTCTCTCCTAGTGAGGAGTGGTTCTCTTTCTCTCCTAGTGAGAGGTTGTTCTCTTTCTCTCCTAGTGAGGAGTGGTTCTCTTTCTCTCCTAGTGAGGAGTGGTTCTCTTTCTCTCCTAGTGACGAGTGGTTCTCTTTCTCTCCTAGTGAGGAGTGGTTCTCTTTCTCTCCTAGTGACGAGTGGTTCTCTTTCTCTCCTAGTGACGAGTGGTTCTCTGCAGTTCAAAGAGGGTCCCCTCCAATGCTTTACCTTTTCTTATTGAGAATGGGTTAGTTTATTGCTAATCGCCTGAGGCGCCCCTACCGAGAACGCCGACATGACTGCTTAGGCATCTTTGTGAGACTGAGTGTACGCCGTTTGGTTCGCCGGCTTTCACTCCCCAACTCCCTGCCTTGTGCCACATTTGTTTTGCTGTGGTACAGAGGTTTATATGAAGCAGTTATACTGGCACGAACATCCATCCATATTCATACATATATTTTTAGATGTTTGATTCTATCTCCATATAGACCTATTTAAAATAGCACTGCCGTGAGTCACTTCGATTGAAATCTGATTCCAGTTCTTGCTGTGCCCACACGCGTGTACATATAAGAGTAATTATCTCCGTCTGTCGCTTGGACGCATTTAAATTTTATATGTATAAATACTTGTTGGTCTATTAAGAGTTTAGCTTCACTCTTTGTTTTATTTTTCTTCCTTTATTTTATAGTAGCTATCCCAAAGATTGCAAACATCTTAAAGAGAACTCGACGAATGTACATTACTTATATAACTTATGTGGGTGTATAGAAAAAAGTGACAAAGATAAAAATGTAATTTGATACTAAGCTTGGCCGTTGAATTATAAACATATCCAAATCCTAGAAAATATACTAAAGAAAAAAGATTTCAATCTCATTTCAATCTCCTTTTTTGGTCTGAAGAAGTTCATTCTCTATGAAGAGTTCAACCGAAACATGTATGCACATATGTAACCAATAATGTTTGTATAAATATAATATTATACTAAAGAACAGTTCTACTTGCTATAGAGCACCTTTTGGAAACACTGGAGTTTTAATGGATTAACATCTACAGAAACTAATATAATACATGTACTATATATATATATATATATATATATATATATATATATATATATACGTTTTTTAAATTTAATTATGTTGTTTATTTTAACAAGTCTTATTGTGTTAGGGTCAACTAGACATAGAATTGTCTCATATGCGTGTTCATCTGCCTCGCTATTGAAAAAAAATTAAATAAGTAATTAAACTCATTAAAAAAAATCAGTTATAGTTTGAGTCCTATTACATTAGCTGCGGATATTAATATTTACTGCGTTATAAGAAATATTGCCATCAACACGTTTTTTAATTTTTTTTTAGATTTGAAACACCTACCATTTGACAAAGAGGTTTTCCTCGAAATATATTATGGGACTCGGTAACACAGATTACATCAGTGTTGAAATCTGGCCTAATCAAGTAAGATTTGCTATATATAAAAAAAATATTTTAAAAGTTTTTGAAAAAATATATAATTAAAATCACTTGTTTTTGTCTTACTTCTCAACGCCGACATATTTCCATTTCTTGCATTGTGATAGCTTTCTAATACTTTATATATATATATATATATATATATATATATATATATATATATATATATATATATACCTTTTTAAAATTTTATTACGTTGTTTATTTTAACAAGTCTTATTGTGTTAGGGTCCGCTAGATACAGAATTGTCTCATATGTGTCTTCATCTGCCTCGCTCTTCTGTGTAATTATCATACTTACTATCGTGGAGTGTGAGGTGCGGGTTCTTTTATTAGGTTATTTATGTTTAGGATGGAAACTAGACTCAACTACACAGCCATATATATTCCCATTTCATGTTTTTAAATGTGTTATTTAAAGTTTGTGTTCGCGTCATCTACTCTATATTTTGAATCTTCTTTGCCCTTTCGTCAGATTCTCTAGTTTGATAACTTAGCTTTCTCATCAGTCGTCTCTTAATTACTATCATTGCAGTTGTGTTTGTTGTTTTAAAAACATATTTTAACGCACACAAAAATGCAAAACACAAACTACCCAACGCTGACATCGGCAAAATGTTAAATAATAACACACAAATGTCATAGAAAAATAATTTCAAAGAAAACTAAAAGTACAGTTAGCAATTCTAATAAAAAAATAAACAAACCTAACATTACCAAAGTAGTATCAATTCTATCATTCATATAGCACACCTATTTAACAATTAAGTCATCCATACCAACAATAAACTATGAAGTATGAACTGATGATTTTACTTTGTTATATGATTGTCTGATTAGTCCCCGTTTCTCACTTGAAGCAATATATATGTTACAGATCTGAAAAGCAGCGAGATTTACTGAAGAAGATTATTGACAGATTAGTGGTAGAACAGATCGACCTCAACAAATAAACCGAAGATGACGAGATCATGTGGTATCCATCGAATGAGTTTCTTGCTCTTTCTGGACAGACACTCAAACAGAGCAAAGACGATAAGAATTAACCATTCCACCAAAAAGCGAAGAAGTTTTGTTATTTCAGAATGTTCATTCATTTAGTTTCTGTGTGGCTGTGACGTAACGGGCAAGAAGTTTGACAAATTCACCCTCCTTCTGGCTTGATTTGAAAGGAACCAGACGCGTTATGTAAGTGTTGGCTACTTATTACACTTACTTCTATTAATACCATGGTCCATGCGATGTTTCTTTTGTTCAGAAAAACAATAAAAACGATTCTAAACTGTATAAATTGTGTTTTCGGTAGTTTTTTTGACAACAAAGCAGTCATTTTTGTCGTACTTTTTAAAGAAAATAGTTCAGTTAATACTATAGTGTATATAACCGAGGATATCTTCAAACCCAGTTAACCAAAAACAAAAGCCGCCGACAAAATACCACATCAATCGATGATTATCAAACAGTTGGACATTTAACCAATATTCGTTTCGCAAAAGTTCCCCAATATTTTCTCGGTAAACGTTGATTAAATTATACATAGAAGACGTGCGTATTCCGTATCCTAAAAAGATTTTCTCTGTCGAACTTTACTTCGATGCTCGCAAATTTACAACGATTGAAGCAATCCCTGTCAATTTATACAGATTAGATGACCGTTAATTATCCTGGGGTTCACGGCAGAACTTAGTTAATTTACTCAACCGGGTCTTAAACGAGCATTAGACTTCGATGTAGAATTTAGTTTATTTAATTCGATTGCTAGTTCGTTCCTCGGGACATAAGACTACACTAAGGAGAAAAGATATTGGCTAAAATTACATTCATGAATACACACAA
Organism: Sepiola atlantica; assembly: GCA_963556195.1. Taxonomy (NCBI): domain Eukaryota; kingdom Metazoa; phylum Mollusca; class Cephalopoda; order Sepiida; family Sepiolidae; genus Sepiola; species Sepiola atlantica. Next base: position 95,964,997 of record OY744534.1, on the reverse strand, counting down.
ATACATGGATTAGGGGTTTGAATGACTTCCATAGCTTCGTTCGTTCAAGTAACCATCGGTACATTTGAAAAGTGATGGCATCACAATAGACCGAAGGAAACCGGGATTCTTACGTGCACAAGAGAAAACAAACATCTACGAGTGAAATACTAAAGATTTGTATGCATCTCCTTATAATTCTTCGACTTCTTTAAAACCTCTTTCTCACATATGAGATATTGGTAGTCTTTCTTTACTCTATTATCCGTATTTCAATAGGAGGTGCACGACTGGTTACCCTTCCCAGTTAAATCTTCTGAACAAGAACTCTTCTTCTACCAACACTACATTGAAATAGCTGTTCTTCATCTGTGTATCCAAAATCCAACGGAACTTCAATGAAATGTATTTAGTTTCAAAAACTTTCCATCCGTGAAACACATTTCAGAAGAATGTATTTAATACATATTACAACATGGGTTAGAGATAGGCTTTCAAGATTAATGTCAACAAATATCTGCTGAGGTTTAAAAAAAATGAGAATCGCTTCAGACAAGGCATGAAGCCACTTGATGTAAGGACCTAACAAAAATGAAAGATGATTATCGCAAAGATAGGTAATGCATATTGGCCTTAGTCCTTAAAAGATCAAGGCTATAGGTAGGCAGGCGGAACACAGTCAGCAGGAAGAGAGTTCCACAAGCCTCCTATTGGCCCTAGTCTTTAAAAGACATAGGTTATAGGTATGCGGAAAATGGTCAGCAGAAAGAGAGTTCCACAAGCATGTAGTTTTTTTTAAAGAAGCTACTGGAATAGGAAAAAAGCTGTATTACAATGAGGTATCAAAACATTGAATTGATGGAAACCACTAGACCAACGAGTCAAACGAGCTGAAACAAAGGAAGCACAGAATATATCACATAATTCTAAAGAGAACACGTCATAATATATTTATAGAAAAAAACTGAGACTAGCAACATCACATTCTGTAGAACGTAAGTATTGTTTATTAAATTTAGATTATTATTGAACGTTTTGGAGCTTAGATTATCCATCTCTTTTTTAAAGTTTGAATCAATAAAACATTGCAAAAATGACTTCTTTGAAAACCAATAAATTTAGCCTGCCATCATGAGACAACAGGTAGATAAGATTTTTGGACTTTCCATTGTATTTTTACCGTAACGAATTGATACAACACTTTTATGCTGAAGATGTGATGCTTATAACTTAACAATTTAGGTTGCATTGATAATGAATTTCTGAAACACATGTACACAAAGATCAATATTGGTGTTCAATTTTTCTGTATATGGATTACAAAATATTAATTATCTCATAAATGTTGTATTCTACACAGTTATAATATATCTGTATGCCTAAATACTTTAGCTAAATTTCAACTACAGTATTTACTTGTATACTGGAGATTTAAAATGTTAATAGCTTACCGTCCAGATTTCTTTTAATAGTTATGCAATTTCAGTGCATTACAAGCAGTCTGTTTCGTTGTATTACAACTATTCAGTGTAGCTAGACAAGCACCCACCCGAAGCTGTGATCGAACATACAACCATCGAATTTATAGTCGGCTTTATCACGGGATAGGGTTCTGTTGATATATCAATGCTTTATATAAACGAGCACCTTCCATTAGTGATGTCAAACATTGCTATAAGTTCGCTTGACATAAATAGACTTTCATTCTCCATACACATTTCGTAGTATCAAATATTATAACCGCCGAAAATATCATATGTCTATTTTTTATTTATTTTTATTTTCTGTAAGCTTCACCGGCTACTACTTTGCACCAAACAACTTTTATTGAAACAGTTGAACACTATTCAATCCAAAATACGCGTTTGATTTGAATTTGAAACTACAATCACTAAAATAGGAAGCAATTCTTCAAATTGAAATATACCATATTTCAAGCAAGTCGTTGTGAAATGGCGTCAGGGGAACGGTTATATTTTTCACGCAATTTAACTTCTTCGTTCGATTCAAATAATTTCACCAGAAACTGCCATAAGTGGAGGAAAGAAATTCTGATCAAATTAAGTTATGATTAAGAACAGTAATAATTTGCGGTAATTATTTTCATGCGTCCACTCATTCAGGTCGTTTATTAATATTTATTTCAACTTTCAGAAATGCAACCTAAATTGTTAAATTATAAGCATCACGCTTTCAGCATAAAAGTTCGTTACGGTAAAAATACAATGGAAAGTCCAACAATCTTGTTTGCCTATTGTCTCTTTATGGCAGACTAAAATTATTGAATTTAAAAAAAGTCATTTTTTCAATGTTTTATTGATTCCAATTTTAAAAAAAGAGATGGGTAAGCTAAGCTCCAAAACGTCCAATAATAATATAGATTTAATAAACAATACTTATTTTCTACAGGACGTGATGTTGCTAGTCTCAGTCTCTTTCTATAAATACTATTATGGCATGTGTTATTTAGAATGATGTTATCTATTCCCAGCTTCCTTTGTTTCAGCTCGTTTGACTCATTGGTCTAGTGGTCTCCACCAATTCACTGTTTTGATAGCACATTGTAATACAGCTTTTTCCTATTCCAGTCGCTTCTTTTAAAAAAAACTACATGCTTGTGGAACTCTCTTTCTGCTGACCATTTTCCGCATACCTATAACCTATGTCTTTTAAAGACTAAGGCAATAGGAGGCTTGTGGAACTCTCTTCCTGCTGACTGTGTTCCCTCTACCTATAGCCTTGGTCTTTTCAGGACTAAGGCCAATATGCATTACCTATCTTTGCGATAATCATCTATCATTTTTGTTGGCTCCTTACATCAAGTAGCTTCATGCCTTGTCTGGAGCGATTCTCATTAAAAACAAAACTCGGCAGATATTTGTTGACATTAATCTTGAAAGCCTATCTCTAACCCATGTTGTAATATATATTAAATAAATTATTGCGGTAATTCTTTTGATGCATCCACTCATTTTAGTGATATTTATGGTTTTCAACCTAAACGCAGAAGTGAAATACGAACGGAAGTGCTATTCCAACACTTCCGCGACACATAACAACGAACATCCTGTTTCGGAGATGAATGTAACATAGAGACAGATCTACGAACTGCCCCTCTTATAGATGATTCGTAGTTGTATATCAAATAAGAAAGGTCATTCAAATCTCGACATCAAGCTATTCAAATCCTATCTGAAACTGGGATTAGGGTTGAGGGTTAGGTTTAGAGTGTAGTAGTAGTAGTAGTAGTAGTAGTAGTAGTAATCGCCATTTTGCTCCAAGGCCCCGACCACGTGGTAACGACGCACGACATGTTTGCCACTAGTGTGGACACTCAGCAATACATGTGACATGTCCCGCTAAGGGACAGGAATATAGAAACTGCTGAAAAAGTTTGCAACTCGAAACCGGTAAGAAGAATGTTATACTCATATCAGAATGAAGTTGAATCCCCTTCTACGTCGAGTGAGTAAAAATTCCCACGTCGACAATAACGCCCACAACCACCATTCTCGTTCATGACTCCCCAATGACCTTTGTTTTAGACACCGGTGCCAGTGTCAGCATAATCTCTGGACGAACGTACGACGGTATTCAGCACAGACCGACAATACACAGGAGTTCATAGAATGGAAATATTATAATCACAACAGCAGATGAACGATACAAGTGTGGAATTTTTACGGCTCCCGTTTGTTTAAATAATTACACTTGGATAATTCTTGCCGATTTCTATAAGACGGGAGTTAACGTACGCAGCAAGTAAAACACAGTGAATCGATAAATAGATCGAACGATGAAGAGAATATGTTCTTAGCTTATGAAAATTGTCCATAAATAAATAGATCGAACGATGAAGAGAATATGTTCTTAGCTTATGAAAATTGTCCATGCGTAAATGGAACAGTGAGATAAATAATGAGATTCCAACTGAGTTTGCATTTGCTGTACAAAACGAACGTGAATTGCTAAAACGATGTTGAAAGAGCAAGAATAATAGGACTTGACTACAAAAAAATGTCACTTTAAAACAAAAACATAATTTACCAAAAAGATGGCATATCAGCTCATCTGTTGACCGAATTACTCCAGATAATTATGAAACTTCAAGTTCTGCTAAAAACGGTTTTTTTGATGGAAGATTTATGTATTAAGAGAACATGGAGAGGTGCCACTCTGCGAAATATTTCTTTCTTTGACAAAGTACAAAACTGATTCGAAAACTAGTGGGAAAGATCTTCTCTCTTTCCCACAACTTATTTCGTACAAAAGAGATGTTGCTGGCCATTCTCCACTGTATCGTTGATGTTATCTGCCCCCTCCCGAAAGTTACAATTATAGTAATGAACTTCCCTTTTCTCCTTCCCTTTTACCCAAAACAAAATAGAACTTCCATGAACAAAGTTTTCTTCCTAGAACATCCCATCTGCGGAACAAAATACCACGAGGCTGCTTTCCAACCTACCTGGTACGGCGTTCACTATGTGCGGCTTTAACCGGCTTCTTCCGAAAGAAGTAGTTTCATGGAAGTATCAAATTCACAAGCGGTCCTCAATCGCATGTCTACCACGGTTAGGGGAGATGATGAAGACGTGTCGACGTCCTCCTACATACAAAACCTGCTATTCCCAAATAGCCACCCATCTAGAAATGACCAGGCTTAACGTTGCTTAACTTCGGTTATCTAATGTGAACTGGTGTATACACGTGATTATGCAATAAAACGTGGTCTTCTTAAAGTCAACTCTAAACAACTACTTGTTGAACCGTCTTCTTGGATCATATACACAGAAATTGAACATGAAATGAGAGACTGATGTGTTGCCTAAATGCGATATGCATTCAAAAGTCATCACATCCGAAGTTGAATTTGACTCACACTAAATTGGAATGTTCAAAAAGTATCCGGACAAAAACTGGATTAGACAAGGAGGGAAAGAACAATCACGGAAACAATCTCTAAGGAAATGCATAAGAGTGTGCTCCAATGAACTTGCTTCTCTAGTTCCCATGAGGCTGCTTTCCGGCTGACTGCCACATTACTGTTTTCAAATGAAATGTAAACAAATTCCAATTGAGTCGTCCTCTTAAATAATCGATTTCTGACCAGTTTACATATTCCTTGATGCTTCAGCGTTGACCTCAATAACCCTTATCCTCGAGTGACTTTTGGGCCTTGATAAGCAGTGACTCGTTTGTAAAACACATAAATAAATTATAAACTAAACATGTCTTTTGCTACAATAAACTATTCGTTTGTTCGTAAATTTTAATTTTAGCGATTTAAATTTAGTTAATTCCAAATGGTTGATGGATATATATATATATATATATATATATATATATATATATATATATATATATATACACGAACACATATACTTCCTCTGGTCGCAATTCTTTGCTAGACTAGAAGGATCATACCATGATGAACGGACTACATACACTGGCCCCAAAGGAGGGGGTAATGACTGGGAGTATGATATCATGACGAACAAAGCCTCCCATGAAGCATGAATGATGTCATGGCAACCGAATAGATAATACATTACTCCGGCCCCCTCACCCACACACAAAGAAACGATAATCCTTGACATGCACAGGTTAAAAACTAATGTAAACAGACATCTTGCTACAACAACTCGACAATCAGCTAGGTCCCATCGATTCACTGTGGAGGTCCCCAGATGTCAGAGAGCCTTCTACTCCAATAGCCTCTTTTCCTCGTGCTGCCGGCCTCTTGAACTCCCTCCCTGTTCCCTGTTTCCCCGACTGTACTGAGGTGCAGAGGTTTAAAACTAATGTAAACAGACATCTCACTGCACAGCTCCTAACTTAGAATGACACCCTAAACCTACTCCCTAATTGTCAGTAGCCCTTTACGTATACAGTGGCGACCTGCCTTGTTTGGGGTGAAATATCTTTACAAAAAAAAATTCAAAGTAAATTTAGAAAAATAGATATTTTATCGATCACATAGGGCACTGAAATATTGAAAAGCGTTGTCTTAATTGACGGAGGATTGTAAAAAAAACCGTCATAAATAAAATATATTATTCCTACAAGAATACAGGCAACTGGACGAGTATAATTGATTCCCTGAACAAAAAAAAATGTAGGTTTGCTTATGTAGAGTTAAATATAAAATTAAATGCTACTAAACCGTATGTTTAGAATCCTTATTACAATTTTGATCAAAAACAATTACATAACTTTGATTGTAGAAAAATAAAAAAAAATCCAAGCTTTAGCTTAAGTGGTCTTAAGAAGTAGTTGAAATTCAGTGAATCTTACTTAATTGCCATCAAAATTAATGCAAATATGAAGATTTGAATTTTCAAACGAGAAGCTATTCTAACATCATACTCCCTAAAGTATTTTAATATACTCAAACAAACTAAAAAAATTAGAATATTTATCGATTGATGCCGAATTATAATTGTTAAAATTTCACAAAAATCGGAGAGATCTGAATTTTCACGAAGGACTTCTACGGCTTCTCCCCCCCCCCCCGTTTACGGAAACAAATTTAAAGTAAATATAGCCCACATTAAAACACATTTATGCCTAACGGTTCTGTTCAAAAATTCATAATGATTGGTTAATGAATCATGTTCATACAAATATATAAATATATAAATAAAGATGTAGTATCTAATGACACAAGCTACGGACTGCCTGACTTAAAATGCACCAAACAGTGATGTTATTTTTTTTCTTTCCTTTGCAAAACTCAATCATGTTCTGCCAAGTCATAAACAAAAACAACAATTTTCCTCTACAAAACAACCAAACCAAACAGGATGAATAAATATTTGAAAATATAAAGCACTTGAAGTATAAAAACTTTTACCAAAATGACCGGATTCGGCATTAAATGACCCGAAAAAGATTGATATGCCGTAAAACAAAACAACCAAACCAAACACAATGAATAAATATTTGAAGACATAAAGAACTTGAAGTATAATTTTTTTTACCAAAATGACCGGGTTCAGCATTAAATAACCCGAAAAGGGTTGATATGCCGTAAAACAAAACAACTACACCAAACACAATGAATAAATATTTGAAGACATAAAGAACTTGAAGTATAATTTTTCTTTACCAAAATGTTCGGGTTCAGCATTAAATAACCCGAAAAGGGTTGATATGCCGTAAAACAAAACAACTACACCAAACACAATGAATAAATATTTGAAGACATAAAGAACTTGAAGCATAAAATGTTTTACCAAAATGACCGGATTTGGCATTAAATAACCCGAAAAGGGTTGATATGCCGTAAAACAAAACACAAACAAACTCAGAGTTAGTAAACATATGTGAAAACAATTATTTGAGAATTAGTGACGTTAAAAATGTATGACTCGTAACAGTGGCATCAACCCCGACAGAAACAGCATTACATTTGATGAAGATAGATCAAAGCGTAGACAAAATAATTTGCTGTAAGAAAATCTTTCGTATCCATTACAGCAATTGGTTGAAGTCACCACTCTTGGAAGAACAAAGAATTAAGTAAGTAAATAGGTTGACCCATAGCCGAGAGGCTGAATTGCAATCAGAGGCGAAAATAAGTTGAAAGTAAGTAGAGGATACTAGCGAAAACGCCTTTTGGGTAGCTTTTCCATCTGGGTCATACGGAGGGTGTTGGGGGGGGGGGGGCTTAATTGTATATAAGAATCACTATTTTACATTTAAGTTAATCCGGAATCGAAAAATTTCTTTATGTCAAATTTAAGAAAAGTATCTCAAATAATTTCGGGGTCTATAAAAAGGAATAAATTAATGAAACATAAGAATAAGTGAATAAAAATTTAGTACGAAAAAGGGAAAAACAAATTTGAAGAAGAAGAAGAAGAAAAAGAAGAAAAAGAAAAAGAAGAAAAAGAAGAAGAAGACAGAATGTATGCTCGCTGCCGATTGATACTATTTAGATAAATAGGTAAGAAGCTTCAGGGTGAGTCGAATAGTGGATGTCTGTAATCAATGTTTCTCATATAAACGTGGAAGAGTCGGGGGTGAAAGCGAGGGAGAGGGGTTAGAAATCCGGCAGTATATGGATAGGGTATCTGGGAGGGCAGAGGTGGGGGTTTACATGTCCTGGTAATCACTACCGATCAGTCAAAGATGGTGAAGAAGGAAGAATTCTCAAAAAGAAAGAAGAGAAATTTGTCGAAGAAAAGAAAAAAAGGAAGTGAGTTTATGTTAAGGAAATGCTGAAACAAATGATTCTTTTTCGATGTGGAAGAAGAAGAAGAAGAAGAAGAAGAAGAAAAATAAGAAGAAAAATAAAAGAAGAAGAAGAAAAAGAAGAAGAAGAAGAAGAAGAAGAAGAAGAAGAAAAAGAAGAAAAAGAAGAAGAAGGAGAAGAAGAAGAAGAAGAAGAAGAAGAAGAAGAAGAAGAAGAAGAAGAAGAAGAAGGGGAAGAAAGGATTAGAAAAAGTTAGAATGGGAAAAAGAAGAAATTTGGGAAGAAAAAAGGAAGAAGAAGAAGAAGAAACAGAAGAAAAAGAAAAAGAAAAAGAAGAAGAAGAAAAGAAGAAAAAAAGAAGAAAAAGAAAAAAAGAAAAAAAGAAAAAGAAGAAAAATAAGAAGAAAAATAAGAAGAAAAAAAGAAGAGAAGAAAAAGAGAAAAGTAAAAAAGAAGAAATAGAAAGAAGAAGAAAAATGACTTATTACTGAATAACTAATTGTAAGATCAAAATCATTTATTAGAAGATGATCGCTAGTTATTTCAACAACAGTAAAGTTCTGCATGATGTAAATAAAATCAGGACATGACAAGCAATTTCTCCAAAGTGAAGGTAAAGAGTTATCTCCCCTTGCGAAAAATCACCTCTGAAGATCAAGACTGGAAAAAAATCTTTAAATTGCTACAAGCTTGAGAAAAGTCTGAAATTAAGGAGTGAAAAATGATGGTTAAATTCCTCTAATAAAATGGTTCATTCTTCTTAATTAAAACTAATATCTTTGTTTTGTTTTCGACCGGCGAATAATGGAATAATACTAGTTCTATTCTTTCGGCTCCTGGAATGGAAGTTGGCATAGAAAGGTCAAACGGAGAATATTACTTACAAGTACTTCTTGCATCTGATGACATCATTAAACGGCGTATACACTTGGGGTACGTGTGTAAGGGGCATGTCTCATTGTAGCTGCACGTATTATGTGATGCATTTGTTATTGTCTTGCGTTGTCTCTATAAACAATAATCAAATAATTGCGAATTACTGAAGACATGGCCGAAGTAACGAGAGCATGGTACACCCCCGGTGGATTAAATATTTTGTGCCGTTCGATATTCCATCCAGATTCTCGAGTTCGACAGAAATATTCCTGAATTCGAAAAGATACACCTGAAGAAGGCCGGATGTTACAGCAGCCGAAACGTTGTGATGATAACACTCAAGAGTAGAACAGTAGTCGAAATAATCGAAATTATATAAATAATCGATGCAATACATATGCGTTTATTCGATTTGCATAATCAGCAATGGATGTTATTTTAACTTGATATTAACAGACGAGTGAAGATTATATTCAAAGGATAAACGTGTATCAAGTTCCGATTTGGCTTGTTATCTACGTACAATCAATCTACTATTGCCTTATATCTACACTTATATTTCAATCTTCGTCTCATGAACCTACTTAGTAGATCGACACTCCATATTGCAATCACCACAGTACAATAGTAAAGAAAAAAACTTCTTCTAATTAGTTTCGAAAGAATGTGTGTTAGAGTGTCCGTGGTCGTTATCTAGCACCTAACCGCTACCATAAACCCTAACCCTAACCCTAACCCTGACCCTAACCCTAACCCTAACCCTGCCCCTAACCCTAACCCTAACCCTAACCCTAACCCTGCCCCTAACCCTAACCCTAACCCTAACCCTAACCCGAGATTAACCCTAACCCTAACCCTAACCCGAGATAAACCCTAACCCTAACCCGAGATTAACACTAACCCGAGATTAACCCTGCCCCTAACCCTGCCCCTAACCCTAACCCTAACCCTAACCCTAAACCCTAACCCTAACCCTGCCCCTAACACCTAACCCCTACCTTTAACACTCATGTTACTCATTACCCTAACAATAACCCCAACCCTAACCCTAACCCTAACCCTAACCCCTACCTTAAAGCCTAAACCTTACCCTGCCCCTAACACCTAATCCTACCTTTAACACTCATCTTACACGTTATCCTAACAGCTAACCCTAACCCATAACCCATAACCATATCCCTAACACCTAACACTTACCTTTAACCCTTACCTTACTCGTTACCTAACAATAACTCTAGCCCTAACCCCTAACCGCTTACGCTAACTTAAACCTCTAATACTAACCCTAACTCTAACCTCTAACCTCTTATGCTAAACTTAACCCTAACCCTTAAGGTCTTACGCTAACTTTAACCTCTAATATCAACCGTAACTCTAACCTCTAACCTCTTACGCTAACCTCAACTTCTAATACTAACCTTAACCCTAACCCCTAACTTCTTACGCTAACCGTAAACTCTAATACTAACCCTAACCCTAACCTCTAACCTCTTACGCTAACCTTAACCTCTAATACTAATCTTACCCCTAACCCCTAACCTTTTACGCTAACCATATCCTATAATACTTACCTTAACCCTAACCTCTTACGCTAATCTTAACCTCTAATACTAACCCTAACCCTAACCCTTAACCTCTTACGCTTACCTTAACATCTAATACTAACCTTAACCCTAACACCTAACCTCTTACGCCAACTTTAACCTCTAATACTAACCTTAACCCTAAGCCTTAACCTCTGACACTAACGTTCACAAATAAGACCCATTATTTCAACGAGAAGTTGCAAAAGTGTTAGTAATCTTTTCTTTGTAGATATCACGTCAAAGTAGATAGGAATATGATGTAGGCATTTTTCGTTGTAGATAGAAAGTCAAAGTAGATAGGAATACGGTGTAGACATTTTTCTTTGTAGATATCACGTCAAAGTAGATAGGAATACGGTGTAGATATTTTTCGTTGTAGATAGAAAGTCAAAGTAGATAGGAATACGGTGTAGATATTTTTCGTTGTAGATAGAAAGTCAAAGTAGATAGGAATACGGTGTAGACATTTTTCTTTGTAGATAGAAAGTCAAAGTAGATAGGAATACGGTGTAGATATTTTTCGTTGTAGATAGAAAGTCAAAGTAGATAGGAATACGGTGTAGACATTTTTCTTTGTAGATAGAAAGTCAAAGTAGATAGGAATACGGTGTAGACATTGTTCGTTGTAGATATTCAGTCAAAGTAGATAGGAATATGGTGTAGATATTTTTCGTTGTAGATAGAAAGTCAAAGTAGATAGGAATATGGTGTAGACATTTTTCGTTGTAGATAGAAAGTCAAAGTAGATAGGAATACGGTGTAGATATTTTTCGTTGTAGATAGAAAGTCAAAGTAACAGCCAATATTTCTGTCACATAAACGTAAATCCGAAAATTAACAAAATAACATTATTAAATCAGTTGAATCGAAAAAAACAATTTTTTTTTTTCTGAAAGAAATAATAAATAATATAAATTAAAGTATTGCGAATAGTTCAAACGAAATATATAATGTGTGTGTGTAGTCTAAAGAAGTTTTAGGTCATTTTAAACAAAGAAAGAAAATGCAGTTAAAATTCCCAGAGAAACTAACTAAATCCAAAATATCGCAGACTTAGCACTTACATAAGCTGGCATACCGCTAGAAAATTCACAAATAAAAAAGGGGAGTCAAGTATCTAACTGTGAAACAAAAACAGAGGACCTTAACTTGAGCGGGAAATATTTTACGGGATAATCAGCTGTTTACTATGTAACTGTTTCGGAGATTTAAAAACAGGACAGTTATAAAATGCATGGCTCTTCAGTGGTACTGATCAAATGACCACTTCCCCAATACTCAAATGTGCAAATAATTCAGCTTTAATTTCAGTAATATAAAAATAAATAAATAATATTAATGATGATTATAATAATAATAATAATAATAATAATAATAATAATGATAATAATGATGATGATAATAATAATAATAATAATAATAATAATAAAATAATAATAATAATAATAATAATAATACAATAATAATAATAATAATAATGATGATGATAATAATAATAATAATAATAATAATAATATTAATAATAATAAAATAATAATAATAATAATAATAATAATGATGATGATAATAATAATAATAATAATAATAATAATAATAATAATAATAATAATAATAATAATAATAATAATAATAATAATAATAATAATAATAATAATAAAATAATAATAATAATAATAATAAGACAGTAGATACCAATTTTAATTCTTACAAAAAATGTACTTGCATTTCTTTCTATTTTCATGTTTAATTACCTGAATTTACTTAAACAAAATCCAAAGAAAATATTACATTAATTAATGTGACGGTATAAAATCGTATATACTACTAACATAATTGAATCACAATTGACTAAAACTTCTGAACATTGCATTACCGACTTCATTGTCTTGACAAACAAATTCAGTTATTGAAATGTTTGCTACATATGTTTAATACCGGTTAATTTGATTATACAAACTAGGAGAAACAATACCGTGTAACAGTGTAACTTGCGTACTGATAAGGTCACAAGATTGAAACTTTAATTAATGTCTGTCTTATTTGGTTACGAGAATCTTTATATATGTTATTTTTTGTTTTAAACACTTCACCGATTATTCTTGTCTTATTTAATGAAACGTTTATTTCAATATTCTGTGTTTCTTCTTTGTGGACGATACAAAAATACGAAGTTTTAAGACGACGGGAATCGTTTGATGAAAGGACATTGCAATTAAAACGGAGAAGCATTTCAATCGGCCCAACGACAATTAGAGTAATCGTGTTTGGTATTCGGGAGCCAGTTCAGATAACGATCATGAGGTAACAGCTAGTTTTTTTGCAATGGACAATTATCGTTTGATGTAAATAACAGGTGAATAAAGACAGGTGAATAGCTGAATAATTCGATTGCTGGTGCAGATGTTGGCATAGAAACGGAAAAGGAAATAATATATCTAAGACGTATGAACTCTTGCTTCCGATGACGTAATTATGTGGTCGTGCGAAAAAGGTAGCCGAGACTAAAAATTGGAGAACGAAATTTGAGTAGATATTTATGGAAACCATGTTCCTTTCTAGGGCCATGGTCATATGAGGCATGCAGTTTTTATTTATGGAAACCATGTTTCTTTCTAGGGCCATGGTCATATGAGGCATGCAGTTTTTATTTATGGAAAGCATGTTCCTTTCTAGGGCCATGGTCATATGAGGCATGCAGTTTTTATTTGTCTTATGTCCTCTTTGTTTTATCGTTGATTGTATTGATTGTCATATTTTAGATGTTAGTTAAGGTTTTTTTTCTGTGCAATGCAATTTGAAAAAAAGGTAGAAAAGGCATGTTGTGATTTAAAACGTAAATATGCCTGCAGATAAAAAAAAAAAAATAATTTATCAAAAAATATTATAGTTAGTTAGGTACAAATAATTAAACAATATAATTTCAAAATTGTAATTTAAAAATCAATACTTAATAAAACACTGAAAGTGTTGGCCCCAATTGAAATAAATGGCCCTTGTCTTGAGTAAACCCCCTTGTTTGAAAGACTTCTGAGACTGACCTTTTAGTCCTGACCTGAAATGGAAGACTTACATCAAATCCGTTGCCAAGGTCATTGAAAAAATGGTTGGATCATTCTACCGATCGTGAAAGTACCTTAATCCTAACGAAATATTTACTTTTATATGACTCAACTGTTCTCAGCCCTTTTGGCTAAGATCAAAGTGTAGTATCTGTTCCGATGGATACTGCACGCCTGTCCTGTGCAGTTCTAGGAGGTCCACCCTCCCAGGCTTCGCCTCCCCTCTTTGGGGAGGAGTAAGTTTATTGCTTACTGTCTGAGGCGCCCCTACCGGGAATGCCGACGGGGCTGCCCAGGCAATTTTTAAATGGCCAGAGTGCTCACCTCTCGAGCGCTGGCTTTTAACCCCACTTTCTCGACCCAAGCTGTGGTCACATCTTACTTGTGGGAGTAAGATAAAACTGGCCTTGTGCCTAACTCCGGGAGGAGTAAATAAACATGACTCAACTGTTCTCAGCCCTTTTGGCTAAGATCAAAGTGTAGTATCTGTTCCGATGGATACTGCACCCCATAGACTGGTATTGTCTTGACCTCCGGGGCTTGATTTACGCCGGTCTATGGGATTGTCCTGTGCAGTTCTAGGAGGTCCACCCTCCCAGGCTTCGCCTCCCCTCTTTGGGGAGGAGTAAGTTTATTGCTTACTGTCTGAGGCGCCCCTACCGGGGAATGCCGACGGGGCTGCCCAGGCAATTTTTAAATGGCCAGAGTGCTCACCTCTCGAGCGCTGGCTTTTAACCCCACTTTCTCGACCCAAGCTGTGGTCACATCTTACCTGTGGGAGTAAGATAAAACTGGCCTTGTGCCTAACTCCTGGGGAGGAGTAAATACCTATGACTCAACTGTTTTCAGCCCTTTTGGCTAAGATCAAAGTGTAGTATCTGTTCCGATGGATACTGCACGCCTGTCCTGTGCAGTTCTAGGAGGTCCACCCTCCCAGGCTTCGCCTCCCCTCTTTGGGGAGGAGTAAGTTTATTGCTTACTGCCTGAGGCGCCCCTACCGGGGAATGCCGACGGGGCTGCCCAGGCAATTTTTAATGGCCAGAGTGCTCACCTTCTCGGGCGCTGGCTTTTCAAACCCCACTTTCCCGACCCGAGCTTGGGTCACATCTTACTTGTGGGAGTAAGATAAACCTGGCCTTGTGCCTAATCTCCTGGGGAGGTAAATAAAATGACTCAACTGTTCTCAGCCCTTTTGGCTAAGATCAAAGTGTAGTATCTGTTCCTATGGATACTGCACGCCTGTCCTGTGCAGTTCTAGGAGGTCCACCCTCCCAGGCTTCGCCTCCCCTCTTTGGGGAGGAGTAAGTTTATTGCTTACTGTCTGAAGCGCCCCTACCGGGGAATGCCGACGGGACTTCCCAGGCAATTTTTAAATGGCCAGAGTGCTCACCTCTCGAGCGCTGGCTTTTAACCCCACTTTCTCGACCCAAGCTGTGGTCACATCTTACTTGTGGGAGTAAGATAAAACTGGCCTTGTGCCTAACTCCGGGAGGAGTAAATAAATATGACTCAAATGCGTCCTCAGATGGGGAGGTACGGTTGCCTCATCTGGGGAGGTGCTGCTCAGAGAAACCTTTCCTGCCTTGACAGAGTTCAAAACTGACTTCGAAATCTAGTGGGTGATGTCCTCTTCTCCTTGCTACCTATTTCTCACGGAGAAGATATCGCTAGTCTTTCTCTAATCTATCGTTGCCTTCATAGCAGATGCTCGTCAATAATTTAATTGAGTTACCTGTTCACAAGGTAGTACAAGGTATATGATAGTCGAAATAAGGAATTATTTGGAGTCTTATGTAATTTGCTTTAATCAAAAACCTATTATACTTAGGTAAACTTGTTTTATTTAAACCATCGTTTGAACTACTTACCCTTCATTCTTGTATTATTGCTAGTCGATCATATCATTATTCTGTAACGATTCAGCTAGAAAAATATGTTTCATTGTTTAAACTACAGGCTGAATGAAAACATTTAATTATCTATGGGTCCAAATTTGTTGTGGGAGGTGTGTATGCTCGAATGAGTAAAGCTTTCATTATGGGGAGGCGCAGGTTGCGATTTAAAACATGGGGGATAGCAGTTGATTTTTACTAATATGTTTCTGAAACCTTTTTTTGGGATGTCATGGGGATGTTATGTTCTACCCGTGTTCTGTTCGGGAAGGAGAGGTGACATGTAAGGCGACGAGAGATACTAGTTATAATCATACCAATATGCGTATTGTTTTTGGAAACACATTCTCCCATTGATCCTTTGAATACCTACACAGCATTAACCAATTAGTAAAGTTATGAAATTAAATATAAATATAAACTAATAAAAAGTGTCTACCGATTAAACTTCATAAATGATAAATGATACATAATACAGTATCAGGGAAATTACTATTATTTTTGCTTCGCGTTTTGATTGATGATCAGAAAAACGTATTTCGAAAAATATATAAATAATCTATTGAGAAATGTGAATACTATCTTCCCTTTTGATTATATTAATATTAGATGTTAATAAAATTAATTAGTATTAAATGCCGAATGAATTGCAACACTTTGAAATGTGCACCACATATGTTCTCATACTTTTAGAATTTAGTAAAGTTGGTAGGATAATATACTAACATAAACATATTTATAACTTATTTTTACTTTGTATTTTGTGGTGATAAAACGAACAACTAACTATTACATTAATCATATTAATAGTAGCTGTTAATAAAATTAATTAGTATTTAAACGTTCAAATAACTATTACATTAATTATATTAATAGTAGCTGTTAATAAAATTAATTAGTATTAAAACGATCTAATAACTATTACATATTTCAAATAAATTCTGAGCCAAAAAAATGTTCAGAAATATAAAAATCTTTTTTTTACAGATGAAGTATTTCTTATATCGGAAGACACGGAATATTTTCAAGTAGGTAAAACTGTATCTCGTTTTGGTCCGTATTGTATACATTTGCGATACGTTTCTGGAAATATACATAGAAATTTTTTTTTCTGGAAGAATAATCAGATAAATACACAATAAAAAAATTAAAAAAACTTCAATGTTTTTATTATATGCGTATTTTAGTTCTCCTAAAATACTTGAAACAAGAGAAGTAGTCAAAGCAGAAATATATATTTACACCTTCTGTTATGATATTTGTAAAGAAAAATGTTTCGAAATATCTAAGTACCTAGAAAAGAGAAAAATGTGAATAACATATACGTTTATATACTATAATGAAAGGCAAAAAAAGTTTCTTTTAAAAATGGCGAATCAATAGGGCGTATTAAAATGGTTGTATATTTGTCGGATAGAATTGTAAAAAAAAAAAAAAAATTAAGAAATAGTTATCATCTAAAAGTTTTACTAGAGTTTAATGGTTTATATTATCTTAATTCGTTCCTGAGGTTTACATACGTTTAACCTGCAGTAAAGAGTGAAGATGAGACATTTTATTTATTATTGTGACAAATATATATATATATATATATATATATATATATATATATAATTATTTCCACAATCAGACAACGCCGCAGCCCACAACCTATGAAAGAAACAAACCGGAAGTCCTAAACTCGAGTTTCGCCCTCTTTTGGGCTCATCAGTAGAACACATCCGAACTCAGGATTCGAAACCCGAGTCACTTGCATGGTAAGCGAGTACTCTGCCACTGAGCTACCTCGCCCCATACAAGAATGTCTATTAATTTACACAGATTAAGCAAACCGCGGCGATGACCGACTGTGGACCTACTCTTTTCAACAAGGGGTGTAGTTATCCAACTACTATGAACCTAGGCCGATGTCTCACAAGTAGGATTTTATACTCGCTAGGACGATGTCATCCAACAAGCTAACCAAGCGAGAAAATAAATATTAGATTTCTTGAATGTGAGATGATATATATAATTATTTCCACAATCAGACAACACATCGCCGCGGTTTGCTTAATCTGTGTAAATTAATAGACATTCTTGTATGTGGCGAAACTCGAGTCTAGGACTTACGGTTTGTTTCTTTCATAGGTTGTGGGCTGCGGCGTTGTCTGATTGTGGAAATAATTATATATATCATCTCACATTCAAGAAATCTAATATATATATATATATATATTGATAATCTAGTAAATAAATATATATATATATATATATTTATATATATATATGTGTAAATATAGATATATATATTCATATATATATGTAAATATATATATATATGTATATCTTCAAATATATATATATTTATATATATATATGTAAATATATATATATTTTAAGTTATATATAAAGGTAGAAGCAATAAGAGTGATAAACGTGTACGAAAGTCCAGATTTATTTCAAACTTAGATTGTTCAATGCAAGGTATATTCTTTAATAAACTAATGTGCATTATTCTTTCCTGAAGCCCAGGCATTTTAAAGATCGAAATCTTATCATCAGAGGAGATATACAGATAGATAAGTTGTCTGTGGAAAAGCCAAAGTTCAAACATTTGAAATTATATCATTTAAAATGGAGTGAAAAAGAGTTCGTGTGAAAAAGATATGGGATTTGTCCAGATGGTAATTGTCCGTTACTAAAGTGTCCAATGAAAAGAATATTTTTAAGAAAGATCAAACAATTTTTTTCGTACAGGCAGTATGGAAAAGTGTTCAAAATGAAGTAACTCCAGTGGTGAGGAGTCAAATTTAAATCGTTGATGGAGCGCACTTCGACGGAATTGATATGAGAAATATAGCCATTCTAAAATCTTCCTGGGCAAACAGTAGAAAAGTAGATGACTTTAGTGGTGAAATATTCAAGCGATTCTGATAAAAGATCCCCAAGTTAAAAAGCGAAACTAAATTAGGAGAGAAGAAATAGTGAAGCATGAGGGGGAGGGTAGTAGTGTCAGTTGAAAAAGCCGTGGTTGTTGTTGGGAGTAGAGGAGAGAGGGGGAGGTGAGTTTCAAGTGATAGAGGTGTGGTGGGTATAATATGGGTAGGGATTGGCCATGGGTGAAGAGACAGGTCAATTGAGTGTAAATTTTATTTGAAAAGAAAAGAAAAGTAAACAAAAAAAATAAATCTGCCCAACAACCAGCACCCGTTGTACACCCCACTAATAACTGCAACTGCCAAAAATCTAGAGTATGCCCATTAAATGGTAATTGTATACAAAGTAACGTTATCTATGCCTGTACTGTTAAACAATTCCCCCAAAATACCATTATGCACACTAATACCAACATGCAAATTCCCCACTCACCGGTTAGCTATCCCCATATACAACCCTCTGTACCAAACGAAACACTAAACAACACCTCTTACACTAACCAACAATCCCCGCTAACTAATAATGGATTTGATCTCACCCCTCAAAGTATCCTATCTTCCCCAACTAATAATCCCGACGTAAATTTGGCCCAGAACTCGAGCATACAAAGCCAAAGCATTCCCGATACTATAAATAATACAAATACTGTAACAGCAACCTCACAGAAAATACACACTTATATTGGTGCAAGTGCTTTCCCCATTAAGACCCGAATCTCAAACCACATCTACTCTTTCAAACACAAAAATATTAATGCCACTAGCACCTCTCTATCCAATCTAATAAAATGTTTTAACATTAAAAATACTCCCTACTCTCTATGTTGGACTATATACATTGGAAACATTTATGATAGCTACAGCATCTGAGAGCTGAAATGTTATTAACTCTAAAAATGAGCTCATATCTAATTGCAGGCACAAGCGAAAATTTAAATACATTAATTTCATTACTCCTTGTGACACCCCTCCACCCCAGCTAACAACCCCCTTTCTAGCATCAGACAAATTCGTAAATTCTATAATTTATTAATTTACATATCTTTATTCTTAACTGCCCCAACCTCACAAATAACCATCCTGGGCCGTGGCAGTTCTCGTTTAAACACTCGTCATTTTTAAAATAAAAATCATATAGTTTGCATACCTTTAAATCTCTCGCACCCTTAATCTTTCCTCGCTGCGTGGAGGCGTACGTCGTCTAGTGGTTGAATTCCCTCTTCTTTCATTTTGCCGTGAACCACGTCGCTGCAATACAAAAGCTCCATGACCGACTCTTTTAAACTTTCAATTCTTTTTATTACAAGCGTTAGTTATCCGTCAGCTGGGAGATATTCACTAACGTCGAGAGAGAGAGAGAGAGAGAGAGAGAGAGAGAGAGCAAATTAATAATTACTAATCAATTAAGTCCTTAACCATTACTTTAAGATTTCTGTTTACAAATTTTTATTATGTTTCGGAATTGTTTAGATAAGGGTGTATTTTGTCGAACTCGGGAATCTGGACGGAATTTCGAACGGAACTCTTTATTAAATCCACGAGGGTAGCATGCTCTCGTTCCATCTGCCATGACTGGGAAGAAGTGTTCAGTAATTCACAATTCTTAGTATCGCTCGCACTGAGGATTGAACCTTCAGCCTTCAGATGACTGTCATTTTACTTAGTACTATATCCACTGCGGACCCAAGATGAGAACATACAAAATTCTACAAATTCTAATTAATTCATCGTTTCCCCGTCTTTCTATCTGCGTTATCAAAATTCATTCAAGAAATTATATTCATTATACCTTACAGCAAAATATTTTTCCCACGTTCATATTCCGAATCTAAATAGACTTTACAATTTATCAAGAATTTATCGTTGGGATGTTTTGTATTTCAATCAGTTAACTTTAAATGACTGCTCATGATTTTACAGAAAGACAACATTATATTACCCAACCTAATCAAATAGTTATTTTACTCTGAAGTTAGTTTTTTTTTATATCACGGTAGATTCTACCTTACAGTGCATAATCTGTTTCAGCGTAAGCAAAACCGTACAATGTAAAAATAAGGCCCGCCGGACTTTTAACGAAATATCAGTCGACCGACTTCCATTATTGTATAATCATTTCGGTTCTCAAATGCAGACAGAGAACTTGCTGCATATGCATCTGGCTTGCAGCAACTGATTTATTTTTGTTCGAATACATACGAAAGATAGCTGCCATTATAAAGAAACCTGCTTCTCCTGGCGATACAGTAAATAAGGCGATGTTTTCCAAATTAGTGCCAGAAGTTATTGCCAGAAGAGGATACATGGGAACTTTCTATCAGAGGATTCTACTTGTCTCAACGAGAAGTTTTTTCCGACTTTTCGTCGCGTTCTTAATTTACTTCGCTGAACGCGCAGATTCAATAAACAAGTCTTATTTTAGATACGTCCGAGCATTTCTATTACCGACTCTGTTGAACAATGTAAATGCAATGCGTTTTTTTAATCACAATTTATTCGGTTACTTTTTATGTCTGTCACAATTAAGTTGCAAATAACATTTCTGATTGTATTTCACGCTTCTTTTTGAAATGGAATTCTGTCTGTCACGTTTAGATTTAAAATTGCATTTTTGTCTGTCTGTTACACTTAATTTTGTAATAGAATTTTTGCTGGTATGTAACATTTTATTTTGAAATAGAATTATTGCTGGTATGTAACATTTTATTTTGAAATAGAATTTTTGCTGGTATGTAACATTTTATTTTGTAATAGTATTTTTGCTGGTATGTAACATTTTATTTTGAAATAGAAT
The DNA here is from genome assembly GCA_963556195.1 of Sepiola atlantica. Taxonomy (NCBI): domain Eukaryota; kingdom Metazoa; phylum Mollusca; class Cephalopoda; order Sepiida; family Sepiolidae; genus Sepiola; species Sepiola atlantica. The sequence goes on along the minus strand of OY744534.1, from coordinate 95,943,696 downwards.
TTTTGCTGGTATGTAACATTTTATTTTGAAATAGAATTTTTGCTGGTATGTAACATTTTATTTTGTAATAGAATTTTTGCTGGTATGTAACATTTTATTTTGTAATAGAATTTTTGCTGGTATGTAACATTTTATTTTGAAATAGAATTTTTGCTGGTATGTAACATTTTATTTTGAAATAGAATTTTTGCTGGTATGTAACATTTTATTTTGAAATAAAATTTTTGCTGGTATGTAACATTTTATTTTGTAATAGAATTTTTTGCTGGTATATAACATTTTATTTTGTAATAGAATTTTTGCTGGTATGTAACATTTTATTTTGAAATAGAATTTTTTGCTGGTATGTAACATTTTATTTTGTAATAGAATTTTTGCTGGTATGTAACATTTTATTTTGAAATAGAATTTTTGCTGGTATGTAACATTTTATTTTGTAATAGAATTTTTGCTGGTATGTAACATTTTATTTTGAAATAGAATTTTTGCTGGTATGTAACATTTTATTTTGTAATAGAATTTTTGCTGGTATGTAACATTTTATTTTGAAATAGAATTTTTGCTGGTATGTAACATTTTATTTTGTAATAGAATTTTTGCTGGTATGTAACATTTTATTTTTAATAGAATTTTTTCTGGTATGTAACATTTTATTTTGAAATAGAATTTTTGCTGGTATGTAACATTTTATTTTGTAATAGAATTTTTGCTGGTATCAAACATTTTATTTTGTAATAGAATTTTTGCTGGTATGTAACATTTTATTTTGTAATAGAATTTTTTGCTGGTATATAACATTTTATTTTGTAATAGAATTTTTGCTGGTATGTAACATTTTATTTTGAAATAGAATTTTTTGCTGGTATGTAACATTTTATTTTGTAATAGAATTTTTGCTGGTATGTAACATTTTATTTTGTAATAGAATTTTTGCTGGTATGTAACATTTTATTTTGAAATAGAATTTTTTGCTGGTATGTAACATTTTATTTTGAAATAGAATTTTTGCTGGTATCAAACATTTTATTTTGTAATAGAATTTTTGCTGGTATGTAACATTTTATTTTGAAATAGAATTTTTTGCTGGTATGTAACATTTTATTTTGTAATAGAATTTTTGCTGGTATGTAACATTTTATTTTGTAATAGAATTTTTGCTGGTATGTAACATTTTATTTTGAAATAGAATTTTTGCTGGTATGTAACATTTTATTTTGAAATAGATTTTTTGCTGGTATGTAACATTTTATTTTGTAATAGAATTTTTGCTGGTATGTAACATTTTATTTTGAAATAGAATGTTTGCTGGTATGTAACATTTTATTTTGTAATAGAATTTGTTCTGCTATCTAACATTTTATTTTGTAATATAATTTTTGCTGGTATGTAACATTTTATTTTGTAATAGAATTTTTGCTGGTATGTAACATTTTATTTTGCAATAGAATTTTTGCTGGTATGTAACATTTTATTTTGTAATAGAATTTTTGCTGGTATGTAACATTTTATTTTGTAATAGAATTTTTGCTGGTATGTAACATTTTATTTTGTAATAGAATTTTTGCTGGTATGTAACATTTTATTTTGAAATAGAATTTTTGCTGGCATGAAACATTTTATTTTGAAATAGAATTTTTGCTGGTATGTAACATTTTATTTTGAAATAGAATTTTTGCTGGTATGTAACATTTTATTTTGAAATAGAATTTCTCTTGGTTTGTCAGGTGCAAGTTTAAAATTGATCTTCCTGAGTATGTTACGTTTAATATGAAATAAAATGTCCTTTGTCTGTAACGCTTAACTTTAAAATACAATTTCCGTTAGTCTGTCAGTTAGAAATACAACTTTGCTTTGATTTGTCAAGTTAAAGTGTAAAATAAATTTTTCCTTTGGTCTGTAACGTTTAACTTTAAAATACAATTTCCGTTAGTCTTTCAGTTTGAAATACAACTTTGCCTTGATTTGTCAAGTTAAAGTGTAAAATATAATTTTTCTTTAGTATGTAACGTTTAACTTTAAAATACAATTTCCGTTGGTCTGTCAGTTTGAAATATAACTTTGCCTTGATTTGTCAAGTTAAAGTGTAAAATAAAGTTTTCCTTTGGTTTGTAACGTTTAACTTTAAAATATTATTTCCCTTGGTCTGTCAGTTTGAAATATAACTTTGCCTTGATTTGTCAAGTTAAAGTGTAAAATATTTTTTTCCTTTGGTCTGTAACGTTTAACTTTAAAATACAATTTACCTTGGTCTGTCACCTTAAAGTTTGAAATATCAGTTCTCTTAGTCTGTCACGCTTACGGTTGGAATACAATTTCCCATGGTCTGCCACGCTTAAGGTTGGAATAACATTTCTTGTTTTCTGTCAGGTTTAAGTTTGAAATAGAATTTCTTTTGTTCTGTCAGATTTAAGTTAAATATAGAATTTTCATTGTTCAACGTTCATATGTAATGGAAGTCGTAATTTCGCCAATATTTTTGCAGGGCGGCCAGGACTTTCGTATTTCATTGCCTATTTGGGAAAGTAAAAGGAAGCCGGTAGAGTGGAATAGAAATTGCAAACTGAATTAGATCCAGTTTTTGTTTTCCATTTAACGAAAAGTGTCTCTTATTCCGCAGAGTGTCTACGCCTAGGGGGCCAAACATTTTGAAAATAGGCAAGATTGAAAGAAAAGGGAATATTTTTATACCGGTGTGTGACTGAACTTAACAAACACAAATGGATTCTTTCATTGCATTCCAAAACACGGGAACAAACATAATATAAAAGGAAACTATATTGTCTATAAAGTTGGTGAATTTATCGCACTGGCAGTGGGATTAAAACTTTAAATTAATATGCCAAATAGAAAGCAATAGCTTTCTAATGTACTGTTTGTGTGTATACGATCACCGACCGAACGTTAACTGATGTGCATACTACTTTGCAAACAGGCATCTATGGGTTAACATCTATTGGGTAACATGTATGGGGTAACATCAATGGGATACATCTATGGAGTAACATCTATGGAGTAACATCTATTGGGTAACATCTATGGGGTAACATCTATGGGGTAACATCTATGGGGTGACATGTATGGGGTAACATCAATGGGGTACATCCATGGGGTAATATCTATGGGGTAACATCTATGGGGTAACATGTATGGGGTAACATCAATGGGGAACATCAATGGGATACATCTATGGAGTAACATCTATGGAGTAATATCTATTGGGTAACATTTATGAGGTAACATCTATAGAGTAACTTTAATGGGGTAACATGTATGGGGTAACATCAATGGGGTACATCTATGGGGTAACATCTATAGAGTAACATCTATTGGGTAACATCTATGGGGTAACATCTATGGATTAACATCTATGGGATAACATGTATGGGGTAACATCTATTGGGTAACATCTATGGAGTAACATCTATGGGGTAACATGTATGGGGTAACATCAATGGGGTACATCTATGGGGTAACATCTATGGAGTAACATCTATGGGGTAACATCTATGGGGTAACATCAATGGGGTACATCTATGTGGTAACATCTATGGATAAACATCTATGGGGTAACATGTATGGGGTAACATCAATGGGGTACATCTATGGGGTAACATCTATGGATTCACATCTATGGGGTAACATGTATGGGGTAACATCTATGGGGTAACATCTATGGAGTAACATCTATGGGGTAACATGTATGGGGTAACATCAATGGGGTACATCTATGGGGTAAGATCTATGGAGTAACATCTATGGGGTAACATGTATGGGGTAACATCAATGGGGTACATCTATGGGGTAACATCTATGGATTAACATCTATGGGTAACATGTAGGGGGTAACATCAATGGGGTACATCTATGGGGTAACATCTATGGATTAACATCTATGGGGTAACATGTATGGGGTAACATCTATGGAGTAGCATCTATGGGGTAACATGTATGGGGTAACATCAATGGGGTACATCTATGGGGTAACATCTATGGAGTAACATCTATGGGGTAACATCTATGGGGTAACATCAATGGGGACATCTATGGGGTAACATCTATGGAGTAACATCTATGGGGTAACATCTATGGGGCAACATCTATGGGATAAAATCAATGGGGTAACACCTATGGAGTACTATAGAAACTTGAGTCCAATTAATTGAATATAATGTATCGTTTGGAATTGCGTGTCGGCATTACACCTTAAAAAATATGCGCCGTACAAGAAATCAAACAAAATGATAAAAGTATTTACATTTCCTTAAATATTGTAGCGGGGAGCAGGAGGAGCAGCTGACTGCCGTCAAGGAAGACCACGTGTCTGCTTTTATCAAAGGACGACGTTTGGTTTGCTGCTTGATCAGAGGAGAGCTGCCGGCGCGAACCCGGAAATGCCCACTTACAAAAAATGTAATTTTTCGAAAGTTAACAGCGGCGGGCGTTGACTCATGTCGCACACGGCTCATTAGAATAAGTGAGATTTCGCCGACATAAACTACATGAGAAACGTGATTTTGGCGGATGCGTTGGTCAGAGAAATTGAACGAAAGAGAAATGAAAAAAGGGTCGAATTATTTTGGGATAGACTTTTTATTGTTAGTAAAAAGCAGAAATGACGAAAGAATAATTCTAGAGTCGAATTATTTTTGGCTAAACGTTTTATTGATACGTTCAAATTTATTGTTTACTTTTTCTAAATTAAATTTATTATTTAATATAATTGAGCATTCACATAGTTTATCAACATGACTACTTTATTGTGGTAAACATAAGTTTCTTTTAAATAGCGATTCTTAACATTTTGTTATCTAGAAAAGAGAGATGTATATATATATATATATATATATATATATATATATATATATATATATTATAATATAAAATGAAGTAATAAAATAAGGTGTCAATCAAGTTTTATTAGAATTCAAGATTCAAGCAAAGTATCCTTAAGTCCTTCTCATGAGTTTTTGTTATGGTGCTGTACCTACCTACAAAGAACTAATGGACTCGTCCACCTTATAAATACGGGAAGCACGTGACATTTGTTCTCTTCTTCCCAGGCAAACCGGCAATGGCGGTTGAGAGCAACATCTCCTTGTAATATCTTTCTTTCTATTATATAATATATACCTTTGTTCATTTAAACCATGTGTTCCTGTGTCATTCATTCAGCCTTACCCAGGTCTACAACAAATGGCGACGAGGCAATTCGAACTCTTGGGTCAAAAAACTGAAAATACTACGTGAAAATGCACTCACAAGGTTAATGCAGCAAGCCGCACGCAAAAAACAAAAGAAAAAAACAAAAAACAAAAAAAAAAACAAAGGTTTTTTTCCGTACGGTCGAGAGAAGAAAAGAGAACTCAACTGAAACAAAAAAAAACAACAAAAAAAACACGTTGAATTCTTAAGTGCAGGAAAATTGTTTTCTTTTAAGAAAAAGAAAACTGAAATGGACCTGTTGTTCTCTAAGTTTTAAAACTGCTTATCGGAAAAAAAAACAGCTTGAAATTGGGTGCGCGTTCCTCTAGTTTGAGAAAACTAGTTAAAAAAAAAAAACAAATAACAAAAACAACTGAAATTGAATGCGCGTTTTTTCTCTGGGTTGGAAAACTAACAACAAAAACAACAAAAAAAACAAACAGAAGAAATACCGAACACAAAGCTTAAGCGAGTATTGTTTTTTTTTTAGACGAACGTCACAGCGAGTTTTTTTTGACGAACACACACAAAAAAAAATGAAACCGACACCACGTGCTTCATTTTATGAACAGATATGAAACAAAAACATGAAATGAACACATGTGCGTTACTCCATAAAAAAAAGACGCACGATAAAAAAAAGGTCAGTTTTATTTTCTCTCTCTTCTTTTTTTTTCCGACTTGTACTGAAATATTTTAAAATGCAGAAAGAATTAATTGTGAAACAGATTTTTTTTTCTCTTCGTTAAAATTAAAAACGTGTATAAGAAAAAAACATTACATAATCTTTTCATAACTAAAACTCAGCGTCTTGCAAACGCTAATTTAAAGAAAAGAACTTCTTATAAATTCATTAAATAACGAGAAAATATTAATTTTCAAAATAAAAAAATAAGTGAATATACGCGTATATAGAGAAAAGGAAAAGTTTCATAATCTTTTCATAATTAAAACGGCGCCTAGCAAACGCTAATTTAAAGAAAAGAATTCTTATAAAATCATAAGATAATAAGAAAATATTAATTTTCTAAATAAAATCAGAAACTAAATGGTTGAATATGGAAGATATTAAGTCTATAATCGCCGAACTAACGAAATTCCAAATCTCCCAGCAACAACAAACTGAGGAAAGATTTCAAAAGCTTTTATTACAACAGAACCAAAATATTTTATTACACAAAAAGGAGTATGATGAAAGATTGGAATTTCTGATACAAACAATATCGCGCAGTGACCAAAAAAATGAAAAAGACGACACGTTTTCGCAGAACGAAATTTGGAACAGTATTGATAATTACTCATACACGGAAAATAATACATTTGAAGAATATTTCCGAAGATATGAAGACCTATATAAAATTGACTGCGGTGGTTTGAGTGATGCGAAGAAGCTACGCCTCCTTCTTAGAAAACTAAATACCACAGAACATACCAAATTCGTGGATTTCATTTTGCCTCGGAAAACCAGTGAGCTAACTTTCATAGAAGCGGTTGGTTTATTGACAGAACTGTTTAGTCCAAGAACTACACTATTCCACAAACGATGGAAGTGCATGAACCTGGTAAAGAAAGACGAGGAAGATTATGCTACTTTTGCATCGATAGTGAACAAGCATTGTGACGTTTTTAAACTAACTGAATTAAGTGCAGATAATTTCAAGTGTCTAATTTTTGTACAAGGTTTAATCTCAGGAAATGACACGGAGATAAGGCGTAGAGCTCTAAATAAATTAGAGAATGAACCAAGCCTTACGCTGCAAAAGTTGGCTGAGGACTGTCAAAGATTTGTAAATGTAAAACAGGACTCAAAAGACATTGAATTGTCCGGCATTGCGCACATAAACAAGGTACATCAAAAAACAAAAGCTCAACCTTATAGAAAAATAAGAAATAATAATTTTGATGTAACAAAGACAAACCAAACCAGTAAAAAAATAAATAAATTGCCACCAAGCCCTTGTTCACGCTGTGGTAATCCACATTGGTACAATGAGTGCCCATTCCGTTTTAAAACCTGTATGAAATGCAAAAAAGTTGGACATAAAAGTTCGCACTGCAGAACGGGCAGAGGAAATAAAATGCGGATTCAAGCCACTAGGACAAAGAAGGAAACTGGCATGAACATTAGAAAATATGTACAGGTGAAAATCCTGGATAAAAATATAAAATTGCAATTGGATTCTGGTTCAGACGTTTCCATTATAAATTTACATACATGGAGGAGATTAAATAAACCTACTCTATCAAGAACAAACAGGCTGGCAAGCACAGTTACTGGTGAAAGAATTACATTTGAAGGAGAATTAATCACAAATGTGTCCCTAATGGGAAATACTAAACAACTCAAACTACTGGTACTGAAGGATTCGAATAATCTTTTTGGTTCAGATTTTATGCAGGCATTTGATTTATGGAAGTTGCCGATAAATACATTTTGTAAAAAAATAAATAGTCGCGCAACAGAATCGGAAAAACTACAACGAGAATTAAAAAACTCGTTTCCAGAGGTTTTTTCTGGCGGTCTCGGATGCTGCACTAAAACGACTGCAAAATTCCGTCTAAAAGAAAATGTACTGCCGGTATTTAGAAAAGAAAGGAAAGTACCCTTCGCCTCGATTGAAAAAATAAACGCGGAATTAGACCGACTGGTAAAGATGGGTATTTTATCAAAAGTACAACACAGCCAGTGGGCAGCACCCACGGTTTATGTAAAGAAAAAATCTAATGAGATTCGTGTATGTGCAGATTTTTCAACAGGACTGAATACTGCCCTCGCGGACTATCACTACCCACTCCATACCCGGAAGAAGTGTTTACAAGCTTAAATGGAGGAAGATTTTTTTCAAAAATAGACCTAAGTGAGGCATACCTACAAATACCGGTGGATAAAGATTGTTCTAAGCTGTTATGTATAAACACACATCGTGGTTTATATAAATTCGAAAGATTAGCGTTCGGAGTTAAGGTCGCGCCAGCCATTTTCCAACAAGTAATGGACACAATGCTGGGCGGACTCGATTTCGCAATAGCGTATCTCGATGACATCTTGATTAACAGCAAAGATATCGAACTACACCAAAAACATGTAAATCAAGTGTTTGCGAGAATCCAAGATTATGGGTTCAAAGTAAAAGAAGAAAAATGTGATTTTTTTCCTGGAGGAAATAAAATATCTGGGTCATGTGATCGACAAGGACGGCAGAAGACCAGACCCAGAAAGGGCTACCGCAATAAAAAACATGCCGGCGCCAGAAAACGTCATGACATTACAGAGTTTTCTGGGCCTAGCAAATTACTACCAGGCTTTTATCCCAGAAATGCATAATTTGCGTGCTCCATTAAATGAGCTATTAAAAAAGGTAAAGCCTGGGTATGGACACCTGAATGTCAGGATGCATTTAATAAAATCATAGAAAGACTTACGTCAGAGTTATTTCTAACACATTACAATCCAGAATTGGACATAATCGTAGCTAGCGACACTAATTCATATGGTTTAGGAGCATGTATCCTACACAAAATGCCTGATGGAACCCATAAACCCATTGCACATGCATCAAGGACCTTGCTCCCAGCGGAAAAACAGTATTCTCAAATCGAGAAAGAAGCCCTAGCAATAATATTTGCAGTAACAAAGTTTCACCGATACATACATGGTAGACAATTTACCTTACAGACAGACCATAAGCCGCTAATTACAATTTATGGATCTAAAAAAGGCCTACCTGTATATACAGCTAATAGACTACAAAGATGGGGAATTATCTTATTAAACTACAACTTTAAAATGCAACATTTGCATTCAAATAAAATCTATCATGCAGATGGATTGTCGAGATTAGTGCCAAAACAGAGAGAGACTCTAGAAGACACAGTGATTGCGTCTCTTCAAACAGAAGGAGATTTTAAAGAGATTTTGTGCAACGCAGTGAGAGAGCTCCCGGTGGCATTATACGAGATAAAAAAAGAAGCTCAAGAGGATGAATTTATCACCAGAACAAAAATGAAATTGGTAGATAAGGATTTACATGCGGCAAAGAGTTTCTTACTCTGTGATGACGTACTCATGCATAACGAAAGGGTGGTCATCCCAGAAAAACTACGAAAGCAAATTCTGAAAGAATTTCATGTTGGCCATCCAGGGATAACCAGGATGAAGGGGTTAATGAGGAGTTTTGTGTACTGGCCAGGTATGGACAATGACATTGAAATAGCAGTAAACCTTTGTAAAGGCTGTGCCTTAGCGGCAAAAGCACCGCATATAAAGCATAGCCCATGGCCAAAGACCGACCGTCCGTGGGAAAGAATTCACGTGGATTTCGCGGGGCCATTGGAAGGATTTTACTACTTAATCGTAGTCGACAGTTTTTCAAAGTGGCCCGAGGTACTACGTTGCAAGAGTCCCACGTCAGAGGTTACGATAAGATTCCTACATGAACTATTTGCCCGTTTTGGGGTAGTGGATTGTTTGGTGAGTGATAATGGGACACAGTTCACGTCATCAGATTTTGAGGAGTTCTGCTCGACGTTTCAAATCAGACATATAACGACGCCCCCGTATCATCCTAGGTCAAACGGCCAGGCGGAACGCTTCGTAGACACATTAAAAAGAGCATTAAAAAAGGCCGGTGATACACCTAAGGAGAAGGCTTTACAACAATTCTTACAGGTATATAGAATTACAAAAAAACATGAACATAGCATCATCATTATCCCCCGCAGAGATGATGTTTGCGCGGAATGTGAAGTCCGTGTTTGATAAATTATTACCTAAACATAATAATTATTACCGAATCTCTACGGTACCGAAGAAAAAATACAACCCAGGAGATAGGGTATATTTTAAGATGTTCAAAAACAATGCATCGTTCTGGGAACCCGGTACAATTGAAAAGAGGATCGGATCGATGGTCTATATCATAAAAGGACCACGGTTCTCGCATAAGAGACATCTAAATCAGATCAGAAAAAGACTGTCAGATGACAATGACAGCGCCCCACAAGGAGAAGACGTGATGGACGTGATATATGACACCTTCAACTTACCAGCACCCCAGGTAGTCACACGTAAACGACAACCAAAAAGAAAACGAATGGCTCCGGACTACCTAGAGATAGATCCGAAAAGGAAACGTTATTAAGACTCCTGAGGAGGTAAGGCTTGGAAGGGGGTGTTATGGTGCCGTACCTACCTACAAAGAACTAATGGACTCGTCCACCTTATAAATACGGGAAGCACGTGACACTTGTTCTCTTCTTCCCAGGCAAACCGGCAATGGCGGTTGAGAGCAACATCTCCTTGTAATATCTTTCTTTCTATTATATAATATATACCTTTGTTCATTTAAACCATGTGTTCCTGTGTCATTCATTCAGCCTTACCCAGGTCTACAACAGTTTTCAAAGATGTTATTACTTCATTTTATATTATAATATTAATGCTCTAATATCATGGAAATCGCTCCAGACAAGGCACGAAGCCACTTGATGTAAGGAGCAAACAATAACAAATGTGCTCATCGCAAAGACAAGAGATGCCCATTGACCTTAGTCTTTAAAAGACCACGATCATAGGTAGGAGGAAAACAGTCAGCAGAAAGAGTTTCAAAAGCTTGCATATTTTGGAAAAAAGCTACTGGAATAGGAAGGTGTATTTTATGTTTATACGTTCATTAACTGATATATTAATTAGTTTCCTGTAATACTTATCACTCCCTTATAATTGGTTCGATTTAATTTCTTAGCTGTCGAGACTTCAGAAATATAGATATTGTGGTCTATGAAATTGTATTGTAATAATTTACGCATTCATTTATTCATTCATTTATATCTTATTATTCAGATAACCGCATTGTTGCCATTGTTGGTTTCCTCCGATATCTTTCGAGTCCCAATTGTTTCTAGAAAGACATTGGGTACTTAGAGGAAGGGCCAGGGTAAGGTTGCGAACATCCTAAGTTAATGTCCTTCTGTGGAACGAACTGGATTCTTACTTCGCACTCAGGTCGTCTGTCCGTGTTGTTGACCACTTAGCAAGCGTCACTTCTAATTTACGCAAAAGTAACGTTGGTAACTTTATTAACCCTCAGTCGGTGGTAAAATATAACCTTGTGTTCGATTAATCGTACATCTTAATCGTTTACAATGTGTTTTGTATTACCAACTTTAAATATCAAAATGGGTCGATACGCCGTACAAGAAACCAAAACAGACGATGCACTTACACGTTATTTGATGTAATGTAAGTGTGTTGTATAACTCTTTATTAAATATTTCCCTTTTTTACCTTTTATATATTGTAAATATAGAGAGCATCACTCATACATAATTGCTCGCGTTTTATTGTTCAAAACAATTATAACAAACTGTAAATGAATAGAAAGTTTACATTATGTTTGCGAATTTAGTTTACATTATTTTACTGAATACGCTATCCGCCCATATTTCCCCCGACAATAACTTCTGATTAAACATCCAATATTTCCATCGCGTGCTGTGGTTAATAACATGTTTATCGTGTACGCCATGAATAATGACTCTTGTATTCAATAGTTTTCCTTTATCTCTTGTCATGTGTAGAATATAATATATTGATTTGAGAGCAAATATCAAGCAGCCTCGTTTGAAGGATGAGAATGTTTGTCTACGAAATCATTACTAATGTGGTCTATCATCATCTAGATTGCATTCACGCAATTCATTCTCATCGCCTGACATCTTGTGAAACATACAACTGTTCTGTTTAACACAAATATCAAATTATTAAAGCAGAAAGCATATGTCATGTTATCGACAATTGAAACGGTTTATTTAACGGCATAGTTTATTGTTGTAAACATAACTTTTCGTTAAAATTGCAATTCGTGACATTTCAAGACAGACAAATAGAAATAATGTAATATGGAAAAAACGCCATTAGGCTACATTCCTGTGCATGATATATTTTCAGCCGAAGATTATCTGCCTTAGATAGCAATCATCCCGTATATAAATAACGACAAATAGGTTTCTATATTGGATGGAGGAGGGGGTCATAGGAAGTGTTTTGCGCCGGTGCATGTCTCCAGTTGACAAGGGTGGTGGACTTGAACTTATACTTTTCTGTGGGAGGTTTAGGAGCGCATGATAAATACATACCTATCACCGGCCCGGTGTGCACGCTATATACGTACTTATTGCCGCCCATGTGCACATGCTGTATAAGTACCTATCACCACCCCTAAATGCTAAATACGTACCTATCACCACCCCATAATGCTAAATACGTACCTATCGTGTCCCGGTGCGAATGCTAAATACATACCCATCACCGCCCCGGTGCGCATGCTATCTATACGTACTTATTGCCACCCCGGTGCACATACTATATATATACCTATCGCCGGCCCGGTGCGCATACTATATTCTTACCTATCGCCACCCTGGTGTGCATACTATATACTTACCTATCTCTTAAAGGGTGCACATGCTATATATGTACCTATCTCCAAGCTAGTTCGCATACCTAAGAACTCATATTAATGCGCCCCTGTCGTGTTAGAAAAAGAAAATAGTGTTCATTCGTGTATTGTCACTATCATAAATATAAATATTTTGAGTTAAAAAAAGAAAAAAAGGAATTTTTTCTACCCCCCAAGAATTATTTTTTTCATCCTCCCTCAAACTTAGAAATATTTTTAATTTAAAAGGAAAAAAGAAAAAAAAAGATTTTTGACGCCCCCCCCCAATTTTTTTTCCCCACCCATACAGAGAAATATATTTAGTTCAAAAAAGAAAAAAAAATTACCCTTCCCGCCCCCGAAATTTTTTTTTAATCCTCCCCCATACATATATATATTTTTAATGAAAAAGAAAAAAAAATGTTTGACCCCCCCAAATTTTGTTTTACCCTTTCCCATATAGAAATATTTTTAGTTTAGAAAAGAAAAAAAGGAAAAAAAATTGTTTACCCCCCTCCACTACCCCCCATCTTTTTTTCAACTTACCCCATACATATAAATATTTTTGATGAAAAAGAAAAAAAAATGTTAACCCCCTAAAATTACATAGAATTATTTTTAGTTTAAAAATGGGAAAAAGAAAAAAAACATATTTTTACCCCCCCAACAATTTTTTTTTCATCCTCCCCCATACATATAAATATTTTTGATGAATAAGAAAAAAAAATTCCCCCTTCTCCCAAAAATATTTTTTTCTTTTACCCTCCCCCATACATAGAAATATGTTCAGTTATAGAAAGAAAAGAAAATATTCCGAGGTGCCTCGGTCATATAAAAGAACCATACTGCAGAAGACTCTAGGTCCTATATTGTAGAAGCACCCATGGTTCCTATTCTGAAGAAGACTCCAGGTCCTATATTGTAGAAGCACCCAAAGTCGTGGGTCCTATACTGTATAAGCACCCCTAGTCCCTATACTGTACAATCACCCATTGTTCCTATTCTTTAGAAGCCTCCAGGTCCTATATTGTAGAAGCACCCCCGGTGCTGGGTTCTATACTGTAGAAGAACCCCTGGTCCCTATACTACAGATGCACCCATGGTTGCTATTCTGCAGTAGCCTCCGGGTTTTATATTGTAGAAGCACCCTTGGTGCTGGGTCCTATACTGTAGAAGTATCCCTGGTCCCTATACTGTAGACGCACCCATGGTTTCTATTCTGCAGTAGCCTCTGGGTCCTATATTATAGAAGCACCCCCGGTGCTGGGTCCTATACTGTAGAAACACCCCTGGTCCCTATACTGTAGAAGCACCCAGTGTTCCTGTTCTTCAGAAGCCTCCGGGTCCTATATTGTAGAAGCATCCTAGATGCTGGGTCCTATACTGTAGAAGCATCGCTGGTCCCTATACTGTAGAAGCACCCATGGTTCCTATTCTGCAGAAGCCTCCAGGTCCTATATTGTAGAAGCACCCTAGGTGCTGGGTCCTATACTGTAGAAGCTCTCATGGTTCCTAATCTGCAGAAGCCTCCGGGTCCTATTCTGCAGAAGCCTCCGGGCCCTATATTGCAGAAGCACTCTAGGTGCTGGGTCCTATACTGTAGAAGCACCCATTGTTCCTATTCTGCAAAAGCCTCCGGGTCCTATATTGTAGAAGAACCCTTGGTGCTGGGTCCTATACTGTAGAAACACCCCTGGTCCCTATACTGTAGAAGCACCCAGTGTTCCTGTTCTTCAGAAGCCTTCGGGTCCTATATTGTAGAAGCACCCTAACCGAAATCGACTGGAATTTGTCGTCAATCACACATGTTCTTTTTTGGGGTTCCGCCTTTATCATATCATCTGTAACGGAGCGTCTTTCGCCCTCGGTTTCTCCATAAAAATTTGTTCAGCATAACCCTCATCCACGCCAAGGTCAATCGGTTCATGCTGTCTACACAGCGGTTCGCCCATCGGTTACCCAGAAAAATAGAAATAATGGCAAGTCTGACTTTCTTAGTTAAGAATTGTCCGTTAAATCTTCGCTTCTAGCGATAAAACTTATATTTCATACATAAAAAAATGATGAACGGACAGATGGTGTTAACGAGACGATTAGAAACACGTGCGTATTCAATATCCGTGTTTAGCGATGGGAGTTTCAATCTGAAGAATTGCAGATTGACAGACACACTCTCTTGTATCAAGGCAGAAACGCTTTTAAAAAACAGATGTGAGTATATTAATTATTTGCTAATTGAGCGAAAAGAAATGTTACATATTATTTAGAGTAATATGCTTTTCGAATTAGGTGTATGCAATATCTATATGATATTTACCAGTTACATTGAGTTATTTGATAAGTTTGATATGTGATGACTTTTGAGGCCAGTTGTGGCCTTATACACGGGAAGTAGATCCGACGGGTTAGATTTATCATGTGGCCCCGCACATATTTGAAGTTGGATTGTCAGTTCTCTAACATGCTTTAATGTGATATCTAATTGAAGTTCCGGAGAAATACGGCTGAGCGATTGCTAAGGTTTATCAAGAAGCACTTTTATTAAAGGAAGTGACTGTCCAAGTATTTAGGGGAATCTAATATATTGTTATGAAACATTGGGGGAATGAGCCCACTGAGATGTAGTGTGTGTGAGAGAGAGAGGGAAAGATGGAAAGCGGATTTAGTTCCGTGGAAGCCCGCAACGCGTTAAAATGATTCTGAACGTTAATGTGTTTTTGTAATAATGGCAACTTGATTCAATGCATGTATGACACAGGATTGAAACGCAACAGTATCTAAATTGTTACAGTTGACATAGAATTCCCAATGATGGTAATATAATTTAACCATACAAAGTTATATCGATCTTAATTAAAAGAGGGTAAACAGAATTTATGATACACAAAAGGACGGGAAAATCTAAGACTGTGGGGATAGTAAGATACGTGGCAGAGAGACAGTAGAGGACAGAAAGGCTTATCGAAACCCGAAGTACACAATAACAAAGGAAAACGTGTAAGTATACAGACATTTTATTCTTAGAAACACACACAGAAGAGTTTTATGGCATACGCACTTCTATAAAGAAAATAACATTAGGTATATATGAAAAAGAATGTGATTATTATATGCACACACACACATACCCACACATGCGGACATTTAAAAAGATAGAAAGACAAAAAGAGACAGCCAGTACAGAGAAACTCTATCTGTTGATATTTTTTAATTTTTTTTTCATTTTACTTTGATTTTTAATGAAAGTTTTTATTGAATTTTTTCATGTGTCGAGTTGCATTGTCCTGCTTGTGGCGTGAAGGGCATCGGGGACTGAAAAGCTTTAGGTTTAAAAACAAAAACATCGCGTTGTGTGTTTCCATCAACGGTGCTGCACCGTTACATAAAATAAATACTTGATTGAATTTCTTATTTCACTTATGTGACAGCTTTTGAATAAAATTTTTTTTGCATCTCTTGAGTGGCATTCTTTATTTCAACTGCAACATGAAAATATTGCACCAGCACCCTCTCCCTCACAAAACTCTAACCCTAACCATAACCCAAACCCTAACCCTAACCCTAACTCTAACCCATTCTTTATTTCAACTATAACATGAAAATATTGCACTACCATCCTCTTCCTTACAAAACTATTCTCATTGTTTGTTTCATCGTTAGTTAATCTTAGTGCAAGTAAAACGATTCCAGGACAACGCCGGATATGGCCGGATAGTTTATTATA
>OY744534.1:95842331-95924831 GCA_963556195.1 Sepiola atlantica | reverse complement strand
TGTCGGCTTTTCCCTATCCTCTGATGAGAAGAGTTTTTCTTTGAAAATCCATAGATTAAGGAAATGAAGCTCCTTGCTCTGAACTTTTGATGTTATAATAAAAATTGTATATTTACAATTTTATTCTCATCTCTCATCTCTTAAATTGAATGCTCTATTCAATATATTGAGATTTATATTATCACGATAGATTATTATTAAACGATAATTCAATTATCGTTTATTTAATTCAACATTTATATATATATATATATATATATATATATATATATATATATATATATATATATATATATATATATATATATATGTCTTTACGGAGCCCTCCAAAAAGGAGCGCGCTACAGGAGTAAGCCTCTTTTTTGCTGGAGCGAAAGAGGAGAGGGCTCATTTTATATTCAGCTGGAGTGGAGCGGGAGCAACTCTATCTGGGACTAAATAGCGCGGTTTTATCGCTCCGTGCTCCTTGCTCCGAAATTTTTTTTTTTTTAAACATTATTTTTTTATTCAGCAGTAAAAGGGAAAATAAAAGAAAGTCTCAGCTACTTCTCATTCGCCGGCTCACACCAACAGAAGCTGGCTTCCCAATTACATCGGAATTTTAAACACACTGACAAGGCTAATATTATTAGCGAAATATCTGTATAACTATAAACTATGGAAAATTTTTTTTTTAAAATCGGTTTCGATTTTGTCTTTTCTTTTAAATAAAATAAATATTGCATCTATTACAAGCTTTGATGGTTGTTAATTTACCACAATTCTTTTTTACTATATTTGATTCAGATGCTTAAAAAAGTATGAACCTTTAAAACTATATATATATATATATATATATATATATATATATATATATATACTCCAAACCTGTAGTACATAAAATAACGGTTTCACCGAAATAAATGATCCTCTACACAGAAAAAGATTTCTATTAACTTACTAGTAGTAAGAAAATACATAGACCCCTATTTGGGTTCTATTGTAATAAACTTCAAAAGCAAAAAGTATTTACTCAAAATGGAGCGAGGCTAAAAAAGGGGAGCGTTATCGACCCTATTTCGTGATTTTATAGACTCTTCTAGACACTATGTATAGAGGAATTTATGACGAAGTCTCAAAGCAGTCTCGGAACAGTCCCTTTGTAACATACTTTTATGTACTTCTGTAAATACACGTATTTGTACATATACCACCACCTTGTCTTATTTAATATAGGCTCTTCAAGGTCACAACTATATGAAACATTATCTATTGTTATTATGTTTTCCCATATTTCTTCGTCTTCTTTTCATCATGTTCTGCTTTGGTTCTTTAAAGAAAAATATTTCCATTATATTTTCAATTGTATTTAATGCTATTCATTTTGTTTTCTTTTTCTTTTTCTTTATTTTCTTCTTTTTTATTTTGTTTTTTCTTTTTCATTCTTTTTTCTTCTTTTTCTTCTTTTTTCTTCATTTTTTCTTCTTGTTTCATAGTACTTTTTTATTATTTTCTTCTTTTTTCTTTTCTTTCCTTCTTTTTCTTCTTTTTTCTTCTGTTTCTTCTTTTTCGTCTTCTTTTACTTCTTTATTCTGTTTGGCTTTTTCTTCTACTTTTCTTTTTCTTTTTCTTTATTTACTTCCTCTTCTTCTTTCTTTTCTTTTTTTTTCATTCTTTCTGTCTTCTTTTTCTTCTTCTTTTCTTCTTCTTTTTTTTTCTTTTTTATTATTTTTTTTCTTTTCTTTTTCTTCTTCTTCTTCTTCTTTATTCTCTTTTTTTCTTTTTCTTCTTTTTTTCTTCTTTTGTTTTTCTTTTTCTTCTACTTCTGTTTCTGTTTTTTCTTCTTCTTTTCTTCTTCTGTTTCTTTATTTTCTTTTTCTTCTTTATTTTTTTTAAATTTTAGTTCTTTTCTTCTACTTCTTCTTTTTCTTCCTTTGTTATTTTCTTCGTCTTCTTTTTCTTCTTGTTCCCATTCCAATTCTTCCATAATGAAAGCCAGTGGAAAACACATTAATTAAATAATATTGTAGACTTCAACAATGAGACAAATTAATCACCTGCCCCATCAAAATATCCATCACTTTTTGTTATTTTTCTCAGAATGTGACAAAATAAACAATTGTAAACAAGTCTTGCCGACTGCAGAATTATTAATTTTAATTTTATATATCTTATATATAAAAAGTTTAGAGTAGAACCTAATCCTTAAATTGTTGGCCGGAATAGCTAAAACACCAAAGTGTATATTTTAAAATAAATGTGATACGTTTGTGATTTCAGCTTTAAATTAAAATATCAAAATTTTACCTCAATTATTGCCGCATTCATTTTTATTACTTACGACATTACTTACGACATTACTTACGACATGTATGTAAGCTAAAACCTTTTGTTTTTAAAGACTTCGTTTAAGTTAGAAATATCGAATATATCGAACATTTCTTCATTTAATTTTTAATAGGATATATTGTTTGGTTTCCATTTTTAATACAAAAGATGATATTTTAATAGATTTATTTTGATTAATTGTTTTATCCCTCGAAAATTGATTAAATAATTAAATTATACAATTATTTAATTATTAAATCATTATTTAATTAGTAAATTATTATTAAATATTATTAATTGTCTTATTATTAATTATTAATTAATAATTAATTATTAATTAATAATTAATAATAAATAGCTATTTATAATTAATAATTAATAATTATTAAGTATTCATTATTATTTGTTATCAATTATTATTAATTATTATTAATTATTATTAAATTATTAAATCATTTACAAGTATTTATCCCTCGAACCATGGCACGATGTTCTTTTAAAGTAATGTCGTTGAATATGCGATATGATTATTTCGTGTGTACTCTTAATCTGTTTATCCTTATGACTGGGTATCATGGATGGGAGCAGTAGTTGCATGGTTAACCAACTTTTCAGGACTTTTCTTGGCCAGATGTTTATCTAGCTGACTAGGTTTTATGTTTTCCCTGCACAGTGTCATTTATAATATTTGTAATACCGATATCATGACGAGATCAACATACTGAGATGCATTCTTCCAAGAAAGACGTTGACAATTTGAATCAGCGACGCCGGCGTGGCATCACAGCATATATATATATATATATATATATATATATATATATATATATATATATATATATATATATATATATATATATAAATACATGTGTATATATATGTATATATATATAAATACATGTGTATATATATGTAGTATATATATATATATATGTATATACATGTATAAATACACACACACACACACACACACATATATATATATATATATATATATATATATATATATATATATATATATATATATATATATATATTGGGTATTTAGATCTGTATGGCTAGGTTTCCTTCCTCTTATCAAATTACTTTTCTGGTACCAAAGGTACTTAAGCTTTATCTTTTATTTATTTTTTAATGCAACTTTGATTCCTATATAATTTTATTGCTAGCTACTATATTGCAGAATCGTTCTTGGATATAGTGTTTAGATAGTATTATTATTATTTTTATTTTTTTATTATTGTTATAATTAATGTTATTTGATATGCAAATTACTATATCATACGGTAGTCTTAACGGTAATATATTATTATTATTATTTTATCATTATTATTATTTTTTATATATTTTTTCATGTATATATTAGTGACATTTTAAGCTGAATTATTTCGACACTTGATTATTGGGGAAATGGTCGTATAATCAGTACCATTGGAGAGCCATGAATATTATAACTGTCCTGTTTTTAAATCTCCGAAAAAGTTACATGGTAAACAGCTGATGATCCCTGTGTTAATATTAGACGCTTAAGGTCTCCTGTTTTTGTTTCACTCTTAGATAATATACCCCCCCCCCTTTTTATTTTTTATTTATTTATTTATTTATTATTTTTTTTCACTTATATTTTTTAATTTATTAATTTTCCAACGAATGTTAAGTCTGCAATATCTTGGATTTAGTTAGTTTATCTGGGAATTTAGACTGCATTTTACATTTTTTTTTAATGACTCAAAGCTTCTTTAGACTATATATATATACATATATATATATATATATATATATATATATATATATATATATATATATATATATATATATGCAGATGCTATGTTTCTTGCTTCATGATAATTGACCTTATCCAATAATAATGCTTCTCATATAAAAAATAGCCATCATTATGTCTCTGAATAACAACTAAAGACAAGTGTTTCAATTTACATTTATATTGCCTATAATTTTCTCAAACACAATTATTAACACTTATTATTGACACCAAAGTTTATAACTTTGTAAATTCGAAAAGAAAATATTCCAAATCGTATAATTTTGCGAATGGCTTATCCCACGTTCGTTAAACAAATCACGCCTGTGTTTATGTAAATATAGGTATTTCAAAAGAAAAACACATTCACAAGTTGATTACTGTTTTAACATTTACATACTGTCCTCCATGACCAATTCATTTTGTGTATCTCTATTATTATTATTATTATTATTATTATTATTATTATTATTTACTCACTAGGAGTTCTCACACAGGTCATCAGTGATTGCTCACCGACAACCGGTGGTTTTCCCTGGAGTCTGAGTGACAACAAGTCTCCCCAGATTTCCAGTATTATCCACCTCTTTTCGATAGCCACCGCAAATAAATTTGCAGTATCACAACAGTCGTTTACCATTGATTTATCGCTGGTAAGGACCATTGGTCTTCTCTGGGATTTAGGTGACAATATGCCTCCCCGAGGTCCCAGCTGTCTCTGCACTTCCAGTCTGGTTTGTGCTTTCCCTTCTCGGTCTTATCCTCCTTGACCCTATGCAAATATTTTGTGTGGTGTCAGCCTAGGCTGGTACCATTTTTTCATTTTTTATTTTAATTTTTTTTTTTGGGGGGGGGGGAGCTGGTTATTTTTATTTATTTATTTATTTTTTCCTTGGGGGGTGTGAGCTGATGGTGTTTCTTGATATTTCTGTTCATTGGTTTTACTTTTGTGTTGTGTCAGTTGAGGCCACTTTAATTTATTGGGGGCAGGGGAGCGGGGAGTTTATTATATGATGTTTCTTGCATTTTCTGTTTCTTTGTTTGAAGTGTGTTCTTTCGTTAGTTGTGTTTTCTTCCTGTGTTAGATTCCGTGTGACATTTCGTAGCTTATGCGGGTTAGTTTCCGCATTCAATTTTTCTTAAGATTGTAGCTGTTTTGATCAATGCTGTCTTTTGTATAGTTCCAATGATCCATTTGATTCCAATTTCTTCCAGTCTTTTTTCCAGGTTTTTGGAAATCTTTCCTAATGCGCCTACGATTATTGGTATTATACTGACTTTCTTCATGCTCCATATTCCTTCCAGTTCTCTGGCTAGTTCCGTGTACTTGCTTTGTTGTTCCGTTTCTTTGATTTTCACTCTGTGTACTGCTGGAACGGCGAAGTCTACGATTTTGCAAGATTTTTCCTTCATGTTGATTATCATAATATCCGGTCTCCTTGCTTGTATGTGTTTGTCTGTTTGTATATCCATATCACAGATGATTTTATGTTTTTCGATTTCCAGTACTGGTTCTGGCTTATGTTTGTACCATTTGTCTGCGTATTCGAAATTAAATTGTTTGCACAGTTCCCGGTGTACTGCTTTCCTCGCGCAGTCATGTCTATTCTTATTCTCGTTTTGGGCTAGTTTGCTACATTCACTTATTATATGATTTATTGTTTCGTCTCTTTGTCCACAGAGTCTGCATTTACTGTTTTCATGGGTTTTATCTATTTTAGCTTCAATGTAGTTTGTCCTAATTGCATTGTTCTGTGCAGCCATCAGTAAAGATTCCGTTTCTCTGTTCCAGTTTCCTTTTCTTAGCCATGTCCAGCTATTTTCGTTGGTTTCTTCTCTTGTCAGTCTTCTGAAGTGTCCTTGTAGTGTTTTTCTTCCCACTTTTCTTTTCTTGTCGTTTATTTCTGGTTTCGGTGCTTCCTGAGTTGTTCGTTGCTGCAGTGATAAGGATTTCTCTGTGTTGATTTATGTATTTTTCCAGCTCTTTTTTTGAGTCTTCCTCACAATCATCTATACTTACCAGTCCTCTTCCCCCTTTGTTTCTTTTCACGTAAAGTCTGTCCGTATCGTCTTTTGGATGTAGTGCATTGTGCATGGTCATTAATTTTCTGGTCCTCTGTCCAGGTGCCTGAGTTACTCCTTCGTCCAGCCTATGAATGGTCCATAGTATCTTATTAGTGCTACTGCCCAGGTGTTTATTCCTGTTACTAGATTCCTGCTATATAATTTCGTTTCTAGAAGTTTTCTCGTTCTTCGTAAATATTATTTTCCAATCTCCTCTTTCATTTCTGTAGATTTGATGGTGTCTGCTTCCAGAACTCCAATATATTTGTAGCTATTATTATTATAATTATTATTATTATTATTATTATTATTATTATTATTATTATTATAAGTGTTATTATTATTATTATTATTATTATTATTATTATTATTATTATTATTATTATCATTATTATTATTATAAGTGTTATTATTATTATTATTATTATTATTATTATCATTATTATTATTATTATTATTATTATTTAAATTTCTGCATGTCAGCATCGTCACGAAAACAGGGAGCAGAAGGGGAAATCAGAGTCCAGCAGCACGAGCACGAGCAAAGAAGCTTTTGGAGTAGAAAACTCTTCGGCATCTGGGAACATCCACAGTGAATGGATGGAATTTGGCAGATTGTCGGGTTGGTCTAGTGAATTTACGTCGTGGGAGTACCAGAGCAGCAAGCTCATCAGAACATAATCCATTGAAGTACTTGTAAAACAGGCACAAGGAAGCAATATTGTGAATGTGAAAAAAACACATGCATACTTATCCGTAAAGCTTTGGAGTAGAAAGCTGTTCGGCATCTGAAGACGTCCACAGTGAATGGATGAGATTTGGCAGATTGTCGGGTTCGTCTAGTGAATTTATGTTGTTGGGGCACCAGAGCAGCAAGTTCATCAGAGCACAATCCATTGAAGTACTTGTAAAACAGGCACAAGGAAGCAACATTGCGGCGATAGGATAATTTGTTCCACACACTTATTATTCATTTTGTTTTTACTAATAGTTAATTTACGCGTTGTTATTTCTGTCATTGCCATGTTGTGAATTATAATATTTTGTTTTAGTCAAATATTACAATTGTTTTATCTAGTAGACAATTATTCTGAGTAATTTGGGTAGCAAATAGTTTGATTGTAACTCGAATTTCCCAATGCATTGTTGTAAAATTCAGAGCTCTCATCAAATATATGCTTTCTAGGAATAATTCTGGAAGCAACATTTGAAATTCTTAGTAAATTGAAATGAAGAGTTGACCTCGACGGTAGAGTCGCTATGATATAATCTGGGAGTCGTTTTGGTTCATGGTAAGCTTACAATATATTGGCAGATAAGCTGGGTGTTAAATCTACATTTTTATTAATTTTAATTTATATATATATATATATATATATATATATGTAAAAATAAAAATGGAATAAAGGATAAGCAATTCAACAGCTAACAAAAATAAACTCGAACACTGATGTTGTATAGTTCTGCCGAAATATTTTAGTCGTTTAAAATACGACCATTATCAATCGGTTGTTGAACTTTAATTAAAAACGGAAAAGTTTTCAAATGTATACAAAGAATACGATTGGAAGAAATAGCCACATGCAGAAAACAACAGAAAGGGAAAAGGAAAGCGAAAAATGTTAAAAAAGAGAAAGAAGACGAAGAATAAGAAGAAGAAGAGGAAGAAAGAGAGAAAAATCAGCCACTGTCTTTAGAACGCCAATTAAAAGAGAAGAAAAAGAAGAAGAAAGAAGAAGAAGAAGAAAAAAAAAGACAGAGAAAAATTAACAGTTGACTGCCGAAAGCTAATTAAAGAAGAAGAAGAAGAAAGAGAAAAATTAGCGATTGAATGCTGCCTGCTGATTGAAAACGTCAAATGTATGACGGAATTAGTAGTAATTTGAAACTACTGACGGAGGTATTAAAACAAGGGAGCAGGAGGAAGCAGAGAAGGAGGAAGAGGAGGAGGAAGAAGAAGGGTTAAAAGTTAACCGTTGTCATATGGATTTAAATTCATTTCATATAGAATCGATTTAGCAGAAAGAGTAGAAATGTTATAAAAACCTGGTCTCTAAACAATCGTGTTCTTATGACATAGGATTAAACAAGATTCTGTGAGACGTCGAAGTTTAGTATCATGAATATGTTTAATAGAAATTGCCCTCTGTGTATTAAAGTGATGACCGAAAGAAATCATGTGGGTGCATAACGCATTTGAGGTATCACAGTTTTTTTATAGCACGATTGTGTTCATATATTCGTTTCTTTAACGGACGTTGTGTCTCGCCGAAATATATTTTCATAACTTACTAAATATATATATATATATATATATGTAGAGAGAGAGAGAGAGAGAGAGAGTGAGAGAGAGAGGGAGGGAGGGAGAGAGTAATAGAATGTCATAAAACGTATTGAAAACAATATTAGGTGTATGACTACCAAAATTCATCAGATGTGTGTACATAACATTAACAGTTAAAGCGTTAGTTAGCAATAGGTTAACGTGACGGTCTTCTGAAGGTAAAATGCATGCAATATGTTAATTAATATTTTAACCGCACACGGTCTAATGAACGAGAACAATCTTCCCTCGTCGATTAAATAAAGGTCTAATTCCAGAATTCCGTATAGGTTCTCAAGTTCATATATAAACGATAATTAGAAAGTTCGAAAAATGCACCTGAAAAAGTCGGCGTTCACATCGGTCAAAACGTTGCGAAAAATAATCAAAATGATATAAATCATCACTCATCATCTAAAAAATTACGGAATATGTTTGTTATGGCTCTAGAAAAATGTAAGGCACTTCTTTAGTTTAGCTGTGAATCTGAATTTATTTGTTTTACATTTTGAAAACAGGGGCAGACAATTAACCGGAAGTAATATAGAATTTGAAGTTTTTTTTTTCAAAACAATTAAAGCGAACAATAATAACAGCTAAAAGTTTTTTTTATTTAATAGTGTAAAATTTTAGAAAACGATTAGTCAACAATGATTTTTCTTGTATTATTTAAAACTTTATGAAACGAAAAGTTATCATTTGTGCGCCTGCAGTGATTTTTTGGTATAATTTAAGACTTTATAAAAACGAAGTATGTCTGATTTTTTTTATCAAACAAACACTAACCATTGCTTTTTTGGTATAATTTAAAACTTTTATAAAACGAAGTCTGTCTGATTTTTTATCAAACAAACAATCAACATTGATTTTTTTTTGTACAATTTAAAACTTTCTAAAACGAAACGTTATCAGTAAAAAAATACAATAAAATAAAGATCCATTTTTAGATAAACATTCAAAGTCTGAATTACTTCCGGTTGATTGGGTTAAGAGTTAATGTAACTCTTCAAAAGTGATTTCTGTTACACAGCTTAACTAAAGAAGTGCGCAAATTCAAAGTCTGAATTACTTCCGGTTGATTGGATTAAAAGTGAATGTAACCCTTCAAAATTGATTTTTTCTGGGAGGTGATGGCTGATAGTATTACATAAAAGGACATACATCTCTTTAATAATAATAGAGAAAGTGGTAGGAGGGAGAAATTGAGGGGCGCTTTTGGAAGTTGTCAAATGAAATATTTGAAAGAATTTGATCTGGATATCGATACTGTACTATGAGTTTAATTTTTTTAACGGTTTAATTGAGAAGATATTTAAAGAGCAGATGCTCAAGGAGGCATAACACACAATTAAATAAATACACAAACAAATAAATAAATAAAAATCGAATAAATCATTATAAACGGAATAAAGTAATAAATAAATAGTGAAATAATACTATATAGGTTTTATATTACTAACATTAATTTTACCGTTTCCTGTGTATATTACTAAACCTAACCCTAACCCTAACCCTTATACTTATTTTTCTTGTTCATTATCTTCTGTGTTTGTTTACCTTGAATACATATGAAGACGTCATTGTTGTGCGACGCCATCCATAAACATGAGTAAAGGTAAGAGTGCACAGTGGATGACGTCACGAAAATGAGACAGCATCTATTCATACAGAATGATGGAGGATACACGTGCACAGAGGATCGTGTCATAAGTTATAAAGTTTTATCTTGACGACCCGTGACTCGTTTTGTCTAGTGAACTATAAAACCTAAAAAAATGTATAGAGGTGATAATATTGATACATGGCCTTGCACCAAGAAAACACAACGGTACCTTTTTCATTCAACAAAACTATAATGAAGGAAGCCGTATTACATTTAAATGCGTAAATGCGTTGTTACTAATCATGAAGTTATTCTTTCTAGTAATACTATTCACACGTTGAATACTCCGCTTAAGTTGGGGCTTGATCGTGCACAGCTAAATCAATCAACCCAAAACTAAATAATGTATGTCGAACCCTAACCGTAACCATAAACCTAAACACTAACCCTAATCCTAACCCTAACGCTAGCCTTAAACCGTAATTCTAACCCTTGTCCAAAACCCTAACCCTAACCCTATCCCTAAACCTAACGCTAACCCTAAACCCTAAACCCTAACCTAAACCATAACTCTAACCCTAATTCGCTGAATACTCTGCTTGAGTTGGGGTGCAATGCAAAATGAATTAACCCAAAACTAAATAATGTATGTCGAACCCTAACCCTAAACGCTAACCTTAACTTTAACCCTAACCCTAGCCCTAACGCTAGCCTTAAACCCTTGTCCTAAACCCTAACCCTAACCCTAACCCTAACGCTAGCCTTAAACCCTAACCCTTGTCCTAAACCCTAACCCTAACGCTAGCCTTAAACCCTAACCCTAACCCTTGTCTTAAACCCTAACCCTAACCCTAACCCTAACGCTATCCTTAAACCCTAACCCTTGTCCTAAACCCTAACCCTAACCCTAACGCTAGCCTTAAACCCTAACCCTAACCCTTGTCCTAAACCCTAACCCTAACCCTAACCCTAACTCTAACCCTAACGCTAGCCTTACACACTAACGCTTGTCCTAAACCCTAACCCTAACCCTAACCCTAACGCTAGCCTTAAACCCTAACCCTAACCCTTGTCCTAAACCCTAACCCTAACCCTAACTATAACCCTAAACCCTAACCCTAACTCTAACCCTAACCCTAACCCTAACCCTAACGCTAGCCTTAAACCCTAACCCTTGTCCTAAACCCTAACCCTAACCCTAACGCTAACCCTAAACTATAACCCTAAACCCTAACTCTAACCCTAACCCTAACCCTAACGCAAGCCTTAAACCCTAACCCTTGTCCTAAACCCTAACCCTAACCCTAACGCTAGCCTTAAACCCTAACCCTAACCCTTGTCCTAAACCCTAAACCTAACCCTAACCCTAACGCTAACCCTAAACCATAACCCTAAACCCTAACTCTAACCCTAATCCGCTGAATACTTCGCTTGAGTTGGCGTGCAATTCTAAATGAATTAAACCAAATCTGAATAATGTATGTCGAAGAATCACTGAGACATTGTCTAACCAAATTACCAACGGTGTACAGATTGACTGGCATGGAACCCTCCAATATCTGAAGAGCTGCCTATATTGACATCCAAATACACAAACAGGAAACCAGTAGACGACACCCCCCTATATGGCTATGAACAACCCCGCGGCAGATTAAAATCAAGTAGAAGTTTCATGACCAAATATAGTTTACTTTGCAAGGTCACAGAACGTATTGACATGTTGAAAGATTTTAATAACTATTTACACCAAGCTATCACAGTATCCAAAAGATTTTAATAACTATTTACACCAAGCTATCACAGTATCCAAAAGATTTTAATAACTATTTACACCAAGCTATCCTAGTATCCAAAAGATTTGAATAACTATTTACACCAAGCTATCCCAGTATCCAAAAGATTTGAATAACTATTTACACCAAGCTATCCCAGTATCCAAAAGATTTGAATAACTATTTACACCAAGCTATCCCAGTATCCAAAAGATTTTAATAACTATTTACACGAAGCTATCCTAGTATCCAAAAGATTTGAATAACTATTTACACCAAGCTATCCCAGTATCCAAAAGATTTGAATAACTATTTACACCAAGCTATCACAGTATCCAAAAGATTTGAATAACTATTTACACCAAGCTATCCTAGTATCCAAAAGATTTGACTAACTATTTACACCAAGCTATCCCAGTATCCAAAAGATTTGAATAACTATTTACACCAAGCTATCCTAGTATCCAAAAGATTTGAATAACTATTTACACCAAGCTATCCCAGTATCCAAAAGATTTGAATAACTATTTACACCAAGCTATCCCAGTATCCAAAAGATTTTAATAACTATTTACACAAAGCTATCCTAGTATCCAAAAGATTTTAATAACTATTTACACCAAGCTATCCCAGTATCCAAAAGATTTGAATAACTATTTACACCAAGCTATCCCAGTATCCAAAAGATTTTAATAACTATTTACACGAAGCTATCCTAGTATCCAAAAGATTTGAATAACTATTTACACCAAGCTATCCCAGTATCCAAAAGATTTTAATAACTATTTACACCAAGCTATCCCAGTATCCAAAATATTTTAATAACTATTTACACCAAGCTATCCCAGTATCCAAAAGATTTGAATAACTATTTACACCAAGCTCTCTCAGTATCCAAAAGATTTTAATAACTATTTACACGTAGCTATCCTAGTATCCAAAAGATTTGAATAACTATTTACACCAAGCTATCCCAGTATCCAAAAGATTTGAATAACTATTTACACCAAGCTATCACAGTATCCAAAAGATTTGAATAACTATTTACACCAAGCTATCCTAGTATCCAAAAGATTTGAATAACTATTTACACCAAGCTATCCCAGTATCCAAAAGATTTGAATAACTATTTACACCAAGCTATCCTAGTATCCAAAAGATTTTAATAACTATTTACACCAAGCTATCCCAGTATCCAAAAGATTTGAATAACTATTTACACCAAGCTATCCCAGTATCCAAAAGATTTTAATAACTATTTACACGAAGCTATCCTAGTATCCAAAAGATTTGAATAACTATTTACACCAAGCTATCCCAATATCCAAAAGATTTGAATAACTATTTACACCAAGCTATCACAGTATCCAAAAGATTTGAATAACTATTTACACCAAGCTATCCTAGTATCCAAAAGATTCGAATAACTATTTACACCAAGCTATCCCAGTATCCAAAAGATTTGAATAACTATTTACACCAAGCTATCCTAGTATCCAAAAGACTTGAATAACTATTTACACCAAGCTATACCAGTATCCAAAAGATTTGAATAACTATTTACACCAAGCTATCCCAGTATCCAAAAGATTTTAATAACTATTTACACTAAGCTATCTTAGTATCCAAAAGATTTTAATAACTATTTACACCAAGCTATCCCAGTATCCAAAAGATTTGAATAACTATTTACACCAAGCTATCCCAGTATCCAAAAGATTTTAATAACTATTTACACCAAGCTATCCTAGTATCCAAAAGATTTGAATAACTATTTACACCAAGCTATCCCAGTATCCAAAAGATTTGAATAACTATTTACACCAAGCTATCACAGTATCCAAAAGATTTTAATAACTATTTACACCAAGCTATCCCAGTATCCAAAAGATTTGAATAACTATTTACACCAAGCTATCCCAGTATCCAAACGATTTTAATAACTATTTACACGAAGCTATCCTAGTATCCAAAAGATTTGAATAACTATTTACACCAAGCTATCCCAGTATCCAAAAGATTTGAATAACTATTTACACCAAGCTATCCCAGTATCCAAAAGATTTGAATAACTATTTACACCAAGCTATCCTAGTATCCAAAAGATTTGAATAACTATTTACACCAAGCTATCCCAGTATCCAAAAGATTTGAATAACTATTTACACCAAGCTATCCTAGTATCCAAAAGATTTGAATAACTATTTACACCAAGCTATCCCAGTATCCAAAAGATTTGAATAACTATTTACACCAAGCTATCCCAGTATCCAAAAGATTTGAATAACTATTTACACTAAGCTATCCTAGTATCCAAAAGATTTGAATAACTATTTACACAAAGCTATCCCAGTATCCAAAAGATTTGAATAACTATTTACACCAAGCTATCCCAGTATCCAAAAGATTTGAATAACTATTTACACCAAGCTATCCTAGTATCCAAAAGATTTGAATAACTATTTACACCAAGCTATCCCAGTATCCAAAAGATTTGAATAACTATTTACACCAAGCTATCCCAGTATCCAAAAGATTTGAATAACTATTTACACTATTCTATCCTAGTATCCAAAAGATTTGAATAACTATTTACACCAAGCTATCCCAGTATCCAAAAGATTTGAATAACTATTTACACCAAGCTATCCCAGTATCCAAAAGATTTGAATAACTATTTACACCAAGCTATCCTAGTATCCAAAAGATTTGAATAACTATTTACACCAAGCTATCCCAGTATCCAAAAGATTTCAATAACTATTTACACCAAGCTATCCCAGTATCCAAAAGATTTTAATAACTATTTACACGAAGCTATCCTAGTATCCAAAAGATTTGAATAACTATTTACACCAAGCTATCCCAGTATCCAAAAGATTTGAATAACTATTTACACCAAGCTATCACAGTATCAAAAAGATTTGAATAACTATTTACACCAAGCTATCCTAGTATCCAAAAGATTTGAATAACTATTTACACCAAGCTATCCCAGTATCCAAAAGATTTGAATAACTATTTACACCAAGCTATCCTAGTATCCAAAAGATTTGAATAACTATTTACACCAAGCTATCCCAGTATCCAAAAGATTTGAATAACTATTTACACCAAGCTATCCCAGTATCCAAAAGATTTTAATAACTATTTACACTAAGCTATCCTAGTATCCAAAAGATTTTAATAACTATTTACACCAAGCTATCCCAGTATCCAAAAGATTTGAATAACTATTTACACCAAGCTATCCCAGTATCCAAAAGATTTTAATAACTATTTACACGAAGCTATCCTAGTATCCAAAAGATTTGAATAACTACTTACACCAAGCTATCCCAGTATCCAAAAGATTTTAATAACTATTTACACCAAGCTATCCCAGTATCCAAAAGATTTTAATAACTATTTACACCAAGCTATCCCAGTATCCAAAAGATTTGAATAACTATTTACACCAAGCTCTCTCAGTATCCAAAAGATTTTAATAACTATTTACACGTAGCTATCCTAGTATCCAAAAGATTTGAATAACTATTTACACCAAGCTATCCCAGTATCCAAAAGATTTGAATAACTATTTACACCAAGCTATCACAGTATCCAAAAGATTTGAATAACTATTTACACCAAGCTATCCTAGTATCCAAAAGATTTGAATAACTATTTACACCAAGCTATCCCAGTATCCAAAAGATTTGAATAACTATTTACACTAAGCTATCCCAGTATCCAAAAGATTTTAATAACTATTTACACCAAGCTATCCCAGTATCCAAAAGATTTAGATAACTATTTACACCAAGCTATCCCAGTATCCAAAAGATTTTAATAACTATTTACACTAAGCTATCCCAGTATCCAAAAGATTTGAATAACTATTTACACCAAGCTATCCCAGTATCCAAAAGATTTGAATAACTATTTACACCAAGCTATCACAGTATCCAAAAGATTTGAATAACTATTTACACCAAGCTATCCTAGTATCCAAACGATTTGAATAACTATTTACACCAAGCTATCCCAGTATCCAAAAGATTTGAATAACTATTTACACCAAGCTATCCTAGTATCCAAAAGATTTGAATAACTATTTACACCAAGCTATACCAGTATCCAAAAGATTTGAATAACTATTTACACCAAGCTATTCCAGTATCCAAAAGATTTTAATAACTATTTACACTAAGCTATCCTAGTATCCAAAAGATTTTAATAACTATTTACACCAAGCTATCCCAGTATCCAAAAGATTTGAATAACTATTTACACCAAGCTATCCCAGTATCCAAAAGATTTTAATAACTATTTACACGAAGCTATCCTAGTATCTAAAAGATTTGAATAACTATTTACACCAAGCTATCCCAGTATCCAAAAGATTTGAATAACTATTTACACCAAGCTATCACAGTATCCAAAAGATTTTAATAACTATTTACACCAAGCTATCCCAGTATCCAAAAGATTTGAATAACTATTTACACCAAGCTATCCCAGTATCCAAAAGATTTTAATAACTATTTACACGAAGCTATCCTAGTATCCAAAAGATTTTAATAACTATTTACACCAAGCTATCTCAGTATCCAAAAGATTTGAATAACTATTTACACCAAGCTATCACAGTATCCAAAAGATTTGAATAACTATTTACACCAAGCTATCCTAGTATCCAAAAGATTTGAATAACTATTTACACCAAGCTATCCCAGTATCCAAAAGATTTGAATAACTATTTACACCAAGCTATCCTAGTATCCAAAAGATTTGAATAACTATTTACACCAAGCTATCCCAGTATCCAAAAGATTTGAAAAACTATTTACACCAAGCTATCCCAGTATCCAAAAGATTTGAATAACTATTTACACTAAGCTATCCTAGTATCCAAAAGATTTGAATAACTATTTACACAAAGCTATCCCAGTATCCAAAAGATTTGAATAACTATTTACACCAAGCTATCCCAGTATCCAAAAGATTTGAATAACTATTTACACCAAGCTATCCTAGTATCCAAAAGATTTGAATAACTATTT
Source organism: Sepiola atlantica (assembly GCA_963556195.1). Lineage (NCBI taxonomy): Eukaryota > Metazoa > Mollusca > Cephalopoda > Sepiida > Sepiolidae > Sepiola > Sepiola atlantica. The sequence continues at coordinate 95,907,955 of OY744534.1, read as the reverse complement.
ACACCAAGCTATCCCAGTATCCAAATAATTTGAATAACTATTTACACCAAGCTATCCCAGTATCCAAAAGATTTGAATAACTATTTACACTAAGCTATCCTAGTATCCAAAAGATTTGAATAACTATTTACACCAAGCTATCCCAGTATCCAAAAGATTTGAATAACTATTTACACCAAGCTATCCCAGTATCCAAAAGATTTGAATAACTATTTACACCAAGCTATCCTAGTATCCAAAAGATTTGAATAACTACTTACACCAAGCTATCCCAGTATCCAAAAGATTTGAATAACTATTTACACCAAGCTATCCCAGTATCCAAAAGATTTGAATAACTATTTACACTAAGCTATCCTAGTATCCAAAAGATTTGAATAACTATTTACACAAAGCTATCCCAGTATCCAAAAGATTTGAATAACTATTTACACCAAGCTATCCCAGTATCCAAAAGATTTGAATAACTATTTACACCAAGCTATCCTAGTATCCAAAAGATTTGAATAACTATTTACACCAAGCTATCCCAGTATCCAAAAGATTTGAATAACTATTTACACCAAGCTATCCCAGTATCCAAAAGATTTGAATAACTATTTACACTAAGCTATCCTAGTATCGAAAAGATTTGAATAACTATTTACACCAAGCTATCCCAGTATCCAAAAGATTTGAATAACTATTTACACCAAGCTATCCCAGTATCCAAAAGATTTGAATAACTATTTACACCAAGCTATCCTAGTATCCAAAAGATTTGAATAACTATTTACACCAAGCTATCCCAGTATCCAAAAGATTTCAATAACTATTTACACCAAGCTATCCCAGTATCCAAAAGATTTTAATAACTATTTACACCAAGCTATCCCAGTATCCAAAAGATTTGAATAACTATTTACACCAAGCTGTCCCAGTATCCAAAAGATTTGAATAACTATTTACACCAAGCTATCCTAGTATCCAAAAGATTTTAATAACTATTTACACTAAGCTATCCCAGTATCCAAAAGATTTTAATAACTATTTACACTAAGCTATCCCAGTATCCAAAAGATTTTAATAACTATTTACACCAAGCTATCCTAGTATCCAACAAATTTTAATAACTATTTACACTAAGCTATCCCAGTATCCAAAAGATTTTAATAACTATTTACACCAAGCTATCCTAGTATCCAAAAGATTTTAATAACTATTTACACCATACTATCCCAGTATCCAAAAGATTTTAATAACTATTTACACCAAGCTATCCTAGTATCCAAAAGATTTTAATAACTATTTACACTAAGCTATCCCAGTATCCAAAAGATTTTAATAACTATTTACACTAAGCTATCCCAGTATCCAACAGATTTTAATAACTATTTACACCAAGCTATCCTAGTATCCACAAGATTTTAATAACTATTTACACTAAGCTATCCTAGTATCCAACAAATTTTAATAACTATTTACACCAAGCTATCCTAGTATCCACAAGATTTTAATAAATATTTACACCAAGCTATCCTAGTATCCAAAAGAACATCTCTCACGTGGAACGGATCGCGGTGTAGGTGATTCTGAACCGATTATGTAATTAGAAACAGCAGAAAGCAGCAACGACTCAAGAAATTAGAATTAAGATAAGTTAAAAAAAAAAAAATAAATAAAAAATAATAATAATAATAATAATAATAATAATAATATTTATAATAAATGTAACCATAAAAATTACACAGTTAAATAATCGTTACAAGTTGTATAGCTGTAGGAAAGTTATAAATGTGTCCTCCCATGTGTTTTGTTTTGTGTGAAACTATTTGTGTTTCGTTTTGATCTGACAAAGATATTATCTTCAAATGGGTTTCCTTAAAAATAACAATAGCAGATGTTATCTATTTCAGCTAAGGATGTCCACGTAAAATTGTTATCTAAATCGATTCTGCATTATTTATGAATTAGTAAAATATTCCAAATATGGCATTTAAAAAAATTCAATTATGTTTTTCTAAATTAATAATATTGAAAGTCGATCCCATCTTTCGCACTAGTGGTTAAGTGGAAACGTCGTATTTAAAGTTAATTAAAATTTACACAGTAGACAATCAATTGTTTTATATACTACGTATGTATACGTGATATCAGTCACAAGGTTAGCTAATTTGCATATTGGTTTTGAAAAATACATTTAATTAATCAACCGTTACTTGTTACTCTTTCTTGATGATTTTTTAATTTAAATATAAAAGTAGTTCTCTTTCGCAATATTGTTTTATCTACTCGACAAATATTTAGTATTTAGAATAGACCGTGATATTTTAATATCCATATATTCAATTTACTGAAACTCCATGCAGACCGGGTGGAGTTTGAGACTAATTAGTTATAACTACTTACCGCGTCATGTACGTCTGGAATAGTAACTTGCTAGGTAGCGAAACACGTGTAGGAAATAATAACTTTACCAAATAAATAAATAATAGAATAAATGTTGTTTTTTCGTTGGGATTAATCCTCTATTGAAATAAATATTTTGTTAAACTCTCCAAATGTACATATATATATATATATATATATATATATATATATATATATATATATATATTTATGTTTGTGTGTTTACCTGTTTTATAATTAACTTTTTGTATGTCATTAAATACAATCATAGCGAAATACGCATCACTATATCACAAAATAACCAATAAACATACATTCTTCAATGTACACTTATATTGCCTATCATTTTCCCAATTGATACTGACCTCAAATATTATTATTAACTCTTATTAGTGACACCAACGTTTATAACTTTGTAGATTCGAAAAGAAAAACATTATAAATCGTATGATGTGTTCGTTAAACAAATCACGCCTGTGTCTATGTAAATATAGGTATCTCAAAAGAAAAAACACCTTTACAAGTTGGTTATTGTCTTAACATGTGCATACTGTCCGCCATGACCGATTGATTTAGTCTATGTCTCACTATTATTATAGGTGTACTCATTACGCTTTGTATTTCGTGACGTAAATGTTTTTGCTAACTTTATCAATAGTTTTTCTCATTTCACACGTGTCCATTTCTGCTCAGTATAAATCTCAGAATTTTCTCGAAAAGTGAAAAGACAAAGTAAATATATATGTTTCATACTATTTAGCAGTAATATGCTTTCGAGACTTAGTGTAGATATGATTTGCTAAATGTACAATAGTATATAGGTATAATTGATCAGGTTTTACCAAGTATTCGCTTACCGCTTGATAAATAATGAATATTTGATCGATTGGCTTGACCGATGTAACCTCCAATCACCATCAAGTTCAATTCTTCAAACTTTAAAATATTCATAAAGATGGTATTTCATAAAAGCTCATTGTCAGCGATCGAGTTTCAGAATACCATCCTGTCAGCTCGTCCTGGTTTATATAATAACGCTACTGAGAGATAGGTCCTCATCCTATTTCAATAAGATCGCTAATCATGCGAAAAATAGCATTCCTATTTTTCTACCTATTAAATCGAAGGTCCGATATTATTTGATCATATCCACATCGCAGAAATTACATATATAATTAATCTGAATTAAAATGTCAATGACATTCCGATTTGTTCTCACCTATTAAATCGAAGGTCCGAAATTATTTGCTCATGCCCAAATAGTAACAATTCCACATATAAGATAATATAATAAATCTGAATTTAAAGTTAAAAAAAAGATACAAAATAATAATATTTCTATTAAAGTGAATGTTATATAATTTAGAGTTAACTCAAAGATTTTACCAACCTAGTATAAATAACATTTTTATCAGCAAACGACTATTTTACTACCAAGGTTAGGCTGATGAATCTAATTGCAATATATAACAACTAATTAATCTCTATTCATATTATCATTATTGTTTATTTACAATAAATCCATTATAAGTTGCTCTTGGCTTAACTGGAAAGATTAACGTTAATAGGTGACAAGGATGGTGACCTATTTGTGGGAGCTAAGATCCCTATATTTATTAGCCTTGCCCCAGACTACTATTGCCCTCGTAGGGAGGCAAGTAACATCGAAAACACAGTACTTTAAATGTCACTACGGAAAAAGTTTGCGTCAATCAGATTTCAACAAACCTTAAATCGACGGAAGTGTATGAAGTCGAGGGATCGCAGTACATTTAAAATGTCAAAGAGATGACGGATTAACATGTCATCTGTGACCGTAGAATTGAGAGCATCAGTGAATTTCTATTTACCCCCTTCCTTATTTCATGTATACTGTGTCTCTTACATTATTTCATGTATACTAGTCTCTTACCTTATTTCATGTATACTGTGTCTCTTACCTTATTTCATGTATACTATGTCTCTTACCTTATTTTTTCTCTCGATTTTATTACAGCGAGATTTTAAAACGGTTTGGATTTCGACTTCGTATGCGACGGGTCGTGCTAAGCCCAACTCTGCTGGTCTTTCCTGGGAAGCTGAAATTAATAAATTTATATTTTTATATATCGTTGTTCCCTCCTTACAAACCTTGAATTCTAGCTGATAGTCCCAGCCAGATAGTTAATTCTCATGAGACAATTAATGACGACAAACTTAATGATGCCGTGTGTCCAGACCAAATACCCAACCTGGTATAAACCCATTCGTTTAAAACGAATATAACCATCGGATTTGGTTACTTTTGGAATTATATTTAACACTCACCCTGCACGAATTTATTATCCGTTTTATCAATATTCAAGTAGTATTTTCTGAGTGTTACTGAATTGCATATATTTTGCAAGTATACCCATTGTTTTACTTTCTGACATCGTGTTCGATACACAGAGCTAAGATGCGAGTTTATTTTAAATAATAGATGAACGTTAATATCAATAGCTAACGATAGATAGATTAATAGATAGATAAATAGAGAGAGAAATAGACATACAGACATACAGATAGAGACATATAGATAGATAGACAGACAGACAGACAGACAGCTAGATAGATAGATATGAATAGATAGATAGATAGATATATATGAATCGATAGATAGATAGATAGATAGATAGATAGATAGATAGATATGTAGATATATAGATATGAATCGATAGATAGATAGATAAAAATAGATAGATAGATAGATAGGACTAGATAGATATGACTATATAGATAGATAGATAGATATGAATCGATAGATAGATAGATAGATAGATAGATAGATAGATATGTAGATATATAGATGTGACTAGATATATATATATATATATAAAGAGAGAGAGAGAGAGAGATAGATAGATAGATAGATAGATGAGAAATTACAAATTTCCTGTACAAAATTAAACCAGCTTGATCTGTTTACTAATTTTCTTCAAGCAATATAATTTAATGATTGTCGAGGGGTTAGGGTTAGAGTTCGGGTTGAGTAAGGGGGTACAGCCTGTGCCGATAACGATTATTTTCCCTTCAATCCAATGGCCATAATTATGCAAAATTCTATAGACTTTTCCTCTTGACAAATTGGAAGTAATGAAAACTGCAAATCCTTTGGTTTTCAAAAAAATCAAACTTTGAATCGCCTTTTCGTCAAATCCGGTCAAAATGAATTTCTTTGTGTGTGGAGGAGGGTGTGTCTCATTAGACCAAATCAAGATGGATTGAAAGGTTGATCCCTAAAGACACAAAGATGAACACCGCGGACGAGTGGCATGCTTAAGATACATCCGTTCACCCTGCGATATATATTTTGTTAAATACAGAAGTGACAGACGGCGTGACCGACTGATCGACTTACTGAGCATCTTCAATAAATGCGAGGAGGCAAAAAATAACACAGTGAAATATCAAAAGTCGAAACATTCTAGCAGACACAATGTTGTCTTTTTCGTCTCATATATATAGACACAAGATGAAACACATTCTACACCAGGTGGGACCCTACATCTATTATAATTATTTGCTAAATTAAATAAGTTTTATTTATTTACTAGATTCATAAAACGGGCGATTAACACTGGTTTACAAAAGATGATCAGCTAATATAATAAGAAATCGTTAGGGTTAGGGTTAGGGGTGGGTTCAGATAAGGGTTTGGTGATTAGGGTTAGGGTTTGGGGGTTAGGGTTAAGGTTAGGGTTAGGGTTAGGGTTTGGGGGTCGAGGTTTGTGGTTAGGGTTAGGGTTAGTTTTAGGGTTGGGGTTTGGTGGTTAGGGTTAGGATTAGGGTTACGGTTAGGGTTTGGTGGTTAGGGTTAGGGTTTGGGGGTTAGGGTTTAAATGTTAGGGTTTGGGTTAAGATTAGGGTTTGAATGTTAGGGTAAGGGTTTGGGGGTTAGGGTTAAGGTTAGGGTTAGGGTTAGGGTTCGGGGTTTAGGGTTAACGTTAGGATTAAGGGTTAGGGTTAGGGTTAGGGTTAGGGTAATGGTTAAAGTTTGGGGTTAGAGTTAGGGTTAGGGTTTGGGGGTTAGGATTTGGGGTTAGGGTTAAGATCAGGGTTAGGGTAATGGTTATGGGTTGGGGGTTAGGGGTTGGCGTAAGGGTTAGGGTTAGGGTTAGGGTTAGGGTTAGGGTTAGGGTTTTGGGGTTAGGGTGGTATATCTTAAGTCAACATTTATTCTATTCACTTGTTTTTCAAGTGTTTAACTAACATCAATTAACGATCCTGATTGCTTAATCGCAACAATTACCAATAATTCGACTCTCAATTATTAAGTGCAATTGAAAGCAAATTCACTTCCCAATGAATAAGTTTTATTTGTATTTTACTTATATTCACCTTAAACAAGGTACATTGCCACTGAGACGTAAATACGTACTTTGGATTAGGGGCTAGATTTAAAGGGGCATGCTAAGTAAAAAGTTGTGCAGCGAAATGTTTGTTAACATTACATTTAAATTTCTGCATGAGAGTACAGTCGAAAAAGAAACAAGGAATTCCAAAACGAGCAGTTTGTGGAGAGAAGCTATCAGAGAAGAAATCTTTCCAGGGACCTATATAGTGAAGGTGTGGGATTTTGCTGATAGTCGGATTGGTCGCGAGTATTTACGTTGAGTTTGGGCAAATGTGCAGCAAACTCGCCAGGACACATTTAGTAGATGTATGTGTAAACCAAGCACATGGACGCGATATTTCGACGATGAGGCAGTGGCTTGAGAGGCCATACTGTCTACAAAGCTCCCACCTCTACCAAGCCCTAGCTTGATAATACGCTCTTTATTACTCCCTATCTAAGGAGAGAATAGTCAATCAGGAGACGGATATTTATTTGGTCAATCACCGTGCCAACAAGTGTTTTGGTTTTATTAAATGGCGTAAATAGAGGTGTATTCAATGGCAGCAGCGTTTAAAATAGTGTGTATGTTCGTTGCTTTAATTCGAATATCTGTCTTTGTTAGTTTACTTTTTGTAGAGAAACCCGTCCTTGTTTTTTCCCCACCTTTTTTTTATACCTGGCTAAGCGTGGCTAAGTAGGACCTAGTTGACTATCGAGGTTGTCTGTCAACAGGGTTTTTGGATTTTCTTTTTATTGATTATACAGGGTCAGGCAAAATGATCTGACACATTTGTAGGTTAAATAAAAGGAAAATTAAGTAAAGAAACCAAAAAGTGTTTTTAATTTTTAAAAGTACATATAATGCCATTCTGTTTCATTAGGTTTAAAAACTTAAATCAGTCAAATGGAATCCATTATTTTCCACACACTGTCCAAGGCATTCACGAAAGTTGTCTATAACTCGGCGGGTCGTTTCATGTGGAATGGCAGTAATTTCTGGACGAATTGCATCTTTATTTTCGTTTCAATGCAGAGCCAGTAGCTCTGATGTTGGTAACCCATAACAAGATCGTGTTTCGAGCTGTTACAGGATCATGTTTACGAAGATTGAAGTGAAAACGGAACGCTCGTTGTGTTGCAGTCACAGATTCGTTTGTTTTGATAAACGTTTCCGCAATAGCAGCGCGATGCTCACTAGTCAAATCCATTGCAGCAACTGAAAAAGAAACAAAACTAAATGGCGTCATATGTACTTTTCAAAAATGAAAACATTTTTTGTTTCTTTATTTGCCTTTTATTAAACCTACAAATGTGTCAGATCATTTTGACTGACCCTGTATATCAATTGTAAAATATATTCACTCAGCCTCTTACCACAGCCGTTTCATATTTTGAAATGGTCATTCTTTCGTCTTCCCAAGAAACGAAGCTACTGCTTTACTCGATTACCAATTCGTCGTTTTGTGTTACGTCATACCTTTAAGATACGCTTTAAACGTTTGACTATTTATCCTTACTTAATAAATAATTGCATACTTCTTACTCTCTAACCGGTCTTCTCAAATGTCATCTATTTTTTACGTCTGTAACTCGGCTAAACAACTGTAACGATCTCAAACTTGGGTCGGCACAACTGTTGCATATTACTGCTGACTAATTATTTTATGGTTTTAAAGAGGCGTCAGGTGTTGCTATCTGGCCATCGGCCATCGCTCTTCGTCGTAGTTAGGGTTAAATGTCATGGATTTTTACGTCTGTAACTCGGCTTCTTCTTTCGTGTGAATCAGATGATTCTGGTGCTGGCATTAGTTTCTCCAATATTTTTCTAGTCAGAAATCTTTCTGGAAAGACATCGAGTACTTACGGAAAGGACCACAAGAAGGTTGCCAACATCCCCTGTGGAACCGATTCGAACTTGGAACACCCAGGTCTTCAGTCCGTGTCGATATCCACTTAACCATCGTCACCTCGCTGTAACTCGGCTAAATAACTGTAACGATCTCAAACTTGGGCCGGTAAAACTGTTATACATTACTGCTGACTAATTATTTGGTTTTAAAGAGACGTCAGGTGTTGCTATCTGACCCCGGCCATCGCTGTTCGTCATGGTTAGGGTTAATAGGGGTTACATACCTTCGCTGTAAGGTATGACAACTAAAAACAACGAGCACCCTTATTTAAAAATGATGTATTTATCATCATTTCTGAGAGTTTGCGTAACGAACAATGACATAGTTCTTACAATAAATAATTTAAGATGAGGAACATTTTAGATATTTTTCGACTACGATCAAATACATATTTTTGATTAGCAGGACTACCCGGTGTTGCCCGGGGCAAAAGTGTGAGTTATTCTTATTAAAACATATTTCGTTATCGTTCCTTCTTCTCCTTCCTCCGTATTCTCCTTCCATATCTCCACCCTCGTTTCTCCTCCGCCGATTCACAGACAACTATCCTTTATTTACATTCCTCGAGAAATTAGTCGGCATAAAGAAATGAAACTCTTTGATAAAAATATCAGCGTTACATCCGTTTAGTACAAAACTGTTAAGAGCAAAATCCGACCGCCCCCCTTACGGAATCTGCGCCAGTTTAGGGTCAATTAATTAATATTTTTTCTAAATTTTAGATGTTATTCAACCAGAACAACGCTGATCAAATATCTTTGCTGTTTATTTTGTAGTGTTTGGATTTTAGCTGGAGATACACATATAAATACACAGACAGTTGTCCTTTATATGATAAATTTGTAGAAATACATTATTTGCGTAATATACAATAAAATTGCTTTGTAAATTATTCATTTCTCCGATCGGTTAATAAGTTAAATAATTGAACCCTTTCATTAACAGGATTATACACGACCATGATATTACTTTACTTTACCTATGACAGAAATGTCCTCTATTCTTACCTGCCAATCAATCAATCAGAGCTTCGGATACACCTTAGATATACTTCTTCTCATCTAATGTATTCAAAAGTCAAATATTGAATATATTTCGTTGCTTATGGTAAAAACAGTGCAATGATTTTCCATGAAGTTCCAGAGTAAAGTAATATATGCGTTTCACTGTATTTCAGTAGAAGTAACTAATAACGCTAACTTAACCCTAACCCTAACCCTAACCCTACTTTTAATTATAGAGTTATGCATCAGAGGTACAGCTGCAAGAACTGGTTATGCAAGACTTGTCTGAAGAGTTGAACCTGATTTATTCCAGATCTCTACAGCGATGTTATTGGCGCCTTCGTTTTTTTACACATTTCCATACTCGACTGTTACCCTGGGACGAAGGTGTTACATAATTACAACATCGGTAACTACCGTGAACGTTGAAATTAAATCAGTTCAACGAGATGTTGATGCTAAAAGTTGTACACAGAGGTGCATATGTAGATATATGTAAAGTATTTGATTCTTTCTATCTTAATGGTCTTACACTTCTTGCACACATACTTTTTATCATCTCTGAACTTACCTGTAATTGCACTGCACTTATTGTGTACCTACTGATTACTAACCTTAACCCTAACCCTACTGATTACTAACCTTAACCCTAACCCTACTGATTACTAACCATAACCCTAACCCTAACCCTAGTGATTACTAACCATAACCCTAACTCTAACCCTACTGATTACTAACCCTACTCTAACCCTAACCCTACTGATTACTAACCCTAACCCTAACCTTACTGATTACTAACCCTAACCCTAACCCTAATATTACTAACCCTAACCCTACTGATTACTAACCCTAACCCTAACCCTAATATTACTAACCCTAACCTTACTGATTACTAACCCTAACCCTAACCCTACTGATTACTAACCCTAACCCTAACCCTAACCTTACTGATTACTAACCCTAACCCTACTGATTACAAGCACCACAAAATTCCTATTGAACTCGACTCCCTTACGTAAAACATAGCAGGGGGTTTTCTTGGGGATTTCCAACACTGCAACCACTGATAATCACTTTTATATTGGTAACGTCAATCACTAAATCGTAAGCATACATCATCTATTCACGACCACACATTTCTATACAATATCTGGAATAAACTTCACCAACAACTAGTTCGCTCCTCATTGATACAAAGCCAACCAGAAAATATCCCAAAATTTGCCTCCAGGTCCACAAAAGCTTAATACAGGTTATTCTTCTTACTAAGATACTTCTCTTATATTTGCTTCAGCATAAATATAGGCTCAGTGGTACATTGTCTAAACATTAAACCATTATGCATTTGATTAATACTTATTGGACTTCTTATTTGATGCTCAATGATACGTTCAATCACATTCAGAACCTGCTCGATAAACCGTAAGCTACTGGAATTACCTCTTTCTTGCACCATCATAACCATTCAAAACTGTATTAAGTTCCCAGTCCTCCTAGATAATCTCGTATTTTATCATCTGTGATTTGTGATCATCTAAATGCTTGTTTCGATCACCTTTAATATTTCTGTAACAACACCTAACGGTCTACAAGCCTTACTCATTTTCATCGTACTCATAGTTTTCTATACGATTTGTTGTTCAATATAGCTAGAGCAGATAAGCGTCTGTAACACCTAGATTCTTTCGCTTACTATTCAACACTCCCTAATAATAGCATCCACAAACATTCCCATTGTCTGGTAATTTTTTGTTAATACTTTATCGTTATTTCAAATGTAGTCTCATCCACCATTATCCATATTTGCTTTTGGCATCTGTTTAGTTATCCTGAATACTCCATTCTTTGATCATCATTTTGTAGAATATCTGAAAACTTGCATTCTCAGACGAATTTTTTCGCTTTGTATATTGTTGATATTTATGTTGATTTATTTGCCACGAAGTGATATCTTTATTTACTTATCCTTTTCCAAACTCACTACGTCGTTTCTGCTTTCGTTTGATACACTTCCAAACTTCCGTAATCAACCACCATGCGGTTGGGTCCTTTTTGCCATCCACAACTAGTCTGTTACTCCAACAGTGTTTCCTCCAAATTCTTCCAAACTTCCTGAAGTGGATTTGGTAACTCAACGCCTTGTCTTAAAACAAACATTTCACAGGTTCTTCATTCAAACTAACATTTCACATGTTCTACATTCAAACTAACATTTTACATGTTCTTCATTCAAACTAACATTTCACATGTTCCTCATTCAAACTAACATTTCACATGTTATTCATTCAAACTAACATTTCATATGTTCTACATCCAAACTAACATTTCACATGTTCTTCATTCAAACTAACATTTCACATGTTCTTTATTCAAACTAACATTTCACATGTTCTTTATTCAAACTAACATTTCACATGTTCTTCATTCAAACTAACATTTCACATGTTCTTTATTCAAACTAACATTTCACATGTTCTTTATTCAAACTAACATTTCACATGTTCTTCATTCAAACTAACATTTCACATGTTCTTTATTCAAACTAACATTTCACATGTTCTTCATTCAAACTAACATTTCACATGTTCTTCATTCAAACTAACATTTCACATGTTCTTTATTCAAACTAACATTTCACATGTTCTTCATTCAAACTAACATTTCACATGTTCTTTATTCAAACTAACATTTCACATGTTCTTTATTCAAACTAACATTTCACATGTTCTTTATTCAAACTAACATTTCACATGTTCTTTATTCAAACTAACATTTCACATGTTCTTCATTCAAACTAACATTTCACATGTTCTTTATTCAAACTAACATTTCACATGTTCTTTATTCAAACTAACATTTCACATGTTCTTCATTCAAACTAACATTTCACATGTTCTTTATTCAAACTAACATTTCACATGTTCTTCATTCGAACTAAAATTTCACATGTTCTTTATTCAAACTAACATTTCACATGTTCTTCATTCAAACTAACATTTCACATGTTCTTCATTCAAACTAACATTTCACATGTTCTTTATTCAAACTAACATTTCACATGTTCTTCATTCAAACTAACATTTCACATGTTCTTCATTCAAACTCACATTTCACATGTTCTACATTCAAACTAACATTTCACATGTTCTTCATTCCAACTAATATTTCACTTGTTCTTTATTCAAACTAACATTTCACATGTTCTTCATTCAAACAAACATTTCACATTTTCTTAATCTAAACTAACATCCACAAGTTCTTCATTCAAACTAACATTTCACATGTTCTTCATTCAAACTAACATTTCACATGTTCTTCATTCAAACTAACATTTCACATGTTCTTCATTCAAACTAACATTTACCATGTTCTTCATTCGAACTAACATTCCACATGTTCGACATTCAAACTAACATTTCACATGTTCTTCATTCCAACTAATATTTCACTTGTTCTTTATTCAAACTAACATTTCACATGTTCTTCATTCAAACTAATATTTCACTTGTTCTTTATTCTAACTAAAATTTCACATGTTCTTCATTCAAACTAACATTTCACATTTTCTTAATCTAAACTAACATCCACATGTTCTTCATTCAAACTAACATTTCACATGTTCTTCATTACAACTAACATTTCACATGTTCTTCATTCAAACTAACATTTCACATGTTCTTCATTCAAACTCACATTTCACATGTTCTACATCCAAACTAACATTTCACATGTTCTTCATTCAAACTAACATTTCACTTGTTCTTTATTCAAACTAACATTTCACATGTTCTTCATTCAAACTAACATTTCACATGTTCTTCATTCAAACTAACATTTCACATGTTCTTTATTCAAACTAACATTTCACATGTTCTTCATTCAAACTAACATTTCACATGTTCTTCATTAAAACTAACATTTCACATGTTCTTTATTCAAACTAACATTTCACATGTTCTTTATTCAAACTAACATTTCACATGTTCTTCATTCAAACTAACATTTCACATGTTATTTATTCAAACTAACATTTCACATGTTCTTCATTCAAACTAACATTTCACATGTTCTTCATTCAAACTAACATTTCACATATTCTTCATTCAAACTAACATTTCACATGTTCTTTATTCAAACTAACATTTCACATGTTCTTTATTCAAACTTACATTTAACATGTTCTTCATTCAAACTAACATTTCACATGTTCTTTATTCAAACTAACATTTCACATGTTCTTTATTCAAACTAACATTTCACATGTTCTTCATTCAAACTAACATTTCACATGTTCTTTATTCAAACTAACATTTCACATGTTCTTTATTCAAACTAACATTTCACATGTTCTTCATTCGAACTAACATTTCACATGTTCTTTATTCAAACTAACATTTCACATGTTCTTCATTCAAACTAACATTTCACATGTTCTTCATTCAAACTAACATTTCACATGTTCTTTATTCAAACTAACATTTCACATGTTCTTCATTCAAACTAACATTTCACATGTTCTTCATTCAAACTCACATTTCACATGTTCTACATTCAAACTAACATTTCACATGTTCTTCATTCCAACTAATATTTCACTTGTTCTTTATTCAAACTAACATTTCACATGTTCTTCATTCAAACAAACATGTCACATTTTATTAATCTAAACTAACATCCACATGTTCTTCATTGAAACTAACATTTCACATGTTCTTCATTCAAACTAACATTTCACATGTTCTTCATCCAAACAAACATTTCACATGTTCTTCACTCAAACTAACATTTACCATGTTCTTTATTCAAACTAACATTTCACATGTTCTTCATTCAAACTAATATTTCACTTGTTCTTTATTCAAACTAAAATTTCAAATGTTCTTCATTCAAACTAACATTTCACATTTTCTTAATCTAAACTAACATCCACATGTTCTTCATTCAAACTAACATTTCACATGTTCTTCATTACAACTAACATTTCACATGTTCTTCATTCAAACTAACATTTCACATGTTCTTCATTCAAACTCACATTTCACATGTTCTACATTCAAACTAACATTTCACATGTTCTTCATTCAAACTAATATTTCACTTGTTCTTTATTGAAACTAACATTTCACATGTTCTTTATTCAAACTAACATTTCACATTTTCTTAATCTAAACTAACATCCACATGTTCTTCATTGAAACTAACATTTCACATGTTCTTCATTCAAACTAACATTTGACATGTTCTTAATTCAAACTAATATTTCACATGTTCTTCATTCAAACTAAAATTTCACATGTTCTTCATTCAAACTAACATTTCACATGTTCCTCATTCAAACTAAAATTTCACATGTTCTTCATTCAAACTAACATTTCGCATGTTCTTCATTCAAACTAACATTTCACATGTTCTTTATTAAAACTAACATTTCACATGTTCTTCATTCAAACTAACATTTCACATGTTCTTCATTCAAACTCACATTTCACATGTTCTTCATTCAAACTAACATTTCACATGTTCTTCATTAAAACTAACATTCCACATGTTCTTTATTCAAACTAACATTTCACATATTCTTCATTCGAACTAACGTTTCACATGTTCTTTGTTCAAACTTACATTTCATATGTTCTTCATTCAAACTAACATTTCACATGTTCTTCATTCAAACTAACATTTCACATGTTCTTCATTCAAACTAACATTACACTTGTTGTTTATTCCAACTAACATTTCACATGTTCTTTATTCAAACTAACATTTCACATGTTCTTTATTCAAACTAACATTTCACATGTTCTTCATTCAAACTAATAGTTCACATATTCTGAATTCAAGCTAACATTTCACATGTTCTTAATTCAACTCCCACATTTCACATGTTCTTTATTCAAACTAACATTTCACATGTTCTTCATTTAAACTAACGTTTCACATGTTCTTCATTCAAACTAACATTTCACATGTTCTTCATTCAAACTCACATTTCACATGTTCTACATTCAAACTAACATTTCACATGTTCCTCATTCAAACTAACATTTCACATGTTATTCATTCAAACTAACATTTCATATGTTCTACATCCAAACTAACATTTCACATGTTCTTCATTCAAACTAACATTTCACATGTTCTTTATTCAAACTAACATTTCACATGTTCTTTATTCAAACTAACATTTCACATGTTCTTCATTCAAACTAACATTTCACATGTTCTTTATTCAAACTAACATTTCACATGTTCTTTATTCAAACTAACATTTCACATGTTCTTCATTCAAACTAACATTTCACATGTTCTTTATTCAAACTAACATTTCACATGTTCTTCATTCAAACTAACATTTCACATGTTCTTCATTCAAACTAACATTTCACATGTTCTTTATTCAAACTAACATTTCACATGTTCTTCATTCAAACTAACATTTCACATGTTCTTTATTCAAACTAACATTTCACATGTTCTTTATTCAAACTAACATTTCACATGTTCTTTATTCAAACTAACATTTCACATGTTCTTTATTCAAACTAACATTTCACATGTTCTTCATTCAAACTAACATTTCACATGTTCTTTATTCAAACTAACATTTCACATGTTCTTCATTCGAACTAAAATTTCACATGTTCTTTATTCAAACTAACATTTCACATGTTCTTCATTCAAACTAACATTTCACATGTTCTTCATTCAAACTAACATTTCACATGTTCTTTATTCAAACTAACATTTCACATGTTCTTCATTCAAACTAACATTTCACATGTTCTTCATTCAAACTCACATTTCACATGTTCTACATTCAAACTAACATTTCACATGTTCTTCATTCCAACTAATATTTCACTTGTTCTTTATTCAAACTAACATTTCACATGTTCTTCATTCAAACAAACATTTCACATTTTCTTAATCTAAACTAACATCCACAAGTTCTTCATTCAAACTAACATTTCACATGTTCTACATTCAAACTAACATTTTACATGTTCTTCATTCAAACTAACATTTCACATGTTCCTCATTCAAACTAACATTTCACATGTTATTCATTCAAACTAACATTTCATATGTTCTACATCCAAACTAACATTTCACATGTTCTTCATTCAAACTAACATTTCACATGTTCTTTATTCAAACTAACATTTCACATGTTCTTTATTCAAACTAACATTTCACATGTTCTTCATTCAAACTAACATTTCACATGTTCTTTATTCAAACTAACATTTCACATGTTCTTTATTCAAACTAACATTTCACATGTTCTTCATTCAAACTAACATTTCACATGTTCTTTATTCAAACTAACATTTCACATGTTCTTCATTCAAACTAACATTTCACATGTTCTTCATTCAAACTAACATTTCACATGTTCTTTATTCAAACTAACATTTCACATGTTCTTCATTCAAACTAACATTTCACATGTTCTTTATTCAAACTAACATTTCACATGTTCTTTATTCAAACTAACATTTCACATGTTCTTTATTCAAACTAACATTTCACATGTTCTTTATTCAAACTAACATTTCACATGTTCTTCATTCAAACTAACATTTCACATGTTCTTTATTCAAACTAACATTTCACATGTTCTTTATTCAAACTAACATTTCACATGTTCTTCATTCAAACTAACATTTCACATGTTCTTTATTCAAACTAACATTTCACATGTTCTTCATTCGAACTAAAATTTCACATGTTCTTTATTCAAACTAACATTTCACATGTTCTTCATTCAAACTAACATTTCACATGTTCTTCATTCAAACTAACATTTCACATGTTCTTTATTCAAACTAACATTTCACATGTTCTTCATTCAAACTAACATTTCACATGTTCTTCATTCAAACTCACATTTCACATGTTCTACATTCAAACTAACATTTCACATGTTCTTCATTCCAACTAATATTTCACTTGTTCTTTATTCAAACTAACATTTCACATGTTCTTCATTCAAACAAACATTTCACATTTTCTTAATCTAAACTAACATCCACAAGGTCTTCATTCAAACTAACATTTCACATGTTCTTCATTCAAACTAACATTTCACATGTTCTTCATTCAAACTAACATTTCACATGTTCTTCATTCAAACTAACATTTACCATGTTCTTCATTCGAACTAACATTCCACATGTTCGACATTCAAACTAACATTTCACATGTTCTTCATTCCAACTAATATTTCACTTGTTCTTTATTCAAACTAACATTTCACATGTTCTTCATTCAAACTAATATTTCACTTGTTCTTTATTCTAACTAAAATTTCACATGTTCTTCATTCAAACTAACATTTCACATTTTCTTAATCTAAACTAACATCCACATGTTCTTCATTCAAACTAACATTTCACATGTTCTTCATTACAACTAACATTTCACATGTTCTTCATTCAAACTAACATTTCACATGTTCTTCATTCAAACTCACATTTCACATGTTCTACATCCAAACTAACATTTCACATGTTCTTCATTCAAACTAACATTTCACTTGTTCTTTATTCAAACTAACATTTCACATGTTCTTCATTCAAACTAACATTTCACATGTTCTTCATTCAAACTAACATTTCACATGTTCTTTATTCAAACTAACATTTCACATGTTCTTCATTCAAACTAACATTTCACATGTTCTTCATTAAAACTAACATTTCACATGTTCTTTATTCAAACTAACATTTCACATGTTCTTTATTCAAACTAACATTTCACATGTTCTTCATTCAAACTAACATTTCACATGTTATTTATTCAAACTAACATTTCACATGTTCTTCATTCAAACTAACATTTCACATGTTCTTCATTCAAACTAACATTTCACATATTCTTCATTCAAACTAACATTTCACATGTTCTTTATTCAAACTAACATTTCACATGTTCTTTATTCAAACTTACATTTAACATGTTCTTCATTCAAACTAACATTTCACATGTTCTTTATTCAAACTAACATTTCACATGTTCTTTATTCAAACTAACATTTCACATGTTCTTCATTCAAACTAACATTTCACATGTTCTTTATTCAAACTAACATTTCACATGTTCTTTATTCAAACTAACATTTCACATGTTCTTCATTCGAACTAACATTTCACATGTTCTTTATTCAAACTAACATTTCACATGTTCTTCATTCAAACTAACATTTCACATGTTCTTCATTCAAACTAACATTTCACATGTTCTTTATTCAAACTAACATTTCACATGTTCTTCATTCAAACTAACATTTCACATGTTCTTCATTCAAACTCACATTTCACATGTTCTACATTCAAACTAACATTTCACATGTTCTTCATTCCAACTAATATTTCACTTGTTCTTTATTCAAACTAACATTTCACATGTTCTTCATTCAAACAAACATGTCACATTTTATTAATCTAAACTAACATCCACATGTTCTTCATTGAAACTAACATTTCACATGTTCTTCATTCAAACTAACATTTCACATGTTCTTCATCCAAACTAACATTTCACATGTTCTTCACTCAAACTAACATTTACCATGTTCTTTATTCAAACTAACATTTCACATGTTCTTCATTCAAACTAATATTTCACTTGTTCTTTATTCAAACTAAAATTTCAAATGTTCTTCATTCAAACTAACATTTCACATTTTCTTAATCTAAACTAACATCCACATGTTCTTCATTCAAACTAACATTTCACATGTTCTTCATTACAACTAACATTTCACATGTTCTTCATTCAAACTAACATTTCACATGTTCTTCATTCAAACTCACATTTCACATGTTCTACATTCAAACTAACATTTCACATGTTCTTCATTCAAACTAATATTTCACTTGTTCTTTATTGAAACTAACATTTCACATGTTCTTTATTCAAACTAACATTTCACATTTTCTTAATCTAAACTAACATCCACATGTTCTTCATTGAAACTAACATTTCACATGTTCTTCATTCAAACTAACATTTGACATGTTCTTAATTCAAACTAATATTTCACATGTTCTTCATTCAAACTAAAATTTCACATGTTCTTCATTCAAACTAACATTTCACATGTTCCTCATTCAAACTAAAATTTCACATGTTCTTCATTCAAACTAACATTTCGCATGTTCTTCATTCAAACTAACATTTCACATGTTCTTTATTAAAACTAACATTTCACATGTTCTTCATTCAAACTAACATTTCACATGTTCTTCATTCAAACTCACATTTCACATGTTCTTCATTCAAACTAACATTTCACATGTTCTTCATTAAAACTAACATTCCACATGTTCTTTATTCAAACTAACATTTCACATGTTCTTCATTCGAACTAACGTTTCACATGTTCTTTGTTCAAACTTACATTTCATATGTTCTTCATTCAAACTAACATTTCACATGTTCTTCATTCAAACTAACATTTCACATGTTCTTCATTCAAACTAACATTACACTTGTTGTTTATTCCAACTAACATTTCACATGTTCTTTATTCAAACTAACATTTCACATGTTCTTTATTCAAACTAACATTTCACATGTTCTTCATTCAAACTAATAGTTCACATATTCTGAATTCAAGCTAACATTTCACATGTTCTTAATTCAACTCCCACATTTCACATGTTCTTTATTCAAACTAACATTTCACATGTTCTTCATTTAAACTAACGTTTCACATGTTCTTCATTCGAACTAACGTTTCACATGTTCTTCATTACAAACTAACATTTCACATGTTCTTCATTCAAACTAATATTTCACACATTCTTCATTCAAACTAACATTTAACATGTTCTTTATTCAAACTAACATTTAACTGGTTCTTTATTCACACTAACATCCACATGTTCTTCATTCAACCTTACATGTCACATGTTCTTTATTCAAACTAACATTTCACATGTTCTTCATTCAAACTAACATTTTACATGTTTTTCATTCAAACTAACATTCAACATGTTTATTCAAACTAAGATTTCACATGTTCTTCATTCAACTCCCACATTTCTTCCTCTGGAAATAAACTTTCTTATCTTTACCCTATCAGCTTTGTTCAGTTGTGTCACAATTTCTTTTCAGGTATCGTTCTTACACAACTCAAAGGATGTTTGTCACTTTTTCGTAAGAAGCCGATAATCTGTACGATATCCATACGTAAAAAAAGGGCCTTGATTTTTTCTAAAAAGCGTTTTTGCAACCATGTTCATAGCAATCCCATATTCTTTACATTATTTGTCCATAACCCTAACCCTTGAAACACTCAAAACCATCAGGTTTCATTCAATTGAAATCTTCTGCCACAACAACGTTATTTTTCTCATCACTTTTCCTTGTTACTGCAATATAGACAGGTAGGTTTAAAACGAACTGATGGACGAGAGATGAAATCCCCTGGGTAAAGGAGCGTAATTGATATACGGTATTCAACTTTTTCTTGACCTCGCAACTGTTTGGCTTCATTTTGAAGGTAGATGAAACCTTAATACGTTAATGGCGATGTGTATACCTACTTACTATCTACCTAGTTTAAATTTTTTCATATATCCCTAATACCGAATACAACCATCTTGGCAGCAACTACAAACTTTAAATATATTCTATATCACATAATTAACTATCCCAGTAAATTATCTATTTACAATATGGGACCACATCTAACCCATATCTCGTAATCTATTAATCATATCGTATACACGATTGTACTTAATAATGTTACTCACCCGAAACTATGAAAATAATATTCAGTAAGGTAAATCGGGATGAAAACTTTAAAAAAATCTGTAATTGGTCGAACAAGAACTCGTGTCATTTTATATTGCAGATGAAGTAGTCTACAAGTTAGAGAGTCTGTGTGAGACACCACTGCTAAAAATATTAATTGTAGACAGATCTTTCCGCTGTCATCTTGAGAAAGCAGTTAATAGTGTAAAGTCTTGGGAACATATGACGCAACAAACCAACCGGTGATTGTCGTAGATCTATGTTGATGAATTTATATGTGAAAATGTCTAGAGTCGTTTGTCGGCATCGTTTTAAGTGTATTTCAAGTGATTGTCTAATAAAGGTTATTTCTCGCAAGATCCATATCCGCTCATATTCTCGTACGGATATATTGCAATTGAATAGTATTATTTTTTTTAACATAGTTCACCCCAACAGGGCAGGTCGCCACTGTAGACGTACTGAGAAAAAAGAAAAGGGGAGAAGGTAGGGGGGGTCAACCGAAATTGGGATCTGCGCAGCGAGATGTCTGTTTACATTAGTTTTAAATTTGCTGTTTGTCTGTACTGTCGGGGAAACAGGGAACAGGGAACAGGGAACAGGGAGGGAGTTCCAGAGGCCAGCAGTACGAGGAAAGAAGCTATTTGAGTAGAAGGCTCTCCGACATCTGGGGACCTCCACAGTGAATGAATGAGATTTAGTTGATTTTCGAGTTAGTCTAGTGAATTTACGTCGAGGGGGCATCAGAGTAGCCTATTCATCGGAGCATAATACAAGGATGCTACATTGCGGCGATGGGACAGGGACTGGAGCTTGGTTGACAGTGAGGGACCTATTAGGTTGGAGATTCTTGTTTGGACCTTGTCAAGGAGGGAGAGACTAGTAGATGATGCACCAGCCTAGATGTCACAATTCGGAGGAACTAATGCCACAACAACCGGCCGGTGATTGACGTAGTTTAGTTAATGGGTATACATTTAAAATAGTCGACGTTATTTGTCTTGAAGCTTTCATACAATTATAATGACTTGTACAATGTTGTATATTCGGACTACTGTTCTCATCTTGAGTGTTTTTTATCACAACGTTTCGGCCGATGTAACCTCCGACCTTCTTCAGGTGTACATTGTCGAAATCTGTTCTCAATTTCGAACGGAACCCTTTATGAATTCCGTCCAGATTCCTGAGTTCGACAAGGTACACCTGAATAAGGTCGGAGGTTAAACCGGCCGAAACGTTGTAATAATAACACTCAAGATGAGAACAGTAGTCCGAATATACCAAATTCTACAAATTATCAACGCTCATCTAAAAAAAATCCGAAACACAATTATAATGACGTTAGAGATGCAGACCTCGTTTACACGGGGTGTCCTAGTCGACCAACCTAGAACTGAAACGATTATCTAATATTTATATAAGTTATTCGCAGCTTGAATTGTGGAAGTACCGTATTCCCCTATAAAATTGTCATCTTCTTCACATTAAATAAAAAGGCAACCTTATCGCTTGCAGAATCCATATTAATTCATATTCTAACACGAATATCTTGCTACTGAGATGATTCCTATCTTCTCATTAATAAGCGATAATCAAGCGAGCGTAATTGAATTTTTTCTTACAACATTCTATTGAAATCCAATTACGAAATTGATGGCATTTCTGCGTTCCTTCCAAATGCATTTCCTTGTAACGTTCTTTTCCAATTACAGCGTATCCATGACTGCATGACGGACGCCTGTTAATACACTTCGTGATAAATTTACAGCAATGTATTATTACAAAGTCGATACACGTGATTTCCAGTGGAAATGTCCAAGTAGCATACGCTTGCTACCACAGTTAATCCTGTGAGTTTTAACATATTAAAAAAATTACAAATTTCCGGTTATTTCAATCTGATTCACACATCTAAACAAATAAGACAAACGGGGGTCATTTTTTTATGTAAAATAATTTGATTTAAGAGAACGCGTTGGTTAAAAATAAACCGTACAGAAAGAAGTAATCTGCTTAGAAAGTAAAATAATAAACATTGTGGTTGATTTCAAAATGTGCAAATTAAATTATATCGTGAAAAAATACATTTTAGAACAAATGTTGTCATGGATTGTTTTATTAAAGACAGGGAAGTGACGTTAAGATATGTACAATGATTTGACTGAAAAATAAAATGAAATATAAAATTTGACCTTATGTTTTATGTTTATTAAATTGTTATGTTTATTAATTTGTTATGTTTATTATGTGTTTATGTTTATTAATTTGTTATGTTTATTAATTTGGTATGTTTGTTATTTTGTTATGTTTATTAATTTGTTATGTTTATTAATGTTTATGTTTATTAATTTTTTTATGTTTATTAATTTGTTATGTTTGTTAATTTGTTATGTTTATTAATTTGTTATGTTTATTAATTTTTATGTTTAATATTTTTTTATGTTTATAAATTTGTTATGTTTAATATTTTTTATGTTTATTAATTTGTTATGTTTATTAATTTGTTATGTTTATTAATTTGTTATGTTTATTAATTTGTTATGTTTATTAATGTGTTATGTTTATTAATTTTTTATGTTTATTAATTTTTTATGTTTATTAATGTGTTATGTTTATTAATTTGTTATGTTTATTATTTTTTATATGTTTATTATTTGTTATGTTTATTAATTTGTTATGTTTATTAATTTGTTATGTTTATTAATTTGTTATGTTTATTAATTTGGTATGTTTATTAATTTGTTATGTTTATTAATTTGTTATGTTTATTAATTTGTTATGTTCATTAATTTGTTATGTTTATTATTTTGTTATGTTTAATATTTTTTTTATGTTTATAAATTTGTTATGTTTAATATTTTTTATGTTTATTAATTTGTTATGTTTATTAATTTTTTTATGTTTATTAATTTGTTATGTTTATTAATTTGTTATGTTTATTAATTTGTTATGTTTATTAATTTGTTATGTTTATTAATTTGTTATGTTCATTAATTTGTTATGTTTATTAATTTGTTATGTTTATTAATTTGTTATGTTTATTAATTTTTTATGTTTATAAATAGGTTATGTTTATTAAATTGTTATGTTTATCATTTTTTAATGTGTGTAATTGTTTATGTTTATTACTTTTTTATGTTTATTAATTTTCATGTTTTTAAATTTTTTATGGAAACCGCTCCAGACAAGGCATGACGCCACTTGATGTAAGGAGCTAACAAGAACAAATATGATTATTGCAATGACAGGAGATGAATATTGACCTTAGTCTTAGAAAGTACCAAGGTTATAGGTAGGGGGAAAACAGTCAGCAGGGAAGAAGGTTCGACAAGCCTGCGGTTCTTGGAAAGAAGCTACCGGGATAGGAAGCTGTATTACAATGAGTTATCAAAACAGCGAATTGAGGAAGACCACTACACTAACGAGTCAAACGAGCTGGAACAAAAGAAGCCGGGTACAGATCACATAATTCTGAAGAACTCATGCCATGATAGTATTTATAGAAACGACTGAGACTAGCAACATCACGTCTGTGAGAGAGAGGGTGCAGAGAAGAAGAATAGGTTGGACCAATTATATTACAAGACCCATTGCTGCACCTTATCTAGCACCCTCAAATGGGACAGAGATTCGCCAGCCCAAATATGACAATCGTACTTCATACATTGTCTGATTGTAGATTTGTATTGAGATAGAAAATAGCGTCAGGTGTGAGAAAGTGTTTGGAGCGATAGAGAGAGCCGACTACTTTACGAGAAACAAATTTTTATGTTTCTGAATTTTTTTAGATGAGGATTGATGATTTGGATTATTTGGATTATTTGGACTATTGTTCTCATCTAGGATGTTATTCTTACAACGTTTCGGCCGATGTAACTTCCGACCTTCTTCGGGTGCTTCTTTTACCTATTTGATATTATGTTATGAATTTTTGAGATGAGGATTGATAATGTGTATTATTTTGATTATTCGGACTATTGTTCTCATCTTGGATCTTATTCACACAACGTTTTTGTCGATGTAACCTCCAACTTTCTTCAGACATGTCGTTTAGAACTCGGAAATATGTAAAACATTTCAAACGTAACCATTTATTTAACCAACTGTGTTTATTTGTTCTTGGTCCGTCAGCCACAACCGGGTAGAAGACTTAAAAACAAATACCTGACAAGAAATGTTGACACAAATGAAATAGATTAGTTGAAATTCCACGCTGAACAACGCTCGTGGGTGAAAGGAAGCAAGTTTATTTCAAAAGGAAAAAATGTGGGAGTTGAATGAAGAACATGTGAAATGTTAGTTTTAATGAAGAACATGTGAACTGTTAGTTTGAATGAAGAACATGTGAACTGTTAGTTTGAATGAAGAACATGTGAACTGTTAGTTTGAATGAAGAACATGTGAACTGTTAGTTTGAATGAAGAACATGTGAACTGTTAGTTTGAATGAAGAACATGTTAAATGTTAGTTTGAATGAAGAACATGTGAAATGTTAGTTTGAATGAAGAACATGTGAAATGTTAGTTTAAATTTAGAACATGTGAAATGTTAGTTTGAATGTAGAACATGTGAACTCAACCCTCATCTAAAAAATTCATAACATAGTATCAAATAGGTAAAAGAAGCACCCGAAGAAGGTCGTAGGTTACATCGACCGAAACTATGCCATTGAAAAAAGATGGAGGTTATATCGATCGGAACCTTGTTAGAATAACCTCAAAGATGAGAAAAGTACTCCGGATAATTCAAATAATACTAATTGTTGCATATACTCCTTCCGAAGAAAAGTCTAATGTATTGTTTATCAAAATCAAACAACATACACGATTGTTATCTCATACAAATTACAAATCAGAACAACACAGTAAAATCCTCCCGGGACTGAGGAATTTTATCCACGATCTTTTCCACAGGACGGGTGCATTCTCGCCAGGAATTAAATCTCACAACACAAAAGAAAAGAGAATATTCTTAATTTTAGATGAGGACAACTTTTTTAGCTGTTGGCGTTGCCTTCTCTTCTACTGGCGGCGGAAGAGACGGGAATTCCAAAGCTGCCGAGATATGAAACCTCAGCTCTTAAATTTATCATCGACTCTTAAGTCATCTTTATACGTGGTGTCCGCTCAACGCTTACCAAGAAACTCTCAACCACTCCAGAAAATAGTCGGCATGTTGTTGGTTAGTCCGTGCTCTTATTTTTCTACTGAGGATGTTGCCGGTGCATTTCTGGAGGCGCTTTTAGGAGCAATTTCCGTGGCAGACTTGTTTTGTGTTTCTGTCTCATTTACGAGACAGTCTATTGCAAAATTCCAGTTTTGTGATTTAGTTTGTGTTACTGACTCTTGTTAGGGTTAGGGTTAGGGTTAGGGTTAGGGTTATGATGTCTTAAGTTTAGTACTGGTATTCTAAATGTGCGTCTACTGATGTATTTACCGATGAAAATAATATTTCAAATTTAACCATGACAGACCAAAAAACCGCCCGCGTACATCTAAAATATTATTTAAAATTTTGGAATGACAAACCGATAGCAATGCTATTCTTAAACGTAGCATGATACATCGATCCGGCTTGGAATTTTGGCTAGGAACAGAGTCTAATAGCTGTTGTGAAACTACACTTAATCTTTTCTGTACTCGGTCAAGAAGAAATAATTTTAAGCCACGAGAATTGCTTCGCCTTTTGACCAAGAAACAAAGTGCAATATCTGTTCTGATACTGCGAATTAATCTTTTCTGTCTCATTCAGGGATAAAGGCAAGTTTGGTTATTGTCTCAATCCATTGTTCGTTTTTGGGAGATGGATTTTCTACTAATTAAAAACCTACTTTATGTCTTACTCTGTCCAAGTAAACAAATCGGGGCACACTGATCGGGCTATCGACCGACAGACAGAGGCGCTTATAGAGATTTATTGATGCGTCTAAAACCTGAACTGTGATAGCCATGACTTTTTGCTTCATTAAAACTTGATTGAAATAATGGAATCTAAAGTCATGAACTTCGTGTTAATAAATAACGATTTTGAATATTGAAAACAAAATAAAATGTCACATGCATTAAAAACAAAATAAAATGTCGCATGCATTGAAAACAAAATAAAATGTCACAAGCATTAAAAACAAAATAAAATGTCACATGCATTAAAAACAAAATAAAATGTCGCATGCATTGAAAACAAAATAAAATGTCGCATGCATTGAAAACAAAATAAAATGTCGCATGCATTGAAAACAAAATAAAATGTCGCATGCATTGAAAACAAAATAAAATGTCACATGCATTAAAAACAAAATAAAATGTCACATGCATTGAAAACAAAATAAAATGTCACATGCATTGAAAACAAAATAAAATGTCACATGCATTAAAAACAAAATAAAATGTCACATGCATTAAAAACAAAATAAAATGTCACATGCATTGAAAACAAAATAAAATGTCGCATGCATTAAAAAGAAAATAAAATGTCGCATGCATTAAAAACAAAATAAAATGTCGCATGCATTGAAAACAAAATAAAATGTCGCATGCATTGAAAACAAAATAAAATGTCACATGCATTAAAAACAAAATAAAATGTCACATGCATTAAAAACAAAATAAAATGTCGCATGCATTGAAAACAAAATAAAATGTCGCATGCATTGAAAACAAAATAAAATGTCGCTTGCATTGAAAACAAAATAAAATGTCACATGCATTAAAAACAAAATAAAATGTCACATGCATTGAAAACAAAATAAAATGTCGCATGCATTGAAAACAAAATAAAATGTCACATGCATTGAAAACAAAATAAAATGTCGCATGCATTGAAAACAAAATAAAATGTCACATGCATTGAAAACAAAATAAAATGTCGCATGCATTGAAAACAAAATAAAATGTCACATGCATTGAAAACAAAATAAAATGTCGCATGCATTGAAAACAAAATAAAATGTCACATGCATTGAAAACAAAATAAAATGTCGCATGCATTGAAAACAAAATAAAATGTCGCATGCATTGAAAACAAAATAAAATGTCACATGCATTGAAAACAAAATAAAATGTCACATGCATTGAAAACAAAATAAAATGTCGCATGCATTAAAAACAAAATAAAATGTCGCATGCATTGAAAACAAAATAAAATGTCGCATGCATTGAAAACAAAATAAAATGTCGCATGCATTGAAAACAAAATAAAATGTCACATGCATTAAAAACAAAATAAAATGTCACATGCATTAAAAACAAAATAAAATGTCGCATGCATTGAAAACAAAATAAAATGTCGCATGCATTGAAAACAAAATAAAATGTCGCTTGCATTGAAAACAAAATAAAATGTCACATGCATTAAAAACAAAATTAAATGTCACATGCATTGAAAACAAAATAAAATGTCGCATGCATTGAAAACAAAATAAAATGTCGCATGCATTGAAAACAAAATAAAATGTCACATGCATTGAAAACAAAATAAAATGTCACATGCATTGAAAACAAAATAAAATGTCGCATGCATTGAAAACAAAATAAAATGTCACATGCATTGAAAACAAAATAAAATGTCACATGCATTAAAACAAAATAAAATGTCGCATGCATTTTGAACGAGTAGAAATTACATTCTAAGGGACAAAGAACACGATAATGAACTTTAGCAGAAAAGTAGACCAAGATGGATTATCTTTTGTCATTTATGATGTAAATGTAAGTATATTTTGCTAAGTCAATCATAAATATTTTAGGCGTGATTTAATATATGATGTTATTTCTGATAATGGTTGGGAATTAATTGCATGTGTCTATGCAGTGAAGTTGAAATCGTTTGTTCGATAAATAAAATGATGAACGTCGAGAATACGAAAGTCCCTATTTAATTTCCTCCTCGCGAGAGCAGAGTTCGATACAAGTTCGGTTTTTAACATATGTAAAATCTAACTATACAATAAGGGAAACCCTGCATAAGGATACAAATTAAAATTGTCTCGGTCTAGAATGATTTGTTATCCACTGGGCGAGGACAAAAAGGCCACAAAGTGAAGGACAGAAATGATTCTGAAAATCAAGTTATGACAATATTAACAATCGTAAGTCGATTATATATTCAGATACTGAATTCAAAAAAGAACGCCAGACAATTCATGATAGCTAAACTATATGCAGCTTTCTCATATATATATATATATATATATATATATATATATATATATATATATATATATATATATATATATATATATATATGTAGTTCAAACTTTGCAGAAAATTTTTATTTGATAGGTTCTATAAGTGTGTAGAATTTGACCATCATTAGTCAAGGAAACCCAGAGATCCAGAAAGTTCAATCATGAAATCATGGTATCTGTGTGTACGTACGTGCGTACGTACGTACGTACGTACGTACATATGTGCCACCCTGTATCTCATCAACTATTTGATGGATGCAGCTGATCTTTGGCAGAGATAGAGGTTCTAGGGTCTAGTTGATGGTATTTTAATGTACAAAAGCAAGGAAATTCCCAAATGTTTACACTTTTATTGTCATTAAAGGTATGCGAGCACAACAGGGCTATTTATTTTACTGGTAGGAATTTTTTTTCAGCGCACCTCACACACTTCATCTACTCATGCATTGAGATTTATATTTTAGTGATGTGATAATGAAATGGTTTGGTTGATATGTAGTCATACCCTTAATTAATGACAATAAAAGTGTAAAAATTTGGTAATTTCCTTGTTTTGTACATTTAGTGTATATTAATTTTCATCTTAACCCTATTAAGGGCATATGATCTCAGTATACTGGCATTTATCATGGAATATATATATACATATATATATATATATATATATATATATACAATAATATTTTTATAAATAAATATTAATCATTTTAAATAGCTAGAGACATCGATGTTTCATGCTAACGCAATCTTAAGTCTAGGAACTAATTCTCAACGGTCGGTAGGCGCGAAACCGGAACACAAATCGTCACTGATTCGTAGTCGGGGATCTTATCCAAACGGCCATAGCCAATTAGTTAGTAAATAGAGAGGAACTTTAACTGTAAATAGCGAAAATCGGCGGCTATTTACCAGGCAGTTAGAGTGATCTACGAAACGTCGTTCGGATCGTGCATATAGCTATTTGTACTGCTTGTTATTAAAGCAACTCGAAAGTGCCCAGCCTTTGTGGGAGGGGGCTGATAAACAATAATATTTTTATAAATAAATATTAATTATTTTAAATACCTAGAGACATCGATGTTTCATGCTAACGCAATCTTCAGTCTAGGAACTAATTTTCAACGGTCGGTAGGCGCGAACCCCGAACACAAATCGCCACTGATTCGTAGTCGAGGATCTTATATATATATAAATAAGAAATGTTTTTTCTGGTTTAGAATATTCCTTATTCAATTTGCACTGCCACGTGCCACGGGCTTGACTAAACAGACTCTCATCCCAAATTCCTTTCAACAACACACGAATCGATAACACACGAAAAAACGAGTTGAAGAAATTGAAAAAAATGAAAGGTATTTTAATATATATTTCTTTCAAATTCTAATGAAAAAATTAAATTAAAAAGAAAACATGATGAAACTAAAATGCATTGTATGGCGTTCTAAATGCTCATCATTATTTTTAATAAATCATATTACCATATATATATATATATATATATATATATATATATATATATATATATATATATATATATATATATATATAATATATGTAATATATATATAATATATAAAATACATGTATATCATATATATACACTATATATACAGGGTGGGCAAAAATAAGGGTCCTATTTTTAAAAATTAATAACTTTTTTATTTATTGATTTTTTAATTTTTTTTTTTTAGAATAAGTAAAAGACCCCTTCCGAAGCAAGCATGAGCCGTATTAGCCCTAAGGAACGTACCCTCATTTAGAAAACATTATTTTTGCTTAAAAAACTCAAAACAGTGTAAAAAACAATACTTTAGTTTTTGTAAGTTTTAAGAAGTGTTTTTCGGCTAAAATTTGTTTTGTTTATTTCAAAACATCTCGGAAGGGTCAGTCTACACACACATAAAGTTTGGTGAGTTTAACTTTTATTTTGTGGAAGTTATTCAAATTCAAGTTATTCAAATTTAAAGATAGGACCCTTATTTTGGCCCACCCTATATAATATATATGTAATATATATATAATATATAATATATCTATATAATATATATGTATATATATATATATATAATTGTTGTGGGGTACAAATCACCCCTATTGAAGAACTAATGGAAGCAACCATCTATAATAAATACCATGGTTGCAAAGACTCAAATAGAGGACCTCCCTATCATGTGAGTGTCCACGTGTGGTATCTGTTCCGATGGATACTACACCCTATAGACCGGTGTTGTCTTGGCCTTCGGGGCATGATTCCGCCGGTCTATGGGTCTGTCCTGTGCAGTTCTAGGAGGTCCACCCTCCCAGGCTTTGCCTCTCCTCTTTGGGGAGGAGTAAGTTGATAGCTTACTGCCTGAGGCGCCCCTACCGGGGAATGCCGACGGGGCTGTCCAGGCAATTTTTAATGGCTAAAGCGCTCACGTTCTCGGGCGCTGGCTTTTCAAATCCCACTTTCCGACCTTGTGTCACATACTCCTATAGTGGGTAGGTGTTAAATATCGAGGACCTCCCTATCATGTGAGTGTCCACGTGTGGTATCTGTTCCGATGGATACTACACCCTATAGACCGGTGTTGTCTTGGCCTTCGGGGCATGATTCCGCCGGTCTATGGGTCTGTCCTGTGCAGTTCTAGGAGGTCCACCCTCCCAGGCTTTGCCTCTCCTCTTTGGGGAGGAGTAAGTTGATAGCTTACTGCCTGAGGCGCCCCTACCGGGGAATGCCGACGGGGCTGTCCAGGCAATTTTTAATGGCTAAAGCGCTCACGTTCTCGGGCGCTGGCTTTTCAAATCCCACTTTCCGACCTTGTGTCACATACTCCTATAGTGGGTAGGTGTTAAATATCGAGGACCTCCCTATCATGTGAGTGTCCACGTGTGGTATCTGTTCCGATGGATACTACACCCTATAGACCGGTGTTGTCTTGGCCTTCGGGGCATGATTCCGCCGGTCTATGGGTCTGTCCTGTGCAGTTCTAGGAGGTCCACCCTCCCAGGCTTTGCCTCTCCTCTTTGGGGAGGAGTAAGTTGATAGCTTACTGCCTGAGGCGCCCCTACCGGGGAATGCCGACGGGGCTGTCCAGGCAATTTTTAATGGCTAAAGCGCTCACGTTCTCGGGCGCTGGCTTTTCAAATCCCACTTTCCGACCTTGTGTCACATACTCCTATTGT
This sequence comes from Sepiola atlantica, assembly GCA_963556195.1. NCBI lineage: Eukaryota > Metazoa > Mollusca > Cephalopoda > Sepiida > Sepiolidae > Sepiola > Sepiola atlantica. The sequence continues at coordinate 95,875,180 of OY744534.1, read as the reverse complement.
GGGTAGGTGTTAAATATCGAGGACCTCCCTATCTTGTGAGTGTCCACGTGTGGTATCTGTTCCGATGGATACTACACCCTATAGACCGGTGTTGTCTTGGCCTTCAGGGCATGATTCCGCCGGTCTATGGGTCTGTCCTGTGCAGTTCTAGGAGGTCCACCCTCCCAGGCTTTGCCTCTCCTCTTTGGGGAGGAGTAAGTTGATAGCTTACTGCCTGAGGCGCCCCTACCGGGGAATGCCGACGGGGCTGTCCAGGCAATTTTTAATGGCTAAAGCGCTCACGTTCTCGGGCGCTGGCTTTTCAAATCCCACTTTCCGACCTTGTGTCACATACTCCTATAGTGGGTAGGTGTTAAATATCGAGGACCTCCCTATCTTGTGAGTGTCCACGTGTGGTATCTGTTCCGATGGATACTACACCCTATAGACCGGTGTTGTCTTGGCCTTCGGGGCATGATTCCGCCGGTCTATGGGTCTGTCCTGTGCAGTTCTAGGAGGTCCACCCTCCCAGGCTTTGCCTCTCCTCTTTGGGGAGGAGTAAGTTGATAGCTTACTGCCTGAGGCGCCCCTACCGGGGAATGCCGACGGGGCTGTCCAGGCAATTTTTAATGGCTAAAGCGCTCACGTTCTCGGGCGCTGGCTTTTCAAATCCCACTTTCCGACCTTGTGTCACATACTCCTAATGTGGGTAGGTGTTAAATATCGAGGACCTCCCTATCTTGTGAGTGTCCACGTGTGGTATCTGTTCCGATGGATACTACACCCTATAGACCGGTGTTGTCTTGGCCTTCGGGGCATGATTCCGCCGGTCTATGGGTCTGTCCTGTGCAGTTCTAGGAGGTCCACCCTCCCAGGCTTTGCCTCTCCTCTTTGGGGAGGAGTAAGTTGATAGCTTACTGCCTGAGGCGCCCCTACCGGGGAATGCCGACGGGGCTGTCCAGGCAATTTTTAATGGCTAAAGCGCTCACGTTCTCGGGCGCTGGCTTTTCAAATCCCACTTTCCGACCTTGTGTCACATACTCCTAACGTGGGTAGGTGTTAAATATCGAGGACCTCCCTATCTTGTGAGTGTCTACGTGTGGTATCTGTTCCGATGGATACTACACCCTATAGACCGGTGTTGTCTTGGCCTTCGGGGCATGATTCCGCCGGTCTATGGGTCTGTCCTGTGCAGTTCTAGGAGGTCCACCCTCCCAGGCTTTGCCTCTCCTCTTTGGGGAGGAGTAAGTTGATAGCTTACTGCCTGAGGCGCCCCTACCGGGGAATGCTAACGGGGCTGTCCAGGCAATTTTTAATGGCTAAAGCGCTCACGTTCTCGGGCGCTGGCTTTTCAAATCCCACTTTCCGACCTTGTGTCACATACTCCTAATGTGGGTAGGTGTTAAATATCGAGGACCTCCCTATCTTGTGAGTGTCCACGTGTGGTATCTGTTCCGATGGATACTACACCCTATAGACCGGTGTTGTCTTGGCCTTCGGGGCATGATTCCGCCGGTCTATGGGTCTGTCCTGTGCAGTTCTAGGAGGTCCACCCTCCCAGGCTTTGCCTCTCCTCTTTGGGGAGGAGTAAGTTGATAGCTTACTGCCTGAGGCGCCCCTACCGGGAAATGCCGACGGGGCTGTCCAGGCAATTTTTAATGGCTAAAGCGCTCACGTTCTCGGGCGCTGGCTTTTCAAATCCGACTTTCCGACCTTGTGTCACATACTCCTAATGTGGGTAGGTGTTAAATATCGAGGACCTCCCTATCTTGTGAGTGTCCACGTGTGGTATCTGTTCCGATGGATACTACACCCTATAGACCGGTGTTGTCTTGGCCTTCGGGGCATGATTCCGCCGGTCTATGGGTCTGTCCTGTGCAGTTCTAGGAGGTCCACCCTCCCAGGCTTTGCCTCTCCTCTTTGGGGAGGAGTAAGTTGATAGCTTACTGCCTGAGGCGCCCCTAACGGGGAATGCCGACGGGGCTGTCCAGGCAATTTTTAATGGCTAAAGCGCTCACGTTCTCGGGCGCTGGCTTTTCAAATCCCACTTTCCGACCTTGTGTCACATACTCCTATAGTGGGTAGGTGTTAAATATCGAGGACATTCCTATCATGTGAGTGTCCACGTGTGGTATCTGTTCCGATGGATACTACACCCTATAGACCGGTGTTGTCTTGGCCTTCGGGGCATGATTCCGCCGGTCTATGGGTCTGTCCTGTGCAGTTCTAGGAGGTCCACCCTCCCAGGCTTTGCCTCTCCTCTTTGGGGAGGAGTAAGTTGATAGCTTACTGCCTGAGGCGCCCCTACCGGGGAATGCCGACGGGGCTGTCCAGGCAATTTTTAATGGCTAAAGCGCTCACGTTCTCGGGCGCTGGCTTTTCAAATCCCACTTTCCGACCTTGTGTCACATACTCCTATAGTGGGTAGGTGTTAAATATCGAGGACATTCCTATTATGTGAGTGTCCACGTGTGGTATCTGTTCCGATGGATACTACACCCTATAGACCGGTGTTGTCTTGGCCTTCGGGGCATGATTCCGCCGGTCTATGGGTCTGTCCTGTGCAGTTCTAGGAGGTCCACCCTCCCAGGCTTTGCCTCTCCTCTTTGGGGAGGAGTAAGTTGATAGCTTACTGCCTGAGGCGCCCCTACCGGGGAATGCCGACGGGGCTGTCCAGGCAATTGTTAATGGCTAAAGCGCTCACGTTCTCGGGCGCTGGCTTTTCAAATCCCACTTTCCGACCTTGTGTCACATACTCCTAATGTGGGTAGGTGTTAAATATCGAGGACATTCCTATCATGTGAGTGTCCACGTGTGGTATCTGATCCGATGGATACTACACCCTATAGACTGGCGTTGTCTTGGCCTTCGGAGCATGATTCCGCCGGTCTATGGGTCTGTCCTGTGCAGTTCTAGGAGGTCCACCCTCCCAGGCTTTGCCTCTCCTCTTTGGGGAGGAGTAAGTTGATAGCTTACTGCCTGAGGCGCCCCTACCGGGGAATGCCGACGGGGCTGTCCAGGCAATTTTTAATGGCTAAAGCGCTCACGTTCTCGGGCGCTGGCTTTTCAAATCCCACTTTCCGACCTTGTGTCACATACTCCTAATGTGGGTAGGTGTTAAATATCGAGGATATTCCTATTCATGTTTTACCGCATAGTAGGAATCCTGTCATCTCCTACCACATTTAGTGGCGTTACTGTATTGCTATGAATAAATACATTGTATATTTTAACCTGTCACAATTTGTGGTTGTTATCTGTGTGACCCCTAGCACGGGTCTACAACAATAATATATATTTATATATATATATATATATATATATATATATATATATATATATATATATATATATGTGTGTGTGTGTGTGTGTGTAATATGGGGTAAGGTACACGATAATTCATGAAAATGAAATGTCGTGATGGACAAAATGTGTGAAAACGAAACCAGTAAAAAATCTCTTGTTTTTGTTTTTCTCCTGCACTTTAACTTGTTTTCCGTTTTTAATTTGTTCACACATATGTAATGTATATAATATGTATATAATATATATAATATATATATGTATATTATATATATATGATATATATATATAATATATATATATATATATATATATATATATATATGTATATATATATATATATATATATATATACTGGATTTGATGTTCTAATTCTTAGAACAATTGTAATGTTTTACTTCATTAAATGTAGTAAATATCAATATATGTATATATAATATATATATATATAAATTTATATATAGATATGTATATAAATATATATATATACCCACATACATATATATATATATATATAAAAAACACAAAATATTAGATTCCACATTTGACGCATGGAAAAATAATATACTCAGATTCGTAAATAAAAAGGTCGAACGTTTAAAAATGTTTAAACATCCTAAAAAGACGAATCCTCTCCTTAGAAATTCACAAATAATTATGGACCTTCAAATACTTCAAAATAAATTTGTAATAGTTCCTATTGATAAGGCAGCAAATAATATAGCTTTTATATGTAAAAAATATTACATACAACGATTATTGTCAGAAGTAGGAATTATAGGTATAGAATCAGATACTTATAAAGTAAGTAATTGTGAAAAAGAAAGTATTATTCTAAATAACACCATTATTTGTGAAAAATTAGGACTAAAATTAGATGAGAAAAATAATAAACTTCCATGTATGTATTGGATACCGAAAATGCATAAAAAAACAGTTGGGGCCCGTTTTATTGTTGCCTCCAAAATGTGTATTACTAAACCCTTGAGTAAGGCTATATCAAATGTGTTTAAATTAATAATTAATCAGATAAATAATTTTCATAATAAAAGAAAGTTCTATAGTAATATAAACCTATTTTGGGTAGTAAATAATTCATATCCAATAAAAGAAAAACTAGATCATATAAATTCCCGTAAAAAGGCTAAGTCAATTTCTACATATGATTTTAGTACCTTATATACTAAAATACCACATAATGAACTAATTAAAGAATTAGGTAACATTATAGATTTAGTGTTTGCCGGAGGTAAAGGTAAATACATAGAATTTTCAAAATCTAAAGCCTTTTGGTGTAAGACTAAAAACAGTAAAACTAGTACTTCAAAAAATGGCCTTAAAATACTTATAAGTCACCTGATTAAAGAAAGTTATTTTAAAATAGGAAATAATACACTAATACAAACAATAGGTATTCCTATGGGTTTGGACCCTGCCCCCTTTTGGGCAAATCTCTATTTACATAGATATGAATACATATATATGTCAGCATTAAAATAAAAAATGATATATCTAGAACATATAGTTACCACGGCTGCAGGAGGTTTATTGATGACCTGGTCTGTATAAATGATAGAGAGGAGTTTGAAAATACTAAACATTTAATATATCCTAGGGAATTAAAATTAAATTGTGAACATACAGGAATACATGCTACCTTTCTAGATTTAGATATAAAAATTGAGGATGGTAGATTTATTTATAAAATGTTTGATAAAAGAAATTCTTTTCCCTTTCATATCGTTCGTATGCCGCATAAAAGTAGTACCTGTCCTATGTATATATTTTATGGGAGTATAATGTCCGAATTTCTAAGAATAGCCCGCGTTACTTTAAGGTTAATGGATTTTATACCTCCAGTCACTTCATTAGTAATAAGAATGCTTAAACAAGGTGGAGATAAAAATAAAATATTTAGACAGTTAAATAAGGCAATAACACGCTATCCTGACGCTTTTAAATTATATGAAATAAATCAAAAGTAATTGATAAAAGAAATCCAAAACTCTACTATAAAAATGTATAACATATGTAAATAGTCCATGATAAAATAAATAAATAAATGTATATATATATATATATGTATATATGAAATATTTTTATAAATATATATTTTTAATTTTAAAACATTTGTAGACAAAGAAAATAACCAAAGGGAAAAAAAGGGGGGTTATTATAATGGAATCGTCTAACTCTATAAAATAGATGTTCTGTAAAATAGTAAATACCCACTTTGAAAGGAACAACACAGGTAAGGAAACTATATTTTAATACTTTAGAAAAACAAATCTGGAGGCAAAACTAAATTAAATATTTGTAAACTTTTTAAATTAAAAAATAATTATTAAATAGGGAGGTGGTGTCTGATCAACACTGCTGGGATGCCATGATAAAGAAATACTGTTTTGTTTTTAAAATCCCGAAACAGTTTTCATGGTAAACAACTGACGATCCCTTATATATAAAAACATATATAAAAATATATTTATATTAGAGTATATTCTTGGAAGTAAACTAAAATAATGATTGCAGTAGATTGATTGACTTACTAGACTAAAATCTTTCAACAAAATTTTTTTTTTTTTTTTCCCCAGTTTTGAAGGTTAAAAGAACTTCCGAGACTATATATATATATATATATATATATATATATATATATATATATATGAATGAAAGAAGAAAGGTAAATGCTTATGAGATGCGATATAATATGAAATTATAAAAAATCTTAAGCGGGTATCTTACTAATAGAAAATAATCTGGTGTTCATAAACAAAAATCTACTGATACAAAATCAAATGGCTAAATATCAGTAATGGCATATAAATACCCAGTGAGAAAATGTATCTCTCCATAATAAATCTATTGGCATGACTTTCAAGCTCATCTCTCCTCAGATTTTCACCCACAAAAATCAAACAGCGGACATAATTTTAAAAACAGACTTCTGTAATATTCTAACTCAAACCAAATTCGCTGTTTTAAATTGTAGCCTTCGCACTACCACCATACCCCTCAGCATAAATAACATATACTTAAAACGCAATAGTTTGTTTTACCCTAACCCTAACCCTAACCCTAATCCACCTCATCATAAACGTATAACAAAACAGCATATCATTTAATCGGAATAGTTTTTTTACCCTAACCCTATCCCTAACCATAATCCTAAATACACTGAATACACCGGTTAGGAAAAAGTGAAGCGAACCAAATCTATAGAATGGCTTTTCTCGTCATTATAATTAACAATTATGAAATGGGGAAGCATTAGTTGAAATTTCAAATATCAATCCATTTATATTCATTGCCGCTCGAGAAAGATATAAACGTTAAATTACGTTATATCTGATAATCTCGATATCCGATAATCTCTATATTTGATTATCTGTATATCCTGAAGTTATCTTTACTGCTCACATTTTGTTATTATTCCATGTTTTAGATATATCAAGTTATATTATTGTATAATTACTACCACAAATAACAAGCTGTCTCTCTCAGCATGAGTTTACAGATGCATACTTCAACCCTACGGTATCCTATGCACTATACATAACTGTCATAATATATCACATTATGAGCTGTATATTTGAAATATAAACGTTTCTATTACTCAAACGTATTATTTTAAATTACAACAAATGTAATGCTGCGGATCTTTTTAACTAATAAATGCGATACATAATAAATATGTCCATGTCATTATAATCTGATCTGCGGTTATACCTTCACCTCGGGTTATAGACAGTGTTTTGTAGTAATTTCGGCGATTATCAACTTAAAAATACAGTCTTTCAAAAAAATTGCTTGTTATGTTTCATATAAATATCACAAAACTGCATAGTCTAATGTTGAGCAAAATTACATTTTTTCTTAACTTAAACGATTTGCCTATTTTTGTTCCGTCTTAGACACATGACACAACGATATCTGTGGCTGTCCAGATAATTTCTCACAGAAAGAGAGTAATCATCAAATAGGTATGTTAAAGGTGTTAACCCGACAAGAGGCAAGACTACAGGTGACCCTAACCCTAACCGTAGCCTTTTTCCATTAGCACCAAGACAATAGAAATTATTATGAAAGCCGTTAAGTATCTATGACGCATGTACACTACAGATGGCTATTGAATTTTGATAATTTAATTAACAATTAAAAAAATACAATATTACCATTCCGCTCGTGTTTTAGAGATTTGAAACACCCACCATTTGATAAAGAGGTCTTCCGCGAAATATATTATAGAACACGGTCACACACATGACATCACAGTGTTGAAGTTTTGCCTAATCAAGTAGCATTTGCTATAGAAAACAAAATAAAAATATATATTAAAACAATCACTTGTTTTTGTCTTACTTCTCAACGCCGACATATTTCAATTTCTTGCATTGTGATAGCCTTCTAATACTCCTCTAAAAATACAACTTCATAAATTCCTCAAAATAAAGATAAACTATTTTCTAGAGAAAGGTTTCAATATAATAGTCAATGACCCGTTGCAGACTTGGAAACGTTTTATGATGCGATTAACCACAACAAGCAAAGACGATTAAACATTTTATTCCTTGTAAATGGCATCTCTGTATATGAAAATAAAATCATATACATTCACTTGATACTACACCCTATTAACTTTTCAGACCATGTCACCGATGACTGTCAAGTTATTAGATTACACATTGATACCAAACATTGTGGAATATCCTGTGAATTGACTTATTTACACATATTAAATAAGACAAGAATAACAGAATATAAAATCTATTTTCTTTTTACCTCATAAGTTGATAAGCCATAAATAGCCAAGTACAAAGGAAGCGAAATCCTAACCCTAATCCTAACTCTAACCCACAGGCGAAATGTGCCCGTCAATGATTCATTATCGTCCCATCTATTTTAGTACTGTCTATTAAAATCTATGAATAATTATAAGAAATGGATTTGATTCGATATCGATTCGTAATTAATATAAGATGTCACAATCAGATATTTAAGCTGTAGTCAACAGAGGGTCAAGTAGGTTCAACGTTACGCCAATGATTTCTGAATGAGATAAATTGCGAATGACAACAATTATTTATAGTTCTAGTGGTGACATTTTTCTGCGACTTTGATACGATCAATCGAAGTACGTTATTAATACATTTGTTGGATCAAAGGTTCTGGTCGTGTAAAGTAATCTAATTTAATATATTGTAATGGTTACAGATCAATATCCTGCTTCTTGGCTCAAGTAACAGAATATACTCCTTTCAAGTCTTGTGTACGAGTAAATATATTACGAACAAGAAAACTCAGAAATAACGCCATTTCGCTTCCGCTCATCGACTTGTTCTGCTCCTTCGACCAGCTAGAAATAACTTAATTATAAACACCTACTCTAGGCTAAATACTGACCACTATAAAACTGTTTTAAATACTGACCAATATAAAACTGTTTAAAACTGTTTTAAATTAATTGATTTAAATATTTTATAATTATTATATTTTTGGTCGAGTATGTTTCCGACGATGTTTGTTTGATTGTGCCTAGCTAAGCCTCCACATCGCTTGATCAATAGTCATTAAACTGAGTCAAAATATCGGCCATGGTCTTACGTAGAACCGATTTAAATTAAGAATATTCAGGTCAAAGGTAAAGTTCAAGTTCGCGAAAAAAGTGAAAGTAACAGTTTTTATGACAACGTCGGTTCTGCTGATTGGTCGATATTGTAGCCAATGAAATTTCGCATATTACGTTTCTTTGGGCTAGAATTTTTAACATTCCTATCACAGTCAATTTTTTTACGAAATACCAAATTCCCATATTTTTTTTTTAATTTGATGTATGGATGCTTTTTGATAGCAGTATCCATCATGCGAAATGTCAGCCTGATCATATAAATAGTCGTGGAGTTACAAGATTTCCATAACATAACCTCTGGAATACTTCATATAATATGGAAAAATAATGGCTAAATAAAACATTGGCTCATTCTTACGTTGTCAGGTGGTGGTATGAAGTTAAAAAAAACTGAATTATGTTTTTGTTGTTATTTAAAAGTATAAGGGATTCATATGTCAACTTGATCCTTTTTTGGTCGATTGCTCTATTCTTGTCGAAGTGGATGACGACGATTTCATTTACTTTTTTCTAAAGGGAGTACTACTTCATTACACAGGAGTATCTTATAGACTATAAGCAATGAACAAGGTAGGTAGTAGGACTCGTAGGTAGTAGGACTCGTAGGTAGTAGAACTCGTAGGTAGTAGGACTCGAGGTAGAAGGACTCGTAGGTAGTAGGACTCGTAGGTAGTAGGACTCGTAGGTAGTAGGACTCGTAGGTAGTAGGACTCGTCTTGCTCATGATATTATATGACGTGTCACTTCCTTAACATTATGTCAAAAACTGATTTTAAATTCATTTATTTTTTCACGTCAAGCCAACCGCGCCAAAACTAGTTTTATTAAGAACCAATTGAGATGGAGGAACCAGCTGGTCAGGATACCGAACTCTTGATTGCCGAAGCAAATCTACTGTTGCCAGCTTAACGAAAAACAGCGCCCCGGAGAAAAGCAGAAAGAAAAGATTCTCTGAAAACCAAGCTAAATTAATTACAAAATCAATGTGAGCAGATGCCAAACCTAAGCCCGGGACAAGCCATCTTGGAGGCAGATCAGTGCTGAGGGAAATATAGCCTCGAAGCCTCCCGCTGCGCGCCTCCGATGAAAACTAGGAATCGGAAATACGGAGAGAGGAAAACAATGCTCTTGAACATACTTTCTAATTGGGGTGACTTGAACAAACCCCCGCATAGCGAAAGAGATATGCAAGGCTTAGGTCAGGCTCGTCAGTAACATCCGCACCCACCTAGGCGTACCACAAGAAACAAAAACCAGGCACCAATAAAGGGCAACCATAATGATGACTCATTATATTAACTTTCTATTTTTACATATTCTTTATCAACCCCGTGAATTATCCCGGATAAATTCATACAAATAGAACTATAACAAACAAAATCATAACTTAAATCAGACGGTATGAGGTAAGATGGAAAATAATCCATCTCTACGTTTCCCGAGACGTAGCAAAAAAACGAGAGGATCGACACAGCTCTATTCGTCTTTTGACACTTTTTCAACTTTACTCTTGATAAAGCTCTCGTAACAGTTGAGCGAAACGTTGAGATTGATTTTTGAGTTTTAAACTTTCTCTTTTCCATTTGATTTCACGGGGAAATATATTTAGGTTTCATTTAATAGTTTTATTGCTGTGAATTAATCAGCAATACAATGATAATTAGATCCATTTTTTAGAGATATAATCCTCCCAGGGCAACGCTGATTAAGAATCTACAAACTTTGTAACTGTTTGTGTTGTAGTATTTTTTTTTACTTTTAGCTGTAAATACACAAATACACATACCTACAATTGCCCTTTATATAATAGATACGAATTAAATGTAAGAAAAGATGAATCAATCACATCAATAATCAAAAATCATAAAAGTGGTCAAGTAATTTCTGTACAAATTATCATATTACCACTAGATAGTTTTGTTATACCATTAATAAAAAACCGGCTGAGTAGAAACTCATTGATATGTTTACATTTGTTATGAATTCCATGTCTCAAAGGGAGGTGTATGCTACATTTTAAGATGTTACGATCATTGACGTTTTCCAAATTATTCTTGTTTAAATTCTATTAATATATTTACACGTAATTTGTTTTAAATTATATCAAACATATGAAATTGCGGGTCATTTTCTGTAATTTACTTGATATAAACATACGTTTAAAATAATTTAGCAGAATTTAATATATTTTTCTAATTAAATAGCTGAAGTTTAATTTGCTGTGCTTTCCCACTTTCATCGGTTATTACTTCTAATTGTATAGAATATTGAATGGCCCTGTGTCAGATAGAACATACCTGCATGCCAGAATACAAATGCGCTCAGGTACAGAAAACTGATTCTAGTTTATATTTCAGGAGACAATTTCTAAAAAACAGTACATGAACCCGTTGTGAGATATGAACCAATCCTAACCCTAACCCTAACCCTAGATGTCTTTTAGGTTCTACCTTTTAATAAAATGGAGTTTATTGACACAAATGTAATACGTTTTAAGATATGTTTAAAAGCAAAATATTTTAAGATATGCTTACAGCAAAAATTATTTAAGAAAAGTTTCAATAATGGGCAAAGACTCATTGTTGAAAAGATTCAAATTGAATATGGCATCATGCAATGGAAAGTGATTGATTCCAATAAAATCCAGGAACGATTCAAACAGATAGAAGTCTGCAACAAGTAAAGCTACCTTAGAACGCGGATAAGATATAAAGTGGTTAGTTTAACAGATAAATTGAATATAAGAGAGAACAATGAACAGACGAGTTGAAGAAAAAGAAAAGAAGGAAAGATAATTGGAAAATAGAGAACAATAAAACGAGGAGTTGAAGAAAAAGAAAAGAAGAAAAGATGATTGGAAAATAGAGAACAATAAAAAGATGAATTGAAGAAAAAAGAAAGAAGAAAAGATAATTGGAAAATAGAAAACAATAAAAAGATGAATTGAAGAAAAAAGAAAGAAGAAAAGATAATTGGAAAATAGAGAACAATAAAAAGAGGACTTGATGAAAAGGAAAAGAAGGAAAGATGATTGGAAAATAGAGAACAATAAAAAGAGGACTTGATGAAAAAGAAAAGAAGAAAAGATGATTGGAAAATAGAGAACAATAAAAAGAGGAGTTGAAGAAAAAAGAAAAAACGAAAAACGAAACGATAATTGGAAAATAGAGAACAATAAAAAGATGAATTGAAGAAAAAAAAAAGAAGAAAAGATAATTGGAAAATAGAAAACAATAAAAACAGGAGTTGAAGAAAAAAGGAAAAACGAAAAACGAAAAGATAATTGGAAAATAGAGAACAATAAAAACAGGAGTTGAAGAAAAAAGGAAAAACGAAAAACGAAAAGATAATTCGAAAAAAAAAGAAAAAGAACAAAGTGTAAAACCATAGAGGGGAAGAAAAAAGGGAAACATATTTTCTATATATAAATATATACTTATAGTGTGTGTTTTTAAAGCAGCATTGGAATATAGAAAACAAGAATCAAGTTCAAATCTATGCAGGGGAAGGGTTAAGAAAACATATATATATAAATATATACATATGGTGTGTGTTTCGAGGCAGCTTCATTCATGTAAACAAAACTTGTTAAACACAACCATCTTTTTAGTGTCAGAGTCAAAAAGATAAATAAACTTTCCATGTTTATCACGAGTACTTTCGCTTCTTCGACGAATCGTTTTTCGGTTGTGAAAACAATAACACAAAAATAGAGAAACAAGATAAACAGAATAAGATTTTAAAAAAACGCGAAGAACGACGTATGTGAGGTAGTTCGACGTCAACAACAAATCAGTCTAGTTCAAAACAAAATATTTACTATTTATCATCCTTGGCGAACTATTAATCATTTTGACTTTGAAAAAATTTTTTTTTAATAAATCGAATATTTAAGAAACGTATAATTAAGGAGAGAGACTATGTTGTGTCAAACAGTGTTGCTAAACATATATATATATATATATATATATATATACATATACATATATATATATATATATATATATATATATATATATATATATATATATATATATATATATATATATATATATATATATACATACATATATATATATTTCACTCTCTGCCAATGACAGACTTATCTAAGCCCGGACCTTGGTCCCGCGCTCTTCGTAGCCACGGCTACTACTTTTTCTCAAAAACCCATCATGTCATATAAATGCATATATATATATATATATATATATATATATATATATATATATATATATATATATATATATGCATTTATATATATATATATAAAAACATGTTTTTATCTAGTACATCTTGCCTTGAACAATCAATGATGAAATAGATTTGTCATCCGCACATCTTGATTTCTCTTTCTTCATTTATCTTTATAAAGACCCAAAAATATCTCAAAAAGTTCAATGGTAGTACAAGATCGTTGGAATACAGCAGTTATTTCGCCCAAATTGATTGAGAATAGCATGGCTTCTATCGATTAAACATTCAATTACAGTTGCTATTGATTCATCGCATTTCCATAAAAAAACAATGTATGTATTAAAATGACATATTGCCTAAAGAACCCTGTAATATGCTGTCTATAAAAATAGCGAAGTGACTTTTGTCACGAAAAAATCCTCTTATTTTTGTATTAATGAATAAATGTACGTATTAATTAGTATTGTAACTTGTAAACCCTTTACGTGACAAAAATAGGATGCAAAAAATAAAAGGTTTATAAGGAAACACAATTTATGTGTAGTATCAGAATCCCAACGTAGTTCCTTGCTTTTTCCAACATTAGGGGTCTATGTTCCAACCTACCAGAAGTTAAAATCCATTTCAGGGAGGGGAAACCAGATCAGTTGTTCCCCTGTGAAACTGGCATTGGCCTGTCTGTCTCTGTAAATGAGTGTATAATTACACGTTTCTGAAACCTGACATCAAACCTGACCCTCAAGATCGTACTGGATATAGAACATGTGGCAAGGACATCTAAAAAAACATCATAAATTGCTTTATATGTTTTCAAAAAGCACTAACTCACAACACTGCATCCATATTTGCTCTCTATCGTCCCTCGAAAAATGGAATTTCTATCTTTGAGGGAATCTCTGAGAAAATTGACCATATTCTGTCTGCTCATCCTTCTGCAAATGTTCACATCTGTGATGATTTTAATGTTCATAATCTTAAATGGTTAGTCCACTAAAACAGGACAAATGATAAAGGAAGGTATTTTCACTATTTCTCCGTTGCTTATGATCTAACAGAAATTGTTGACGAACCTACTCGCGTATCCGATTCTTAAAAACACATGTTTGCAAGTCTTCTAGATATTTTCTGACAACCTGAACTGAGCCCATTCACAGCTCTGTCTCCTCAAGGATGTTCCGATCACTCAGTTGTCTCAATAATAACAACAAAGTACACCTTTTTAAAAGGCAATATTATTTAAAAAATTATAACATTTTTTACAGTGTAATATAAAGTTATATTTAAAATATAAGACACATTTGTTAGTATTGTGTCACCGCCTATGAAGGCCAAAAGCCACTCAAGCACAAGGGTTAATAAGACTGAATTGTTTGTCAGCTGAAACACGAGGAAAACTATAGGAGTACTGACATTAATCAATGGTATGAACTTCTTACTTATGGGCCGGTTTTTAATAAGAATTTGTTATCATTGGACTTGAAGACGATCAAGTTTTAATCAGTAGGGAAGCAGTCCTAAGGCAATGTTTTCCACGAGCGGAAAATCCTTGCAAAGAAACTTTGTCTATGGGAAAGAAAAGGAATATCCTTTTTCTCATGTGGTTGCAAAACGAGTTCTTACTGTGAATGTCTCATAAGTTTGATCTGTAATTGACTGCTGGTTTGATTAATTAAAACAAACTCTCTTGCGATTATCATGAATGGTGTTATTTAACGCCAGCGGTTATGCCGATAATAATCTTGATCTAAAGATAATTGGCTGCCAGTTTGATTGTTTTGTTTTCACTTCGCTTAGCACAGGAAGAGAGTCTCACAGCCTGGACTCTCCTTCAGCGCTCACAAAAGCCACGGCTACAACTTTCCTTTATCTCTTCATCATGTCAACACCAAATTTCGATGTACTTGTAGGACATTTTTCTTCAAATTATCATCCTGAGAAAGTCTTACAATAAAGACAAAAAGTTGATGAATATATTAAAGAAAATCTCTTTTTTTCCTTTTTCATTTCCCATATATATATATATATATATATATATATATATATGTATATATATATATATATATATATATATATATATATATATATATATAATTTAAGCTGAACCACCAATCCTTCTCCTCTTTTCCTTTTTCTCAGTAGCCCCTTACGTTTACAGTGGCGTCCTGCCTTGTTTGGGGTGAATCATTTAAATATATATATATATATATATATATATATATATATATATATATATGTCAGTTTCATTTAATATTCCAATAACTATCTTTTTACTTTATTATTTTTATTTTTATTTTTTCACATTTCCAAAAAAAACATAGCATTTCTGTGAGATATATATTTTTAGGGTGTGTTTCATTACACACACCAGCAAACCCACGCATGCGTAAAAACGCCAAACCATAACACATTTCCTCAAATGAAACAACACTCGTTCAAATCAAAAGACATTTCATATCTGATGAGAGCGGACCAACGCGTGAAACGCGTTATATAAAATTATAAAATTATAAAATAACAAAATAATAAATAAATGTTGAAAAAACCTTTTTACAAATGTTGGTAACCTTACTCCTTTACACACACACACATATATATACATATATATATATATATATATATATATATATATATATATATATATATATATATATATATATATATATATATACATATTAAATATTTAAAAATGTCGCTGAAATCGACACGTAACTATGCGAAAAGATAGGGTTGATCAAGTTTCAAAGATATAATTAAATTTAAATATATTTGATATTTCATCTATTTATTTTAGATAACATCTGACAGCGTATGATTTTGCTGTCGCGTTGCCGATCATTCAAATGGGTGTATCAGGTTTAGAAAATAGATGATAAAACGTTGTCTTTATTTTCATTCATAAGAATTCTCAGGATGATTGGGTATTTATATTTTAAAGGTAATAAGATAATTGATGGTAAGAAAGGTATTTATATTTTAACGGCAATAAGTATCGGGTGGGGAAATGTTTGAATGGGGTTTCTCATCATATTTTACTCAATTGATCGATTTTGTAGAGTACTGTTACACATTATGGTAAATTTAAGACAGCGTAATTGAAAGAGTCATGCGTAATACAGAGATAGATCTATGATAAGGTAGCATCTTCTCTTGCAAGCAAGTATTGTTGAATATAAGAGACAACTCGTGTCTAGATATACTTAAGTGGATCCTTTCAATCGTCCGAATTAGGATCTTAGTTTTGGAGGGAAATTGGCTGATGAATTTGACATAATTTGCATTTGTCTTCCAAGTACTTTCGGACCCATCTGGGTCCATCTTCGGGGGGAATGAGGTTAATCAGGTCTAGACCATGTGTTAGTATTTATAGAAGGTTTTTGGCGGGAATTATGTACTAAGTACGAAACTATATTGGAGCTATAAACATTTTAGAATATTATCACTGATATTAAAGTTAATTCTATTAATTTTGTTTTTTTGGAGTTTATATATATATATATATATATATATATATATATATATATATATATATGTATATATATATGTATATATATATATATATGTATATATATATACATATATATATATATATATATATATATATACATATAAAATACAATATATATTAATCAGCTGTTCAAAACAAGAGGTTTTAAATTAAAACCATTGTATTATTACTTCCTTAAGCCATGACTTTTCAATTAATGAAATCTTAACGTTAGAAAAGTACAAACAGATAATTTGGTAACGGTAAATTACCAAAAGTCATATTTTGAAAAGATATGAAGATAATATAAAATGTAAAAAAATGTCCAATTTAAAAAGAAAAGGTTGAAAATATTGGAAAAAGTTCACCGTTGGAAACGTTTGATTTTTCATGATAGATTCTACTTCCTCATCTTAGCTGCCACGCTCACAACGTTTCGGCCGTTCTGCCCTCCGGCCTTTATCAGAGTAGACATTTTGTATGTTATCAATGCCACGTATTTTGAAATTACTATTTTTTAAACATTTTAAGGGTGATTAATTTAGGAATTTAGAGTATTGTATGCATTTACCTATTTTGGGCGCCGTCTTTAAAATACAACTGTCGAATTGTGTCCGCAACGATAAAAGTATGTTTTTCTCTTTCCATTGGCCTCGCGTCAAGTGGAATTTTCATGGACATATATTCTTTGTCGAGGCTATTCAACCGGTAGAACACATTACCGCGGAACTGGATCTCTATTAGTATTGCATGTTAATTAGTATTAGTATTGCATGTTAATTAGTATTAGTATTGCATGTTAATTAGTATAAGTATTGCATGTTAATTAGTATTAGTATTGCATGTTAATTAGTATTAGTATTGCATGCTAATTAGTATTAGTATTGCATGTTAATTAGTATTAGTATTGCATGTTAATTAGTATAAGTATTGCATGTTAATTAGTATTAATATTGCATGTTAATTAGTATTAGTATTGCATGTTAATTAGTATAAGTAGTGCATGTTAATTAGTATTAGTATTGCATGTTAATTAATATTAGTATTGTGGTGTAAATGAGGAAAAAGAAGAGAAAACAAGAACGACCGACCGCGTTTTTGCGTGGCTTACCTCGTGTGAAGAAAAAGGAAACAAGAATGGCCGACTTGTTTCTTTAAATGCCTACAGGGTGACTACGAGGTATGCAAATGAGATGCTACTGATTGGAAATGGAAGAGATAAAAGAGGAGTGATTGGGGGAGGAGGCAGAGGGAAGTTAGATTGCGAACAGAGAAGTTTGATCATAGGAGAAAAGTCGGATCCGTAGAGAGTGAAGAAAAACGTTGCAGAAATTCGTTTCGGAGTGGATAGAAAGCGGAAGTACGGCCAGCAGTGTCGCGTATATCACGAGCTATTTCGGCGCATCGAGCAAATTACCATGGCTGAGTGGAGACTGAGCACTCACATGCTGAGACCCTTTACTGGGGAGGGTGACCTGATTAAGTGGCTGGAGAAATTAAAGATGGTGGCGAAGCTGCAAAAGATAGAAGATGTGGTCACCCTGCTGCCGCTATACTTAGAGGGGGAAGCCCTCACGATTTACCAGCAGATGCGAGATGAAGACAAGGAAGACCTTGCCTCAGTGGAGCAAAGGCTGAAATTGGCCTTCGCTGAGGGCCCATTCGAAGCACTTGGCAAGCTTTCCAGTTTGAGGTGGACCGGCGAGTCGGTTGACGTCTTTGCGGCAGAGATCAGGAGACTGGCAGGGTTGGCTGGTTACGTGGGGAGGAGCCTGGAGATGACGGTAAAGCTGTACCTAGTTAACGGCTTCCCAGAGGAAATCTCTACGAACATGCAGAGAATCACTGGGATCCATACTATGGAAGTGGACGATCTCTTGGTTCACGCCAGAGTCCTAGTGAAAAATGTTAAAAGCCCAATCGTGGCTGCAGCTGTGGGTGGAAATATGTGCATGAGGCCTCACTTGAATGAGAGGCAGCCGGCGCGGCGACAGGAGGGGAGACCTGCAATCAAGTGCTTCCGGTGCCAGGGCCCTCATCTGATCAAGGACTGCAAAGAGCCGAGACCGGGGATCACGTGCTACCGATGTGGACAAGTGGGGCACCTTAGCCGCTATTGTGTTGCTGCACGGCACCAGGGAAACGAGTGAAGGGGAGCTATTGCGCCAGTGGTTACCCCTTCTGTGCGGAGATGGCGCATGATGGAACGTTGCCTCGGTTACCGGTAGTAGTCAATGGGAAGAAAGCCATAGCCCTTGTCGACACAGGCTGTACTACAACGTTGTTAGCGAGGAATGTCGCTAGGTCATGGAGCGGAACCAGGACTATTAGGACCGTGGATGGCAGGGATGTGAAGTGCCTAGGTGAGACGACAGCGGAAGTAATGGTGCAAGGGGTGTCCATTGGACTGCGAGCCTTAGTGTTGAATCATCTGGTCGGTGGTGTTGACGTGATTATAGGTATGAGTGCAATTAACCGACTGGGGGGCGCCACGTTACGAGGGAGCCAAGTGACGTTCGGACGTCTCGGCGCAGTGGGGATGGCAGGAGTGGAAGGTGATAGAACCATCAGAATACCAAAACCGGAGGTTTGCTGCATTGAGGACAAAGATTTCCTGGCAAAGTTTGATGGCGTGAGGTGGACGGTGGAATGGAAATGGATCGCCGGACCCCCGGAACTACAGAATAAAGTGGGCTGCTACGAAAACACCCTGCGAGGAGAAATAAGAAAAGGATTTGAGGAAGAAGTGGAGAGGTGGATAAAAGAAGGAATTCTGAAACCGTGGACAGGGGAAGAAAAAGGAGTGTTGCCACTACTGGCGGTTGTTCAGCCTACAAAAAACAAGATTAGGCCCGTACTGGACTTCAGAGAATTGAACAGACACGTAGCCTGCCACACTGGAACGGGGATCGACGTATGTGAGGAGGTCATGAGGAAATGGAGAAGAATGGGACGGGCCACAAAAATTGTCGATCTGAAATCGGCATATCTGCAGATCCATGTAGATGAAAAACTCTGGCAGTACCAGCTGGTCCGGTACAAGGGGCGAGTGTATTGTCTGACGATATTAGGCTTTGGGCTGAGTTCAGCCCCCAAAATTATGACTGCCGTGCTGAAGACAGTGCTGAGCAAAGACCGTTCAGTGGAGGAGGCCACTAGTTCGTACATTGACGACATTCTGGTGGAGGAGGCAGAGGTGACAGCGGAGAAAGTAAGAAGCCATGTCGAGAAGTATGGGTTAACTGCAAAACCGGCGGAGGCCCTGGATGGAGGACGGGTGCTGGGGTTGAAACTAAGGCGAGATGGAAAAGAAAGCCTTGTCTTCGAACGAGGGAGTGTAATACCCGAAGTCGGATCTGAGCTGACGAAGCGAGAACTTTTCTCAGTCTGCGGGAGGCTGGTCGGGCACTATCCTATCGCTGGCTGGCTCAGGATAGCATGTAGTTTTATTAAACGACTAGCAGGCACTGCTGGCTGGGAGGGCCGTGTTACGAAGGAGGTTATGAACATGCTGCAAGATATCATTGCGAGGGTGAGGAATGAGGACCCAGTGAAAGGGGACTGGTATGTCAGCAGCGGAGATGCGGGTGTGATTTGGTGCGATGCCAGTAACCTGGCGTTGGGCGTCGTACTAGAGATGGGAGGCGTAACTGTGGAGGATGCGGCATGGCTAAGAAAAACCAACGACTTCTCCCATATCAACGTAGCAGAACTAGATGCCGTTATGAAAGGACTCAATCTGGCCCTGAAGTGGGGATTGAAAATAATTGAAATTAAAACCGATTCGGCAACGGCAGCATCGTGGATTCGGTCGGCAGTAACTGGCGATAAGAGAGTTAAGACCAAAGGTGCTGCGGAAATGCTGATCAAGCGCAGACTCGGAGCGCTCGCCGATCTAATAGCGGAGTTCCAGTTAAGAGTATCTGTCGTGTTGGTCCCATCAGAAAAAAACAAGGCGGATTCGATGACACGCGTGAAGAAGGCCTGGCTGCAGGAGGGAAAGGAGGTCTCCTCGGTATGCTATGCAGGGGAAGAAGTCAAGGAGTCACACGAAATGCACCACTTTGGTCGGGAACGAACGTTATTCCTAGCCAGAGAGGTTTACCCGGAGACCACCGAGGAGGAGGTTAGGGAAGTGGTGGAGAACTGTCGAGAGTGCCAATCAATTGACCCTAGACCGTCCAGACACGAAACAGGACAGTTGCACGTTGCGGAGGACTGGAAGCGATTGGCTATTGATGTGACGCACTATCGCCACAAATTGTATCTCTCGATGGTCGACTGTGGACCGGGAAGGTTTGCCATCTGGAGAGAAATCAGGGCAGAAGCGGCATGGGCGATCGGAGGGGTCATCGAGGAGATATTTTTGGAGAGAGGGCCGGTTGAGGAACTCTTGATGGACAATGGGCCCGCTTTCCGATCTGAAGCCTTTAAAGGGGTATGCGATAAGTGGGGAGTAAGGCAATTTTTTAGAGCAGCGTATCGGCCGAGTGGCAACGGAATAGTGGAGAGGAATCATCGCACCATTAAAGCCGCTGCGGAAAAAAGCAACGTATCACCCATAGAGGCGGTGTTTTGGTACAACATCTCGCCAAAAACCAAACAAGACGAGACAACTGTCCCTCATAGGGCCGTTTTCACATATAAGTGGCGGCACCCGTGCAACAAAACAGCAGGAATCGAGAGTGAGGAAGCCACTATCAAAGTAGGTGAAGAGGTATGGGTGAAACCCCCTAATGCACAGTGTACCACTCGTTGGAAAAAAGGGGTCGTAACGGGATTGCGGTCGAAGAACAATGTGATGGTGAACGGCGTTCCCCGGCATATCCTAGACCTGCGTCGCATGACACTGCCGGTACGCAGTGAGGGCAGTAAAGAAGAGGAAATCGAGGGCCACCGAGAAGCAAATGATGCGACTCTACCTGACTTAGACCCACGTTGTAGTGAACCTGAAAATGTTAACCCCCAAGAAGTTGTTCCCCAGAGGCCTCAACGTGAGAGGAGGCGGCCTGCTTGGATGGAGGATTACGAAGTATCCTATTGATCTCGAAGATCAAGGGGGGCGTGTGGTGTAAATGAGGAAAAAGAAGAGAAAACAAGAACGACCGACCGCGTTTTTGCGTGGCTTACCTCGTGTGAAGAAGAAGGAAACAAGAATGGCCGACTTGTTTCTTTAAATGCCTACAGGGTGACTACGAGGTATGCAAATGAGATGCTCCTGATTGGAAATGGAAGAGATAAAAGAGGAGTGATTGGGGGAGGAGGCAGAGGGAAGTTAGATTGCGAACAGAGAAGTTTGATCATAGGGGAAAAGTCGGATCCGTAGAGAGTGAAGAAAAACGTTGCAGAAATTCGTTTCGGAGTGGATAGAAAGCGGAAGTACGGCCAGCAGTGTCGCGTATATCACAAGTATTGCATGTTAATTATTATTAGTATTGCATGTTAATTAGTATTAGTATTGCATGTTCATTAGTATTAGTATTGCATGTTAATTAATATTAGTATTGCATGTTAATTAGTATTAGTATTGCATGCTAATTAGTATTAGTATTGCATGTTAATTAGTAATAGAATTGCATGTTAATTAGTATTAGTACTGCATGTTAATTAGTATTAGTATATCATGTTAATTAGTATAAGTATTACATGTTAATTAGTATTAGTATTGCATGCTTATTAGTATTAGTATTGCATGCTAATTAGTATTAGTATTGCATGTTAATTAGTATAAGTATTGCATGTTAATTAGTATTAGTATTGCATGTTAATTAGTATTAGTATTGCATGTTAATTAGTATTAGTATTGCATGTTAATTAGTATAAGTATTGCATGTTAATTAGTATTAGTATTGCATGCTAATTAGTATTAGTATTGCATGTTAATTAGTATTAGTATTGCATGCTAATTAGTATTAGTATTGCATGTTAATTAGTATTAGTATTGCATGCTAATTAGTATTAATATTGCATGTTAATTAGTATTAGTATTGCATGTTAATTAGTATTAGTATTGCATGCTAATTAGTATTAGTATTGCATGTTAATTAGTATTAGTATTGCATGCTAATTAGTATTAGTATTGCATGTTAATTAATATTAGTATTGCATGTTAATTAGTATTAGTATTGCATGCTAATTAGTATTAGTATTGCATGCTAATTAGTATTAGTATTGCATGCTAATTAGTATTAGTATTGCATGTTAATTAGTATAAGTATTGCATGTTAATTAGTATTAGTATTGCATGCTAATTAGTATTAGTATTGCATGTTTATTAGTATAAGTATTGCATGTTAATTAGTATTAGTATTGCATGCTAATTAGTATTAGTATTGCATGTTTATTAGTATTAGTATTGCATGCTAATTAGTATTAATATTGCATGCTAATTAGTATTAGTATTGCATGCTAATTAGTATTAGTATTGCATGCTAATTAGTATTAGTATTGCATGCTAATTAGTATTAATATTGCATGTTAATTAGTATTAGTATTGCATGTTAATTAGTATTAAATAAACCTCGGAAACGAAAATAAGTTTATACGTTATGCGCATGTTTATGGATTGTCATTCTTGGACGCTATCTTGAGAAGAAGAATACGGTTAAAAGTGAGTGTCTTTGATATTTTATTATACTTTATATGATTGAGTTCTTTATTAAATGTCAGCTTTTTTAGCATTCAATACTAAGGCAATTCGAAGCCGACTTTTGTTAGTAGAGAAATTGAATAGTGTGAGTTATGCCACACACGTTTAAAGACAAAGTATTATACATAAATAAAAGTAAATCATAAATTATGGATTTCAATGGTCGGACTGATTTCCTTATCTTGGCTGCCATGCTCACAACGTTTCGGCCGTTATTCTCTCCAGCTTTCATCAGGTCTCCTGTATCGAACTTTGGAACCGTCTGTCTGGATGCTAGAACCCAATTCTATTTATTTTCACGGGGGTACCAGATATAAAAAAAATGGAACCCGAGCGTGGTACCCCCGTGATTATAAAGGAATTGGGTTCGAGAGTCCAGACAGATGGTTCTCGAGTTCGATACAGGACACCTGATGAAGGCCGGAGGGCAGAACGGCGGACACGTTGTGAGAATTGCAACCAAGATGAGGAAGTCAGTCCAAACACTGAAATCCATAATGAAAACGCCTCATCTCAGAGATACAGACAATTACTAAAACATTAATATACCACATTAACAGACGTTGTGACATCAGTTACAACAACTGCAAATGACGATATTATCAGATCGACATAGTAGAAGACATAAGAATATGAACATGGATTATATTTGAAAGTTATTTATGTTAAAACATCCAAAATAATTTCGAGTAAAAGATTCTATGAAGGCAAACTATTGGAAGTGTTTAGTATATGCATTCAAATCGTGTTCCATAAAATATAAGAACATATACTATTATCAATCCTACAAAGACTAAACTGTGAGTTAAGTTTTAGCCTATACTTTTAGCATAAATAAAATGGCCACTTTTAGTCGGTGCGGATTACAAGACTGTATGTTGTGTTGTATTTGTAGATTGCTAGCCTTCTCCTAGCTTGCAAAACCATGAGGATCATTTCTACATACAATATCTTGTATTTCAAAATGGTTATCCATCTAAGTACTGGTCGGCCCTAGCATCGCTTAATTACACTAATCAAACAGGAACCGTTTTGTCAACAGGATTATACCGCTATTTTGAAATGTATCTCTTAAAAGTAATGTTTTAATGGTTTCTGTAGAGAATAGTAACGAAAATATGAGATTTCTATTCATATATTAATGATTATTATTGAAATCGTGTCTTCTATTATATTCATAACATTTCAACATTGTACTCATTGACCTTTAACGGCCGAACTTTGATGGTGTCGAGACATTTCGAACTAAACACATTATTTAATCTTCATAGCTGTAAGTTTGAACGCTTCGATACATTTCAAATTGTCTTTTTGTCATTTGTTCATTCTTAACGTCGGCGTAATAAACGTTTATCATTTTGGTTAATCGACGTTTTATCTAGGAGGACATGCGTTTGATCTAGAGCGTTTTCTGGGATTCATTATCTTAATGACTTTTGTCGCCCGTCTGATCTGAATCTAACGACACGAAATTCATGATTCACACTTTACGGATCGCCATCATTAAGAGTCGGAATAGTCGGTGTCACGTGGCATAGAAAACGTGTCGTTAAATTAACACGTTTTTTATCAAGTGTCAAGTCGAAAAGAGAACGATTTCCCGATCAACATCTTCTATCACTTTGAAACACGCACTTTGACATTCTGTATCCGGAGTTCCATAGGAATGCCTCCGATCGTGTATAACTATAGTACTACATATGTATCTCTGTAACAGGATTGCAACCTCTTTTTCTTTGCCTGAGGCCACATTATATAGGACGAACGGATAATCACTTGTAGTTTCACTGGAGAATGTCGTTCGCATATCGGGGAGCATCTTTCAATCGCAGCTCGGTTTACAATTAAAACAAAATTCATTTAATATATTATTTGATATCACAATGATATCTCACAATTTTCGATGTACCCGGCCGGCTGCAAGCGCCCGCCCCCTCGCTAGTGAAACCCAGCGCAGAAATCGCCTTCGTTGTTCAATCACAAAATCCGCTCTGACGTTTTCCCATGTCCTAGATATTTAATTCTTTTATTCTTGTATCAATTGTTTGTTTGCATACAAAAACCAACCCAGAAATCACTTTTGCATATTTTTCAGATCTCACAATATTGTATTCGCATTCCATCAAGGCATTCTTTCACAACGTTCCAGACTTGATCTAACATACTTTACGTCACAGTTAGTATCAGAAATACATACCCAACGTCCCGGGGGTAATCTTATTACACCTCTATAACTATGTAACCATTGACGAATAAAATATTCAATTGGTAAATGTTTGTAATAAAAAAATCTTTAACAATATTGATAGTGTACTTAATAGTTTCCATCAAATGACGTAAAGACCAAGAACATCTATGAGGAGGTCGGTCTTGAAAATGAGGAGATAATTAAATAAAATATAATTATTATTATTTGAAATTCGATTTCATCCACTTCACCATACATGACTATTGAAACTAATTGCATTGTGTGTAATGATTTTTAACAAGTCGACAAATCGCCAAAATGTGTGATATTTATAGACATTGGAGAGAATGAGTGTGAAACGATTTTTGATTAAATCAATTACAAATCTAATTAAACACATTCATAAGGTGAAGCCGGTTTGGAAATGAATAAGATTGATTGCGGAGAAGATGTTTATCATCAATTTCATCATAGAAGAGACGTAAGGAAGCCAATATTTAAAACAGCTGAAACTTTGTGAACACGAAAACAACGAAGAGGAGAAAAGCTAAGAAACGAACAAATCGAAACAACAATATCAAAAATTATCGTTAAGAGAGATAATGTTGATTTTAACATTGGATTAATTTGATAAAAATGGCATCCTTTGCAAAGTTTAGTATTACATGTTAATTTCTAAAAGTATTACATGTTAATTAATATTAGTATTACATGTTAATTAAGTATTGCAACGGAAAAATCGAAACAACAATATCAAAAATTATCGTTAAGAGAGGTAATGTCGATTTTAACATTGGATTAATTTGATAAAAATGGCATCCTTTGCAAAGTTTAGTATTACATGTTAATTTCTAAAAGTATTACATGTTAAATAATATTAGTATTACATGTTAATTAAGTATTGCAACGGAAAAATCGAAACAACAATATCCAAAATTATCGTTAAGAGAGGTAATGTCGATTTTAACATTGGATTAATTTGATAAAAATGGCATCCTTTTCAAAGTTTAGTATTACATGTTAATTTCTAAAAGTATTACATGTTAATTAATATTAGTATTACATGTTAATTAAGTATTGCAACGGAAAAATCGAAACAACAATATCCAAAATTATCGTTAAGAGAGGTAATGTCGATTTTAACATTGGATTAATTTGATAAAAATGGCGTCCTTTTCAAAGTATTAGTATTGCGTGTTAATTAATATTAGTATTACATGTTAATTAAGTATTTCAACAGAAAATTAGAAACAATATTATACAAAATTATCGTCAAGAGAGGTAATGTCGATTTTAACATTGGATTAATTTAATAAAAAATGGCGTCCTTTTCAAAGTATTAGTATTGCGTGTTAATTAGTATTAGTATTTCATGTTAATTATCGAATTTTGTAGTCGAATGTGTTGTGAGCCGGTCAAATGTCCGGAAGAAAGAGACGAACTCGGAGTTTAGAAAACACAAGTATATTGCAGGAAAGTATAATGCAACAGAAAAACAAGGAAAGTTGTACGTCAGTTTTTTGTTTTCTTAACATAGTTCACCCCAAACAAGGTAGGCCGCCACTGTAGACGTAAGGGTCTACTGAGAAAAAGGGCGAGAGTTTTTTTGTTTTTTTTTTGGAGGGGGGATCAACCTAAATTGGGAGCTGTGCAGCGAAATGTCTGTTTACATTAGTTTTACACTTCTGCATGTCAGTACCGTCAGGAAAACAGGGAGCAGGGAGGGAGTTCCAGAGTCCAGCAGCATGAGGAAATCAGCTTTTGGAGTATAAAGCTCTTCGGCATTTGGGGATCTCCACAGTTTATGGATGGGATTTGTCGGGTTGGTCTAGTGAATTTACGTCGTGGGGGTACCAGATCAACAAGCTTATCAAAGCACAATCCATTGAAGTACTTGTAAAACAGGCACAAGGAAGCAACATTGAATACTCCATGCATCGGCGGATGGTGCCTTTGTAGAGATATAGGATAATGTCAGGTGTGAAAAGTTTACTGGCACGGTAGAGGGGCCCACCTTCTTTGCAGCAGCCCTGGCAATGTTTTCAATGTATTTATTCCAATTCATTTTATCTGGCAGTATAGACCAAACATACACTACAAACACACACATATATAGAGTGATAATATATATTGATATATACAGTTTTATATGCGTATATATAAAGAAAGAATTACAGAGATGTTATCACAACTTGCTTAACATATTTACATCCGAATATATTTTGCGTAATATAATTATTTTTATGTCATTTTACGACTGTCTCGATTTCATGCGTTTAAACGACATTTTTTAAAATTTGGTTTTACATTTTGTGGTTCTGTTCTCAACTAAAAAGTTATTTTCTGGATTTTAAAAGAATTCAATTTGTATATTTACTTGTTTTCATTGAAAAGATACGTACAAAAAATTACATTGTAATCCGGTGATAAGACTTTGCAGTATATTCAGTTAGAACACTGAAAAACATATTCAGCCGGTTAGTCACACGGTTGATTTAATCAGCACATATTGTTCTTTTTTATATTATGATGTATTTATGTACCTTATAATAATAAAGTGATGTCCACTGCATTTCTTTGTTGAAAAGATTTTTGTTATTAATCACACAGTTTTAGTTGTTTAATTATTTACATATTTTTAAGTATTTACATATTAATTACATATATATTATTTACACATATTATTAACATATTTTTTTACAAAGTTTTAATTATTTTCATATTTTTAAGTATTTACATATTAATTACATATATATTATTTACACATATTATTAACATATTTTTTTACAAAGTTTTAATTATTTACATATTTTTAAGTATTTACATATTAATTACATATATATTATTTACACATATTATTAACATATTTTTTTACAAAGTTTTAATTATTTACATATTTTTAAGTATTTACATATTAATTACATATATATTATTTACACATATTATTAACATATTTTTTTACAAAGTTTTAATTATTTAATTTTTCACATATTGTTAATCATTTAATTATTTACATATTTTCAATTATTTAATTATTAACATATTTTTAATTATAGATCTCTGTTTACATAAGTTTTTAATTCTGCATGTCAATACAGTCGGTGAAACAGGGAACAGGGAAGGAGTTCCAGACGATGGCACCACGAGGAAAGAAGCTGTTGCAGTAGGAGACTCTCCGGCATCTGAGGACCTGAATGGATGGCCGATAGTGGATATGAGGGAGGGGGCTGAAGTCTAATCATTTTTCTTTCTTCTTTCGTTTTCAATTCGAAACAAACAACTTCCGCCCCTTCCCACATATCAACTATCGGCTACGGTCGGTTTTTCCCTTTTTCTCTATTTCCCTCCCATCTTCCCTTTTTCCTGTCGTTTTTTTTCCTATCTCCAACAACTATATTTCATGTTTTTCTATTCAATATTATATTATTTTTTTTTATTTTGAACGGTCTCAAGTCTGACTACGTGACTTTCCAAATTTTAAATTTTCCGTTTTTCTTTCATTTCATTCTTCCTAAATACATTCTGAGGGAAGGATCATATTTTAATTCTTCCTGCTGAGATCTCAGTTTTTAACAGCTGTAGATCGATAACAACGACATTCCAGTGTCGCAGATTTTGTACATGTCCGTATAAATACAAATAATCATATACATATATATATATATATATATATATATATATATATATATATATATATATATATATATATATATATACATATATCCTTTGTCGTACAAAACTTTAAAATGGCATTGAAGAGACACTATTTATTACTTATAATGAATTAAGAAATTAAAAGTATGAAAGGGCAGCTGACCGGTTTCGTACCTCGCTCAACAGAGACAAATATCGAGGTATAAAGATCCTAGAAACAATCTATATCCAGTCCTTGAGACCTTCTCTTTGCAAGCAAAGAGAAAATATCCTCGGGCTTAATGTTGTTTCTATTTGATTGAACTTTCTTTTTTTTACCCCTTTTCTCTAGCTATAATTTTCATAGACTCTTTTTTATATTTTTATACGATACCTCGATATTTGGCCCTGTTGAGCAAGGTACGAAACCGGCCAGCTGCCTTTTCATCTTTTTAATTTCTTAATTAATTATAGGTAATAAATATTGTGTCTTAAATGCCATATATATATATATATATATATATATATATATATATATATATATATATATATATATATATATATATATATATATATATATATATATATATATATATTGACATGCTGTGGACATATCTCGACGTTGCTTGGGACAAGTGGGGAAACAGAATACTGCTTAAAACCTAGAAAGTTTTTGAAGCTATTTATATCCAATAATTTTATTAATTTCGTTTATTTAAAATGATATTTAAAGCGAAACAGACATCAAAATAAAGATTCCCGGACAACACTGGATCGGAACAGCTAGTATATATATATATATATATATATATATATATATATATATATATATATATATATATATATATATATATTTGGCAAAGTCAAAGTGTAGTATCTGTTCCTATAGATACCACACCTATAGACCGATGTCGTCTTGGCCTTCGGGTCTTGATTCCGCTGGTTTGTGAGTTTGTCCTGTGCAGTTCTAGGAGGTCCACTATTCCAGGCTTTGCCTCCCCTCTTCGGGGAGGAGTAAGTTTATTGCTTACTGCCTGAGGCGCTCCTACCGGGAAATGCCGACGGGGCTACCCAGGCATTTTTTGTAGGCCAGAGTGCTCACCTTCTCGGGCGCTGGCTTTTCAAATCCCACTTTCCCGACCTTCTTACCTTGCGGGAGAAAGATAAATAATATATATATATATATATATATATATGAATGTATGTGGGTATGTGTGTGTGTGTGTGTGTCTGTGTGTGTGTGTGTGTGTGAGTTAGTGCATCGTTTAGAGTTATGGTTAAACGTTGAAGATTTACACCCATTAGCTGTGTGTCTACCGCAACGGGCACATGCCATAAATTGTTAGACAATTTTACGATCGATTTGGGTGTTCTTCTTTCCACGATGCCGTCCATTAATAGCTGATTGTTGACGGATGATAACACGTAGATATAGGTTAATTATGATTCGAGCGGACGGATAGGAACTATTTCTAAAGCGACATTGATAAAGAGAGCAAATACACACATTTTAGACTGGAATTTATGAGTGGACCGCTTATCAGCACAGAACACACACAGGGCAACATGTCAATTGATTCAGTTTCACTTCTATTTTAAAACAGACATTCACAATGACACTCGTTTCGCTATGCGAGTAAAACCGAAATAAACACTTGTAATTGTTATTGCGCATGTGCTTCGGTCCCTAGGAAATATAGATAACAACGAGGTGTGAAATTGGCAGATCTGGGAAAGGTAATTTAGAAAGCCTCGACTAAAAAAATAACAGTCGAAACTTATTCTTAGTTGCTGTAGTTGTATCTTCTTCCCTGGTGCCATCGATTGTCTACTTTGACGAAACTGTTGGTATTTTATACTAATCGATGGTACGTCTTCAACAGTCAGTCAGGATGAGGATGCCGCTACGGCATCAGCTTCTCCTCTATGTCTCGCTGAGATGTTATTTTCATCAGTCCTAGTAGATCAATTAAGCTTAAATTTCTCTCTTTCAGAAACGGTTAGTTAGTTCATCGCTAACTGCCTTATGCACCCCTACCGGGGAATGTCGACAAAGGTGTTCAAATATTTTCTAGCGCGACCTGTTGACTTGTCATGCCAGGTTCGAATTCTGTCGAAGCTATTGCATCATTTTCAATAATATTCTTTTTTCTTATGAATAAGTGTATATTTGTAAATATGAATTTATTAGTGGTTTCTGTCATTAAATGCCAGATTCAAAGGAGGCACTCTAGGCGGGGAGTTGGGCGGCAAGATGTTTGTTTACATTACATTTAAATTTCAGTAATTTGGTATTGTCGCAGAAACATGGGGCAGAGGTAGAATTCCAAGAGCAAGCGGTCCGAGGGAAGAAGCGAAACTTCCCCGGCAACTGGGGACCTCTACAGTGAAAAGCTGGGGTTTTACTGCTCGTCAGATTGGTCGAGGGTATTTATATAGCGGCTTGTGTAAAGTTAATCGTCTACAATCGATCGTTTACAGTATTTATTATTGTAGCAGTAAATAACGAAAGAACGTCTTTGCTTTGTCCTTAAACAGACGTCAGTATTCTATCAGATTTGCTGTCATTAAGGGTGATTTAAAAAAGGACTCTCTTACCAGTGCACACAGAAAAGATCTTGCCATCATCACTGAAATACATATGTAAATTTGATAATAGCAGTTATAAGTGTATATATTTGTAAATACGAATTCACTAGAAGTTTAAAACACATGAATTATGTAAATTGCAAAACCCGCCTGGTGTCTGAGCGAGTTTTGGTAACAGTATATAAAGAAGCTGAAAGAGTATTATAGTAAGTAAAATTCTTAACACGTTGTCTGTTTTAATCGCAGTCTCGTCTTGAAAATTATTTCTACTTTGTTTATATGTAAACTAGTGTCATTTAATGTTATTTAACTAAATTAATTAATGTATAATTCTAAAGGTATACAAACATTATGAACGCTGACTTGAAAAAGTAAGTAAATAGTAATTACCAGCCCCCCCCCCGTTCTCTTACGTTTACAAAAATTCTCGCCGACGGACAGACAGACAGAGAGACAGACTAACAGAGAACCTACTCCTCCCTAGCTATAAATTTAATCAGAGTGAAGACTGTAAACACAAGCTTGCGTACTGAGTATTCTATAGGACACAGTAAACGTTCAATGTAATATTAACTTCGGTATGGAATAGGGACATTCTAGCAAGTAATATACCACTGATAATGACACTTCAGATGCTTCCACTTCTTCTACATCTTTTTCTTCTTCTCTGTCTTCCTCTTTTCCTTTTTCTTTTTCTTTTTCTTCATTTAACATGTCTCTCCTTTTACATCTGATGTGAGCTGTACGTTAGCCATGGCGGCTGAAGTGACTTTATTCACGAAACTATATATTTTACCTTCGTTTCGGATGTGCTATTTGCTTATGGTCATTTTTGACTTAGTCATTTTCAGTCTGCTTCGCGTTCTCTACTCACTTGAAATATGTGTACATCTATTTATCCAACCAAAGTTTCATTTAACGTCTCCATACCACCGTAGGCAGTTGCAACGCAAGGCTGACCCCAGTCTGGGCACCTTCAGCTTTAATTGGAGCGAGTCAGAAAAAAACTCTGTCGTCAAGAGGCACACCACAAATCGTACGAATCATAGTCGTGTCATTCATACGCTACTTCAGTAATCTACCACCAAGAACAGATGACTGTTCAGCTCTTTTAACTTCTTTTACATATTTGTCATCTTCTTTTTCTTCTTTCTTCCTGAAACTCTATGATTTACATTGGTTTCGATGTGCTATTTGCTTA
>OY744534.1:95779831-95839831 GCA_963556195.1 Sepiola atlantica | reverse complement strand
TTTTAGTTATGTGGTATCTTGGTAAGGTACAAAGTAACCTCTTAATTAAAAAATAACGGCATTGACACACCATAACCATAATAACCTAAACATAATAGCCGAAACATTGTAAATATAGCAATAAGAATGAGAATAGTTGTCAGAATAATACAAATAATACAATTTAAAAAAAATTATTTCACGCTATTTCTAAGATGAGGTGTGGTTATGTATTCCGCTCGCATACTATATTACGTTCGCTTAATTGCAGATAATAAAAAAGTAAAACTTCGTAACTCAAAATGATGACATTCTGTTCGGGTTCTGCAACGATCTGAAAAACTACCCACCTTTCTCTGATGCTCGGATTAGCAATTAATAATTCAATTAGTTTAGAGAAATTATCTGCTTTTGTGAAGTTTATTGACGAGATATCAGTTACTTTTTTTCCAGTGTTGGTTCTTGTTTACGTAATCCCGAGGAAATTTTGGGAAAGTGAATCAGTTCGAAGTGAATTTTAAATTTAATCTTTTAATTACCTGAAAGTTTTATATTTTGGGCATATAATTTTCTTTCATTTCCAAGTTGATAACTTTATAACTGAAGAGTTCGAATGTAAAACCCGATAAATCCAATTGCTATAAATAAAGAAATCAAACAATGAAAGTACGAATTTAATTAAACAATAAAATAAATTGTTAGGTTTGTATTTCTCTTCTCTACCTAATATAGACCATTTTAAGTTGTATTGTATATTTTTACTATTTAGTTCTCTTGCATGTTTAGCTCACGTTGTATGGACATTCTTAAGTTCTTTGAAAGAGTGTATATGGTTCTGTCCTTGAAACTACATCTGTAGACCCAATGTATGTTCTAATTTTTTTCTTGTATGACATTACATTAATACACTATATCTGAAGTTAAATATCTCCCCTCTAAAAGACACCTATTAACATTTTTACAGTTACATTGCGGGTTATTATTCTGGTTCTGGACTGCACTAGTATCTAATTTCCTATTCTTGTTAGTTGTGTGTTATTTGAACTGACTCTAGTTGATGTTAAGTTCATCGATGTTAAAAAAGATAGCTTTACTGTATTTTTATTTATAATTTTACTTAATCTGCTATCCCTAGGAAAGGTTTTCTCGATAATTTAGAACTGTGTAGTTATGTTAGTGAGAAGTTTAAGCTATAAGGTGAATTAAACCAGAGTGAGTGTCTACGTCTATTTTTCTTCTTAGTAATATTCTCTACCGATAGTGGTTTTGTTGATTCCATCGTGTTAAGTGTAGTGTTAAGTGTAGTATTAAGTGAAGTATTAGTATGCATTCTCTTTATTTGTCTAGAATTTCCCATAGTCATGTTGTACAATATTACGTGAGGTGTGTTCCTATTTGTATTAGAATCCCCATTATGATTTATCGAGCTTTCTTTCATGTTGTTTATATTCCTAGTATATATTTTGTAAACTAATTCTATATTTCGCAAACTTTTTTGTAAACAAATAGAGACTGTTCAAAATATTGATCATCAGTATTTATATTTCGCTAATTATAGTAAAATGTTAAAAATGATAACTCTACTGTATTTTTATATAATTTCCCTAGTCTACTATCCCTAGAAAATTTTGTTTCGATAATTTAGAACTGTTTAGGTATGTTAGTGAGAATGCTTAAGCTATAAGGTGGATAGAACCAGGGTGAGTTTCTACGTCTATTTTTCTTCCTAGCTTTACTGTATTTTTATTTATAATTTTACTTAATCTACTATCCCTAGGTTTTCTCGGTAATTTAGCACTGTGTAGTTATGTTAGTGAGAAGTTTAAGCTATAAGGTGAATTAAACCAGGGTGAGTTTCTACGTCTATTTTTCTTCTTAGTAATATTCTCTACCGATAGTTGGTTTGTTGATTCCATCGTGTTAAGTGTAGTATTAAGTGCAGTATCTCGCGTATTATTTGTATTTATTCTATTTTTGATTTGTCTACAATTTCCCATAGCCATGCTGAGGTGTGGGGTGTGTTCCTATTTGTATTAGAATCCCATCATGATTTATCGAGCTTTCTTTCATATTGTTTATTTTCCTAGTATATCCAGATATCGCAAACGCTTCACTTTTGTAAACTAATTTTATATTTCCTAAACGTTTCGTAAAAGAATAGAGTAATGTTGACTGTTCAAAATATTGATCATCAGTATTTATATTTCGCTAATTATAGTGAAGGTTTCGATTTCGCACATGACAATAAATTTATTTTAAATGAAAGAAAAAAGAAATTATGTCGATATTAAATCATTTAAAAACATGATTTTTGAAATATGATAAATTAATATTCAATACATTTTGCAGTGATTGCTTCGAAATTTTGAAAACGGCTTTTATCGCGTTTTGCACTGGAACTTTTAAAGTTCACCTAATTATCAAATGATTGTTGTCATGTTTGTATGTATATATTTTGATTATTTATATAATTACTAAAATTCTTTCTCAGTTGACTTTTTGGGTGTGGCTGGGGTGAAATGGATCACACTCTCGACTGAAACTTAGGCGTCCCAAGTTCGAAACAAGTTTAATTGTCTCCGCATTCGGATCGAGTTTGACACACGGTCGGTTTTTACGTGGGGAAAAGCCAGCTTCCAAAACAGGGAACTGTGGATTGAGCAAAAAGAATTAAACATGCCTCAGTCTAGAAGTATTTCTATTTTCACTGACCGGAGACAGAAAAAATGAAGTATAGTATCAGAACAGATGTTGTATTGTGCGGGGCATAATCAAAATGACAACACACGTATCTTAGGAAAATATAATATGTATATTTATTTGTCGGTGACGATGAGGGTGGTGGTCGGAGAGGCTTTGTGCACAGGGAACTAGACGGTTGATTGTTCAGTTTTAATAAATCTGTTAAACGTTTCTCTTGATAGTTCCTCCACTTATTTACAAGTTATTATTTATAATTAACCTAAATTACGAGGTTATAAAACCAATTTACACGAAATTACTTTTAACCAACATTGACGACATTTGATGAAAAAGATGACATACATTACTGTTTGTATTAGCCTCTCCAAAATTCATTAAGTTAAGCCATTTACCGCACGACAGTCAGTATAAAACCTTTTTAAATATACAAAATACAAAAGCTTCAGATTTCTAATATACGTAGCATGCCCACGCGATATACGTACTCGATCTAACGAGTGTAGAACAAAATCAAACTGTAGCATGTTTGCTTCCTCATAAGTTGTATCATAAAGTTGTATCATAAGTTGTATCATAATGTTTACATAAGGTGTATCATAATGTTGTATAATAATCATAATTGTAATCATAATCATAATTGTATCATAATCATATCATAATATCATAATCTATCATATCATAATATCATATCATATAAGATATAATTTCATATAAGATATCCATATAAAATATCATATAAGATGTCATCATATAAGATATCATATAAGTCAATCATATAGGATAAAGTCAATGATATAAGACAAAGTCAATCAGATAAGTCATCATATAAGATATCATCATATAAGATATCATATAAGATATCATCATATAATATATCATATAATATATCATATAAGATATCATATCATATCATAATATGATAATCATAATCATATCATAATCATAATTGTATCATAACCATAATTGTAATCATAATCACTAGCGGAACCCGTGTAAATTACACGAAATGATGTTTTCAGTACGGGTCCTAATGTAACAAAGCACCCTCTATTTGTTAGTAAGTTACGCTTGCTTTATTATGAGCCCCCCCTTTCTGGAAAAGAGTGAAATAATTGTTTAAAATAGTAACTCGTGTACGATGGACACTGCGCATATCTACTTAAAACGTTGATATGCCATCCGTTCAAAAGAAAATAATAATACTGGCCGATACCCTACTTTTTAAGCAGTCAACGTAATTAAATAGACAATGCCATTAAAAACGCCAACATAAAAACAAACAATAGTTTTAAGTTTTAAGCAACACAAAAAAGTAGTTTTTAACCAGGTGATAAAAAAAATGTAATATTTCTTCCCCTTCTCCTCAAAATGTAGAATAAAAATCTTAGAGGCTGGTTGGGATCGAACTATAAACCAGTCGGGCCGAAGTAAAAAATACTACCTCGCTAACCATTGCGCCAGAGGGAAACATATAAGTCTGTTTAAACGAGGATAGTTGAATGTTTTTCAAAATTTAGGTGCGGCACGCATGCGCAGAGCTTTTGCTGGAAGCGTGACACACGAACACACACGCTATCGTATTAATATATAGATAATTCTATCATAATGTTGTATCATAAGTTGTATCGTAATGTTCTCACAAGTTGTATCATAATGTTCACATGTGTTGGAAACTGCTTGGTGACTATGTGGCATCGGCTAATAAGAAAGAATCTACATGATACAAATGACTATGAAGGACCAATTTGTGCAAATACACATAACTTTTATACAACGACAAGAACGAAACGCATGTTTTTATTTATTAGTTAAATTGGAACATTTACAGAAGAGAGTTCTTTTGTCTGTTTACGAAGTTGAATTTGGTGCAGTTAGATATGTCGATTTTCTGGAAGCTGAATATGATAATTTGTTTACTGATGCTGGATAACATACATGCTCATTACCTACCTGTATCTGGTACAGCATTCACCCTGAGCGGGTTGAACCGGCTTCCTCCGAAGCAGGAAGTTTCATGGGAATATCAAATTCACAAGCATTTCCCAGTCGCACGTATATCCCAGTTAGGGAGATGACGACGTTATGTTTTTGTAATTCTTGTAGAGAGATCTCGATGTCCTCCTACATACAGCGGCAGGTATTCCCAAATAGTCACCCATCTGGTACTGACAAGACTCAACGTTGCTTAACTTCGGTGATCTAATGAAAATCAGTGTGTCAACGTGATTATTTGGTGTTGCGTGGACTTTTTCAAGAGCAAAAAAATGGTAAAACTCAATTTGCTGCAATTAACGCGCTTACCTTTCGCAATTGTCTAGTTAGATATATAGAGACATGTGTATTGATGTCGATTTTCTGGAAGCTCTGTATATTTAATTCTCCAAACTTGTATCGTCTCTTAACGTATTACTCATTCTATAATCAATTTGTTCCTCAACGCATTTGACATCCTCTGATCGTAATATATTTAGTAGTAATTGATATGGAATCAGTAATCGATGTTCCCGAAACTGACAGTTATCTTGAGATCGCTTGCATAATTATACTAAGACTGGACTAGCAAATAGTTGCTGAAATTATAACGTAGGTCGCAAGTCACTGTTAACCTCCAAAGCAGCTCTTACTGCTCGACACGTGCACTCGCTTCGCACACTCCGTTTCTCTGAGACGGTACGAGACTCGCTTTTTATAATATCCAGTCACACCTAATTTCCATACGTGCAGCGAGACTTTGCGAGATTTTGCGTGAACTGTATGTAATAAACATTCAGGGACGCCATGTTGGATTTCTTTCCTTCTTTCTTTCTTTCACTCGCAGCGCACAGGACAAGCAAACCCGAGGACGTTTCGCAAGTAAGCCCTCTTCATGTTCATGTTCCCTACACTCCCCCCTGATCTCATGATCACAGAGATGGCAGGGAGGCCTAGATCGCCTTCGCCGGTTGCTTCTTCGGAGGGGGACAACGCAAGCCTCATCTTCGCTTGTGCTCTCGTCCGCGGTCTGAGGGTCGGGAAACATCGCGTCCGCTGGGATACTGCTGATATCCGAGTCACTGTCCGATGGGGCTGCTGCAAGCCAGAGCGATGCCTCACTGCTCTCTGACTCCGACTCGCTCTTGTCGTTCAGTGATGATTGCGTTGCTAACCGTAGGTCCCTAATGTGACGGGGCATACCGTCGACTCGCACCGCCTGTGGGCTGATTACCTCGGTGACGCGTCCAACTCCGTATTTCGTCGTACACTTGCCGCGCGGGTTCTTAGTCCAGACGACATCGCCTTTTTTCAGTTTCTCTTTGGTTACTTCCAGTTCGGGCAGCGGGTTAGTCTCTATGCCTTTCACCCTGACGTGATACCTGTGCAAGGTGTCAGCCGGCGCTGTAGAGGGTGAAACATTATCCTTTGGGGTTACGTTATACAGGTAGACTGCCTCAAATACCGTGCAGCCCGTCCTGGCCGCAATGGTTTTGACGGTTCTGTGATTCCGCTCGATGACCCCATTTCCACTCGGTACGTGGGCGCATCGAAACCTCAGGTGTACTCCCCAGTCATCAGCAAACTTTCTGAACTGCTCACTAGTGAATGCAGCGCCATTGTCGGTTAATATCTCCGTTGGGGGGCCACGTTCAAGAAAAATATTGTTTAACTGACGGATGATGCTGGCTGCATCCTGCCGGCGCAGCATGCGCCATATCGCAAACCTGGATGGACCGCAATCAATGAGAGTCAAGAAATCCTCACCGTTGTGGTGAGTAATATCCATCGCCAGCCGGTTCCAATGGCTTTCCACTACCAGCTTTCCTTTCTCCCAGCGAACGGGTGCTGGATCAATGGATTGGCATGCTATACAATCTTTGACCACTTTCCTGACGTCTGCCTTTTGTACTCCTGGTTCAACCAACTTAGCGAAATATAGGGTCCGCTTGACCCCAGGGTGCCCGGTTTGTTGGTGGACTTCTTTGATGGTATTAGATCGAACGGGGCTCATGGAAGCGGCGCAGGCGGGCTGCATGGGTTCAATAGTCTTTCTTATGGCATCAAGCCATCTTTGAGGTACTCTCGTCAAACAATCTGCTTTGTTCAGGCTGGATTTGACCAGGGACACCTCTATTGACAGCGCATATTCGTTCACCAGCTTCATGATCGTGTCGAGCCGCCGTCGGATGAGCATTTCGCTCGTGGCTTTGGTTCGTATTCTGGCCCTCCCGGTGAGAGTATCTGAAATCCACTTATGGACGCAAGCAGAATCCGTGAATAGTCGCAGGGTGGTCGTCTTCCAAAGGATTGCCAAGTTTATCCCCTTGATAACCGCATCAAGTTCTGCCAGGTTTATGTGCTGGGAGTCCTTTTCTGGGCGTAACCAGCAAGCGTCTTCCACCACCATTCCATCATGGACCACCGATACACCAATGGCGAGAGAGCTTGCATCAACCCACACACTAAGGTTCTGGCTGTCGACGCACCATCTGCCTCGCGTTGGGTCTTCCTTGTGCACCCTGGTGAGGACTTCTTTGAGCATTGTATTGAGAGGGACGTCATGAGTTTCGTCATCCCATCCAGTGGTGACGTCGGAGGCTCTTCGCTTAATAAATGCCACCGCAACACGAAGCCAGCCGCCGACAGGAAGGTGTCCAACTAACTTTCCGCACAAGGAAAATACGTTTCGTCGTGTAACAATACAAGGCATGTCCGGGGTTTCATTTCCTCGTTTCCAGTACAGAACGTCATCTTCCTCCCAGACCTGCAAACCAAGTACCCGTGCGCCATCTCGTAGCCTTTCCGGTTCCTTGCTGAGAAGGCCAAAGTTGTAGAGATGCTCCCTCACGCGCGCCGCAGATACAATTTCCTCGTCCACGTACACGTCATCAATATATGCAGACGTTGCCCGCTGAATGCGCTCATCTTTAGTTAGAATGGTGTCAACAATCATTTGCATAATTGATGGCGCAACATTAAG
Source organism: Sepiola atlantica (assembly GCA_963556195.1). Lineage (NCBI taxonomy): Eukaryota > Metazoa > Mollusca > Cephalopoda > Sepiida > Sepiolidae > Sepiola > Sepiola atlantica. The sequence continues at coordinate 95,832,195 of OY744534.1, read as the reverse complement.
TCCAAACCCCATGCGGGTTAGGCAATACCTTTTCCCCTTGATGAGCACCGTTTGATAGGGCCATAGTGATTTGTGTACACGCACTTGAAGGTATGCTTTGTGAAGATCCAGTACAGATACATTAGATCCCACTTGCCGCCATTCCCTCAACTTTTCAGTGCATACGTCCGCGCGAGCTGTAAAAGGGTCCACGTGCTCATTCAATTCTCGATAGTCGAGCACCGGCCTCACCTTCTGCTTATTCTGTTGGATAACCGCCATTAACGGGATCAGGCACTTTGGAGGACCCAATTCCTTCTCTGAATACGGAACTAGCCATCCATTACTAATCCAAGTTTGTAGTTCCTTGTCGTATTCTGCACGAGCTCCGGGGGGAATTTTGTATTCTGGCACCTTATTGCATAATTTCTCGGGTGGCTGCTCCTCCGACCACTTCCAGGAGGCTGTCCAGGATTTTGTGCGCTGGTCGAATTCCGCACAAAAATCAGGCTGTTCCAGCTTCATAGCTGCACTCAGAGCAAGGCCCGCTTTTGCAAAATGTGCCCTACCCTCACCATCAATGCGTACACCTCCCAATTCCTTGATGACGTCCATTCCCAGGAGTAGGTCGTAACCGAGCAGGTCACCGTTTATAACCAAGGCTCGTGCGGTTACTGTAGGCCCATCGCCGACACCTGCGCGAATGATGCTAACGCCACAAGAGGCAATCGAGCCACCGCCAACCGTCAATACCGGGATCCTTTCCTTCTCCCATGCGTCACAGCATGCTTTGCGCACGAGGGTCTGCGTGCACCCGGTGTCTACGAGCGCGAAGCGCTCACGCCCGTTTACGCGCACGCTCACTGTGGGTAGCGCCTTATTTGGCGACGATCTGGGGAGAAGACTGGCGCTATAGCTTACTCCCCTTGCCCGTTTCCCGGACAACCTCTTGCCACGTGACCCAGCTTGTTGCACCGGTAACAACGCACGCGTTTTAACGTTCCTCGATCGGGCGCGTCCTTTGCACCGCTTCGGCTACGGCAGTCTTTTGAAAAATGATTCGGCCCGCCACATTTGTAGCATCTCACGTCTTCTGTTGGTGGTGAAGACGCTTCCGCAGCTGCCGAAACTGGCTCTGTGTCCTCTTTCAAAATGTTTCGGGCTCTGGCCAACAACTCGTCAAGCCCAATCTCACTGAGTCTGGACGATGCTCGCAGCAGTCTGCTGGCGCCGTCTGGGAGTCCAGTCAGAAAAGCGCATCCCAGTATTCGCTCGCTTGTTCCACCAAACGGCGCGGCTAGCCTCCTCAAATCGGCCAGGTAGACGTCCACAGTCTCATCTAGCCCAAGCCGCCGTTCGGTGAACTGCCTCCAGGCGACGAAAGGGTCCACAGCAAAGGCTGCGTATAACGCCTGCCTAATTTCCTCCAGGCCTGGTTCGTCTCCGAGCTGCTGATACACCGAATATGCTCCTTTGGTCAGCCTCAGCGGGATGACCAGTGCAGGATCCTTTATATTGCAAAGTCTGCAGACGCGCTCGGCTTTCTCCCACCACTCGACTACAGAGGGTCCGGAGGGGGAGCCGTCGAACTCGGGTATCAACCTCAAGTCGAACTTGTCCATCGCCGAAATAGCTTGAAATTATAACGTAGGTCGCAAGTCACTGTTAACCTCCAAAGCAGCTCTTACTGCTCGACACGTGCACTCGCTTCGCACACTCCGTTTCTCTGAGACGGTACGAGACTCGCTTTTTATAATATCCAGTCACACCTAATTTCCATACGTGCAGCGAGACTTTGCGAGATTTTGCGTGAACTGTATGTAATAAACATTCAGGGACGCCATGTTGGATTTCTTTCCTTCTTTCTTTCTTTCACTCGCAGCGCACAGGACAAGCAAACCCGAGGACGTTTCGCAAGTAAGCCCTCTTCATGTTCATGTTCCCTACAGTTGCAACAAGTTAAAAGATCATAAATACAAGAAGGAAACTCAATTTGCTGCTATTAACGCGCTTACCTTTCGCAATTGTCTATCAGGCCTCCCCAAAACAATTATCTTGCATGCAAATGTTAGTTATCTTGTTACTAAGAAACCCATTTGAAAATCTTCCTTCAAAAGAATGGTCAAAATAATATCTTAAACAATCTATAAGAAGCAAAAAAAATACCAAAATATGAAAAACAATAAAAATCATTCTCACATTTTGAATAGTCAAATCCCACAATCTAAAAACACCTGCACAAAAAAAACATTTTAAGAACTGTAGGATTTTCTAAAAAATAATGTTAAGCCTGGGTTGTCATTGCAAATTAAAAACATTGTAAAAACTGTTAGATTTTTAAAAAATGTTCGAACGTATATGTCCTTACAAAGTAAAAACTAGGATTTTGTCAAAATAATATCTTACACGGTCTATAAGTAGTAAGAATAATACCAAAATATGAAAAACAATCAAAATCATTCTCACATTATGAATAGTCAAATCCCACAATCTAAAAACACCTGCACAAAAAAATTGTTTGACCTAGGTTGTCCTTGTACATTAGAAACATTGTAAAAATTCTCCGAATTTGAAAAAAAAACTTTTAGCTTATATGTCCTTGCAAAGTGGAAACAGTGTAAAAACTGTCAGATTTTGTGAAATAACTTTTTGAGCAGGGATGTCCTTTCAAAGTAGGACATTTTAAAAACTATCGGATATTGTGAAATAACTTTTTGAATTGAGATGTCTTTGCAAACAAGAAACATTTAAAAAACTGTCGGATTTTGTGAAATAACTTTTTGAGTTGATATGTCCTTTCAAAATAGAAACATTGTAAAAACTGTCGCATTTTGTAAAAAATCTGTTTGAGCTGGGATGCCCTTTCAAAATAGAAACATTGTAACAATTGTCAAGCCTCGCCCGCCTTATTGCTAGTAATACAAGTGGAAGGCAGGGCACATACCCAAATAACAGTGAACACAGGCTGCTTGGCACTTTCCTTCACTTTTCGTCGCTCGCCCACCTGACTGCTACTAAGAAAGAAGGCAGTGGTACGTGGACAACAGGGACCACGGCGTGCTTGGCCCTTTCTCTCACATTTCATCAAAGGAGAGGCCCGGAAAATAGGTAATAAAACGAATAAGAAGTAAGTAAGAGAATATATTTCGAAGCGTTCGTTCTTTGATAATCCCCTTTTACGAGAAACTTGGAGTCGCATGTTACCTGAATTTGAAGACGGAACCATCTTATTCTGCCTGCCAAAGTAGGATTTAATAATGACAAGTGGAAGAACGGAATATCCTTCAGAAATCCCTCTTATCTCTCTCTCTCTCTCTCTCTCTCTCTCTATATATATATATATATATATATATATATATATATATATATATATATATATAATTGAAACGGTTTTTTTAACCAGTAAAATGCAGAGGGTTGTTTTAAATAAGCATATTATTTATTTAAATTCAAATTTTCTATTCACACAGGAATCTTCATCAGGACAATAAACAATCTTTTTTCTTCCTTTTTTTGCTTTTTCAAACGACATGGCGTCGCTTGATCTTGTGCTTAAGATTATAACGAAACTCTGGTCGCACGTTATAAGTATTAGTAAAGATGAACACACCTATTTCGTGCAAACTTCTGGGCACAGTTTGTCGTGAAACTTCGTGACACCTTCCATTTGTTTAGAAATTGTGCGAGCTGTAAGGAAACAGTATTTTAACATTAGACCTTGTATAACTCTGTCCTCTTTTGCCGTTGTCTTTCTTGGTCTACCAGATTTCTTTGTCTTACTTAACCTTCCAGTTTCTTTATAGAGTTTGAGAACTCGGCTTACAACACTATTTGAACGTTTCACACGTCATCCGATTTCTTCTATAGTCAACTTTTCCTTTCTTAAATTGACGATTTTTGCTTTGCCGGTTAAATCAGTTTTATTTCTTTTCGACATGATTGATATTGTGTGACTAGCAGCAGTGATGATAATTAAAGTTTAGAATATTTATTTACATTTTATTATACAAAAAAACGCAACTGTTTTAAACTTTAAACAGTTATTTTTCCTTAATGTTCCTTATTTTGGACACTTGAAATATGTAAAATGGTGGATAACTTTAATAATATAATTTTAATCTATCTGAAAATCTCGGTAAAAGTCCAACTACATAATTTACATATGTAGTGAATTTTTCACAAATATTAAAATAACATTTATTTGAGATTTAGAAAATTTAATTTTTGTTCCTTAATTTTGGACGGTACTGCATATATATATATATATAGGGTGGGCCAAAATAAGGGTCCTATCTTTAAATTTGAATAACTTGAATTTGAATAACTTCCACAAAATAAAAGTTAAACTCACCAAACTTTATGTGTGTGTAGACTGACCCTTCCGAGATTTTTTGAAATAAACAAAACAAATTTTAGCCGAAAAACACTTCTTAAAACTTACAAAAACTAAAGTATTGTTTTTTACACTGTTTTGAGTTTTTTAAGCAAAAATAATGTTTTCTAAATGAGGGTACGTTCCTTAGGGCTAATACGGCTCATGCTTGCTTCGGAAGGGGTCCTTTACTTATTCTAAAAAAAAAATTTAAAAAATCAATAAATAAAAAAGTTATGAATTTTTAAAAATAGGACCCTTATTTTTGCCCACCCTATATATATATCGATGGAATAAATGCGTAGAAAAGTTTATGTCGTGTGAGGCTGTTCGGCATTTCAATTATGCCATGGTCGTTTTTCAAAAACAGTGTCTGTAGATCTGTGATCTTTCTGGCCATCTTCATACAACCGAGAAACTTTGGCGTATCCGAGAACACCAGCTGAGTAGAATAGAAATGCATTTTCTATTCGGCGTTCTGAATGCATATGAAGATCCCTACGGCCACGTCTTTTACATGTGTGTTCTTTGAAGTTCCCAAGTCGAAGTCGTTAACCATAACTTCCTTTGATTTCCTCTACGTAGGCAACAGCGAACGCGTTCTTGATTGACGCCCTAAGGCAATGAGCGTGCCCTTCATTCCCAGCCTGTACACTGAAAACTCAATTTCACTGATTCGGAGCATCATTCCATCGGGAATTTTTTCACAAATTTCGATTCATTACAGATTTTTATTTTGGCATTTCCAACCTTGCTATTTCGACGAGGTCTTTTTGCGATTCTCACATCATGGCAACGTTTGATGAAAGTAAGTAATTTGCCTAATGGATACTACCGCGTACTATGGAATCAAATATGAAAATTAAAATTCTATGTCGTACAGAAATCCTATCGGATACTATATTTAACTCTATTTCATTCGTTCTTTCTCTTCTTTCTCGGTCTTCCTCCCCCTCTTCCCCCCTCTCTCTTTTCTCTCTCTCTCTCTCTCTCTCTCTCTCTCTCTCTCTATATATATATATATATATATATACATATATATATATATATATATATATAAAATAAAATATGAGACTAAAAGTATATTTTTAGAGAGTTGAATATATAGTGAAATGATTTAAGCTCAATATACGAGGTAGAGCAATTATAAAGACAAATGAAGGAAGAAAGATAAAGATGTGCGTATGTGTCAACTTATTCATCTGTGTAATTCGGCTGATGATAAGATTTTAATCTTTGAAAAGCCTGGCTTAAGGAAAAAAATAAACATGTTTTTATCGAGTACACCTTGCATTGAACAATCGAATATGAAATAGATTTGTCATTCGCACATCCTTATCTCCCTTCTTTCATGTATATATATATATATATATATATATATATATATATATATATATATATATATATATATATATATATATATATGGGAAATGTGAGCGCTTGAAGAGAGTCCAGGCTGTGAGAAGTCAGTGTTGGCGAAGAATGAAATGCCACCAAATTAAAGAAAGTAGAAAGTGGACTTTGGGTTTATTTTTGCCAGCCTCGTGACTCTCGCTTCCCTTATGTTGTCTTTTAGTCCTCACATTCCATGCGCGATGTTTCTGACAAATAGGGAAGAATTGCTGTTTTCTGGGTTGGAATCTATCCATCAAAACCTTATCGTTGGCTAGTTTTTACCTTGAAGTAGTATTTTCTTTTTAGCTCCTTACGTCAAGTGGCTTCATGCCTTGTCTGGAGCTATTCCGATAAAAAAAAATTAAAAAATAACCTACATCCGCGTCGTATTTTTCTACTAGAGAAACTGCAGAAAGAAACAAAGAGATTGAACTTGAATACGTTACCGCATTGTCTATCCATCAAAATAGTGATTTAATTACATGCTAAAAATAAACAACCAATAAAGTATAATTTCTTGTGATGTGATGATATTTAATCGCAACGTTTTGAAAGATGGCAAAAAATGGAGTGTTCTTCGATTATTTAATTTGGACAAGAATAACAATTTGATAATTCATGTATTCGATGTTCAAATCAAACGTACCAGATCAAAGGAAAACATATTTTCTATTTTGATCCGTGAGTCAAATAGGTCGATGATTTGGAAAACTTTGGATCAATATCGAATATTGATCAGATATAAATAACAAAATCATTTATCGACGAGGAAAACAATAGAAAAAAGGAGTGAACTCTTATTTGCTTTTCACATACAATTTATACTTCATTCGTTTCTCGTTGCGGCTTTTGTCCTTTTCTATATATCTCGCAAACACGACTACACATTATCTGTCTCTCATTATGCGTTTTATATATGGAATAAGTTGAGGGTTTTACTACGTAATAATATTGCTTTATCTCTGATCAGATAATGATCGAAACCTAAATACGTATTTGTATTTCTGCTAGAATTTAAAGCGTCGGAATATCAGTTAAAAACATGACTCGTGTTTCGGAGTTCGAGTCCTACAACCGTTATGAATAATCATCTCAACACTAACGATTCCCGTAAGGATGAAACATATACGTATGTAAAAAAATATTTATGATTATTTGTCGCCTCAAAATCTAGGTTGGGCACTGTAATGAGTAGTATTAAAACAGCTGTCATCGTAACTCTAATGCACGTTCCTTCAATAGTCGACCAGTTTTGACGGCGGCTCCCTTTAATAGGCTTAATCTGTCGCTGATTTATTGGGTTGTTTATAGTGGCCATGTGGGATAAAGCGTCGGAATGTAAGTAGAAAACATGACACGTGTTCTGGAGTTTGAGTTCTGCGACCGGTATGAATAATCATCTTTACACTGAAGATTCCCGTAAGGATGAAACTTTGACGCATATATATATATATATATATATATATATATATATATATATATATACATATATATATATATATATATATATATATATATATATATATATATATAGAGAGAGAGAGAGAGAGAGAGAGAGAGAGAGATAGAAGAAAAAAGAGTGATAAATATGTGACGATTGTCCAAATTTATTTCAAATTTCAATTGTTCAATGCAAGGTGTATTCAGTAATAAACTAGTGTTTATTATTCTTTCCTTAAGCCAAGGCTTTTCAAAGATCGAAATCTTATCATCAGAGGAGAAATACAGATGGATAAGTTGGCTTTCGAAAAAACCAAAGTTCAAATATTTGAAAAATATAAAAATTATTATTAAAAATTATTAAAATAATTTTTGTTAAAAAAACGTATTGAATGAAAAGAAAAGTTCCGTTAAAAAGATATGCAAATTGTCCGGGTGGTAAAATTCCGTTGAAAAGAAGTCCGGTGAATTGTAGAATGTGAAGAAAAACTCTTTGCGAGGGAGCAGATTGGAGAAAGTGCTCAAAATATATAGGTAATCCAGACGCACTTAAAGAGGGTTGAGAAGAGGAAAACAGGCCATTTTATTTATATATATATATATATATATATATATATATATATATATATATATATATATATATATGTATATTATTACAGAGTGTATTCTGTTCTGGGTTGCCGTCTTTACGTCGCAACGCAGTAAACTGTACCCCATCACTCACATATATTTTTGCCTTGATGACTTCTCGTTCTTCATCTTCCGAAATTGAAACGTATTTCGTGTTCGTTATTTTGTTTTTCATAAGAATGAAAAGGGGCAGCTATTTCTAAGGGAAGCGTGATAAAGATACTAATGAAACGACCGACATAACCTCTAATAAAGGTTTATTTTTTACCGGATGACCTGCGTGGAACCACATGCGCATAAACGGCTTAACTTACTTTACATTGGAACGTTGGAGAGTGACCATCTGCTTTAATGTCCGTCAATACAGAAGGATATTCTCAAAGAATATTAAGGAAAATAAAGCAAGATTTTCGAAAATAATATTGAGCGGCAGAATTTAAATTCCAAACAAACGGCTTCTACAAGATCATCGACTTTTCTACTATCTCCCTTGGCATGACACACTTTTCTCGTTGCATTACTAACACCCATGGAATTTGCGTGGATTAGATTAACTTGTGGTGTCGACTAAGGCGGTTAAGCTTCCTGTACTGCGGTAAATAGGATCAGTGTTGCAAGATAGAACCTTTTTGTGATGATTACGACTGTTCCGTCATTCCATCTCCTACATTCCATATTCTCACTCATTACACATTTCAGTGCACAAGCCCATGATATATATATATATATATATATATATATATATATATATATATATATATATATATACTTAAATATTTTCTTTGTCGTACAAAACTTTAAAATAGCATTTAAGAGACAATATTTATTATTCATAATGAATTTAAGAAATTAAAAAGATGAAAGGGCAGCTGACCGGTTTCGTACCTCGCTCAACAGAGCCAAATATCGAGGTAATGTATGAAAAATATAAAAAGATGCTATGAGAATTATAGCGAGGGAAAGGGGTAAAAAAAATTAAAAAATCAAAAAAAAAAAAAAAAAAAAGAAAAAAAAAAGTCTAATCAAATAGAAACAACATTAAGCCCGAGGAGATTTTCTCTTTGTTTGCAAAGAGAAGGTCTCAAGGACTTAATATAAATATTAATTGAACATGAGTTTACGTTTACTTCGATTCAACTCGTGTATTTAACTCATTATCGTGTGTCTACTTCTTTATTATATATATATATATATATATATATATATATATATATATATATATATATATGTGTGTGTGTGTGTGTATATATATATATATAAGATAAATGAAAGAAGAGAGATAAAGATGTAGGAATGACAAATCTATTTCAAATTCGATTGTTCAATGCGAGGTGTACTCTGTAAAAACATGTTTATTTTCTTTCCTTAAGCCAAGGCTTTTCTAAGATTAAAATCTTATCATCAGAGGAATTACATAGATGGATAAGTTGGCAGTGGAAAAGCCAAAATTCAAAATTTGAAAAAATATAAAGTAATAGAGAGTAAGAGTGTGCGTTTAAAAAAATATGGAGTCTGTCCAGTTGGTGAATGTCAGTTGATAAAGTGTCCGGTGAAAGGAGATTTAAAGATGGGGTTTCGTGAAGGCAGCGTTGATAATGTTCAAAATTAAGTAAATACAATAGAAAGATGTTTAGTTCAATCGTAGATGGAGCGCACTTACTCGGATGTTATTTTGAGAATTAGGGCCATTTTTAAAATACTTCTGTGAACCGAGAATTAATTTTAAAAAATAGTTTTTACCTACGTACGACGTATATATATATATACATATATATATATATATATATATATATATATATATATATAAATTCCCGAAACAGTTTTTCATGGTAAACAACTGATGATCCCTTAAAATAGTGTTAGAAACTAACTGATATAATAACTGTAAAAAATAAATTGACTAACATGAGTGATTTTCCACTGGAAGACTTGAGACTATAAGTTTTTTTTTTATATAGTTTTAATGGTTGAGAAACTTCCGAGACTATATATATATATATATATATATATATACGTCGTACGTAGGTAAAAATGTTTTTTTAAATGTAAATACAATGTATACATACACACACACACACACACATATATATATATTAATTTTTCGGGAACTCATCACTTCTTCAGATCTGTGTTCAACTCAAGTTCAAATGTGAATATGAAGGTTCAGTGGGGTCGCAGTCACGCAGCAAATTTTCTGCAGTACTGCATTCCCACTGCCACCTTCATTAATGGTGAAACTATTTAACCTGTTCCACCATTGTATGTCTTATTTTGCTCCAACTTGTGTTTACCCGTTACACCTCTGCATTGTATTCCCTTCAAAGTATCGCTCTTCTGTATCGTTATCAGAATGTAACGAACAAACAGATAATAAACATTACTCAAACAGAAATGTCGGATAATTTAGTGTCATAGATAGTGGTGTGTTAATCACCTTGAATTTCAACCTCGTCTATAATCATCCCCTCTTTATTTATTCTATCTGATTTGTATTTTGCACAACCAAATCTCTGTTATATGTTTACGGGCTGAACCATTTATTACACGTTACGCTATGCAATTTTCATTTGAAAAAGAAAACAACAAGAACGTAATTGGTAATTGTATTTTCAAGAGTGAAACAATCTGCCCAATTTGATGACATGAAATTATACTGATTAACATGTATGATCTCGTTTATGTCATGCACGTAAGATTTTCAAACAGTTTCTAAAATTTAGACACACGATAATGAGTTCAATACACGAGTTGAATCGAAGTAAAAGTAAACTTATGTTCAATTATTTATACAAACTAATTTCTAAGAGAGAAAATTCACCCAATACATTATGGTTTATCACTTTCTCCTTTGTCTCCATTAGCTTTCCCCTCCAAACTGACCCTGCTACCTCAACTGCTTTACATCTACTAACAACCGAAACACACTCATCCATTCTTTCATCATCAAATTCGGTTTTAACATCTATTATACATGCTGGCATGTGTTAGACGACCTTTAGAAATTGACTTCCTAACTAATCTATCTCTGTCCAGGTCTTTATTTACGCCTCTTTCTCTCAAATCCTTCCTCATCATTTCCTCCCGTTTTCGTAGGTCTTCCCTTTTCACCTAAACTGTTTTATATCTACTAACAATCGAAACACACTCATCCATTCGTTCATCACAATATTTGGTTTAACGTCTGTTTTATATGATGGCATGTGTTATACGACTTTTTGAAATTGGCTTCTAAACTAGCAAGATATTTGTTTATCCCTCTTTCTCTCAAATCCATTCTCATCACTTCCTCTTATATTTTTCTTGGCCTTTACTTGTAAACTGACCCGGCTACCCCAACCGTTCTACATTTACTAACTAAAGCACTTTAACCATTCTTTCATCATCATATTCGGTTTAAAGTCTGTTCTCCATGCTGGCATATGTTGAACGCCTTTTAGAAATTGACTTCCAAAACTAACCTATTTATACTAGAACCAATGTGTCTTAATTTTCCCTTCCTATTTCTATGTTTTTTTTCTCATAAAGTATATGTCATATTCAAACAGGACATTTACAATTCCTTGTCATATCAATTCTTCGGATATCAGTCATTTGAAAGAATGATTTTAATAGACGTAAACGCATTTTATTATATATATATATATATATATATATATATATATATATATATATATATATATATATATATATATTAAGTTAATCCAACAGAAGATATAAGAGGCAACTAATATATTTTAATTAGTGAAACATCTGGATAAAAACTAAAGCTCAATATAATGGATAGAGCATTATAGCATAATATAAACTGAAATAATAAAATAAGGTGCAAATCAAGTTTTATTAGAATTCAAAGTTCAGGCAAAGTATCTTAAAGTCCTTAACTCATTAGTTTTCAAAGATAATTCTTCTCCTCAGAGGACCATTACCGCAATGACATCACTGCAGGTGATGAAATTACACTTTAAGAATATATAAAAATATATGCAAAAATGCATAAAAGTATATAACACATCAAATATATCAGCCCAAAACATACTTTTGTTAAAGCTATACAATCCAAGGCATACAATTTAAAACAAATTCAGGAAAGATTGCCAAGAGATTGATTGAAGATTGATCCAGGTAGTGAGTGACAGTCCAAAAATGAAAAGATATTAGTTACCTTTTATATCTTCTGTTGGATTAACTTTATATATATATATATATATATATATATATATATATATATCCACACACATGAACGCATCTATACACACGCGCACGCACAGACAACCACACACACACACACACACACATATATATATATATATATACATAGCAAGTTATGAAAATATATTTATGGCAATTGAGCTACACAGAGGCTTCCGCGTTCCATCACCGTAGTGATTCGTCAGGCTGTAATGTGTTTCTTAATTGCTATAAATATATTTTCATAACTTACTACCTAGCTCTACTCACGTATCGATCACTGTTTTTATGTATATGGCTTCAAGTATTTTTAATATTTTTTAATTTGTTTCGAAATGTATTATTTTTGTGTTCATCACTAAAATCTGTCTGAATTCGGATGTAGGGCAGTTGTGTATTTGTAGGTGCTGGTAGATTTAACTAGAATTCGAGAGGTGCATAGTTAGACGGCAGGATAGGGTAGTTGTTGTAAATCCTATGTAGCTATTATTATTTTGGGAGGTACATCCCCCAAAAGGGCATTTAAATTTATAGACTACATTGGTTCTTTCTAGTGGTTTTGGGGTTAGAGAGGGGTTGTTTTTTACTACAAGGTTTTGAATTGTAAATCTTTTATAGTAAATAATTAGTTTAATTTTGTTTTCTATATCTGTTGGTGATATATATCGATGTGTAATATTCTTTATAGCTTTTTCCTCGACTCTGAAATTTGGCAGCATTTGGTTGCGGTAATATATGTTAATGTAATTAGAGTTGTTATGTTGTATATCATTATTTGTATTAGAGTTTGTCAAGTTTTTGATCATTGATTTTATTAATTCGTCTATTCGATTCAAGTCTAACTTGTGTTCCTATTCGGTTGTGTATAAATGTTTGGGATATTATCAATATATCTCTGATCATAGGATGATCTAATCAATTGCATGAGTGTTTTTAGATAATTCATACCTATTTATTATTGTTATAAAGCTCTGTTCTGAAAGGTTATTCAGCTCGTTATCATGTCCGCTGTTTTGTTTCAGCACTTTTCTGATGTTGAGAAGGTGATTTTTATATTATCTTTATCAATCTAGACATCTGTATATGTGTGTGTGGTTGTATGTAGATTGGTTATTATTTTAAATTGTATTTTGCCCAAAAAATATTAATAAATATAAACTCTAATTCCTTCGTGGGAACATTTTTTAATCCTAGTTTAGGTTATATAAGTTTCTATGCAAAGCTACGAGTTGTGCTTGATGCCTTTTTACAACCAATGGTTGTTTCGTATTAAACCTGATTTTGCATATGAGATTTTTTAGAGGATTATTTTTTTTTTCATTTTCAGTATTAATAATTTACCAATTAGTTTTTCCAGGTGGTATTTGTGTGTGGTGTGGAGGAGCTTTCCTATCGTTTTTAAAAACTTTAATGTTTTTACAACCAATGGTGGTTTTGTATTAAACCTGATTTTGTAAATGAGATTTTTGAGAGGAATAATTTTTATTTTCATTTTCAGTATTAATAATTTACCAATTACTTTTTCCAGGTGTTATTTGTGTGTGGGGTGAAGGGTCTTTCCTATCGTTTTTTAAAACCTTAATGGTTGTTTCGTATTAAACCTGATTTTGCATATGAGATTTTTTAGAGGATTATTTTTATTTTTATTTTCAGTATTAATAATTTACCAATTAATTTTTCCAGGTTTTATCTGTGTGTGAGAGGGGTCTTTCCTATCGTTTTTTTTACTTTGATGTTAGATCAGTTGAATTTTACTGTAAAATGCGGGTAGGCGTTACGTTTCAAGTTTTGGAAATCACTGCTTTCTTTGGGGGACAGGGGGTTCTGGATGTTGTCAACATTTCTCATGTGAGATTTCTACATGCAGTTTGACTAATTTTTAACGTTTTGTATCCTCTTATATCTTTGAATCGAGGCCTTTTTTCTTCTTTCTACTGAATAGCCAATTTCTTTGATGAACAACAATGTTATGATGAAGGTTGTGTATTTCTCTTGATTTTGCTGTGAAACGCGCGTAAGATGTAAAAAAGTCTTTACTTTGGAATAATAAACATAAATGAATTTGAAAAATACAATATAAACATTTTAATTACATTTGTTTGACTGTGAGGCAAAGAGGAATTACAGGTGTTCGCCGATATGAAAAAAGTATAGAGATTGAAATAACAAAGAAAGTATCGTTGTGATGGTTCGGCTTTTTCTGAAATGACCCCTGGATGCCAAAATAATGAGCATTCTAAAAACGAGTTAGTATAACAAGTTATTCTGGGGGTGGAAAATAGGTACACACAATAAAAATCAATGCTCGAATCTGTTAGTAATAAAATCTAAGAATATGCAATAGTAAACACTACTTCTTACAGCCATATTTTAGAATATGATTCAATATGGTTGTGTAATTCGACGTTGTTTCAGTTACAGATGATCACAAACTATCGATCATATTTATGTCGTTACAAGATATGTCGCCTCAACGACATTATAAGATAAACCGTAATAAAGGATGAATCATATATTCATATTTTCAATTTCTTATTCAAGTATCCACTTAAGTCTATGCGGCCTTTTTCATTGGCTGTTGCAAAATATTCCCGAACGTCTGATAGATTCATCGCCTTCGTTGTCAATTAACTCATCACACATCATGTCGTTCCTTGTCAGCGCAGTATTCGTCTTGCAAATTAAAAGCGGGAGACCACGAGTCAAACGAGATGTTGTTGCGATCATAATGGAGAAAGTTGACAGAACTTTCGGAAATCCTCGCGAGGATAAATCACTTGCCAATTACGTACGAAGTCTCTTCATTAAAGTTAATTATTTACCGTGTATCGTTTTTTTTTCTGAAATATTATCCGTTTTAAAAAGTTCGTTTCGTCGTTTTAATGAAATAAAAATGTAAACATGTAAACTGAGGACTGAATGGCATCGCTTACAATGACGTCAGAACAAGATAAAAACAAATTCGTTGAGTTTGTATGACAGTAAACAATGTGTATTTTCATACGCATTTTTAAATTCTTTTAGACAGATCGAAAATGCCTCGATATAAAAGTTAAACAAAATCGATAATGTAGAGAACAAAATTGCAATGATACACCCGCACACACACACATGACACTAGATAGAAAGATTCCCGAGTTCGACAAAAAAGATTCCCGAGTTTGGCAAAAAGTTTCCTGAGTTCTAGAAAAAGATTTCCGAGTTCAACATAAAGATTCCCGACTTCGACAAAAAGATTCCCGAGTTTGACAAAAAAATTCCCGATAGATTTCTCTAGAAAGATTTCCTAGTTCAACATAAAGATTCCCGAGTTCGACAAAAAGATTCCCGAGTTTGACAAAAAGATTCCCGATAGATTTCTCCAGAACGATTTCCGAGTTCGACAGAAAGATTCCCGAGTTCGAACAAAAGATTCCCGAGTTTGACAAAAAAGTTCCCGATAGATTTCTCTAGAAATATTTCTGAGTTCAACATAAAAATTCCCGAGTTCGATTTTATGAGAATTATGAGAAATTGATTGCCCACAAAGTCAAACTGAGAGGTATTGGAGGAACTCGGCGTATTTAATAAATTATGGATAACTGAGAGGTATTAAATTATGAATATTCCTGATCAGGGCAGGAATTTACTCTTCAAAAAATATAATTTGAAACTTTTCTTGAACTTTAAAAATGCTTTAAAAGAACTTCTTGAAGTGTTTTCAATCGTTTTTAATTTTTTTTAATGTTCATAATGTATTTTTAGCATCCTTTTATTAATTAAAAGGTTGACTTACCCCTCTGATGCGAAAATATTTATTTTGTGATACGTTCCAGCTTAAGGTATTTGAAATCCTTAGATACAAATATTCAATATATATATATATATATATATATATATATATGTCTGAAGATTGACAACATTTGACTAACGCCAAATACACTTATCCGAAGTTTGCCATGAAACGCGCGTAAGAGATAGGAATGAATATAGCATTTGAATAAATGCTGTGTGTAAAATGAGAGATGTAAAAAAACGCATCGAAATACAGAAATAAAGAATTTGTTAAAACGAATGAAAATTATGGTTTTGGATTAAGTCAACATGGTTTATGGAATGCAAATTTAAGATATGCTCTGAACCCTGTAATATAGCTTCATTGAGCTTACAATTGCATACATTTCAGATATTATAAGGACTATATATATACATATATATATATATATATATATGTATATATATATATATATATATTAATATATATACTTTGTAAAAACACACACTTATATTATTTCTTTACATACAAATATAAAAGTATAAGCATACCTAATTGATATCAATGAAGATGTAATTTAAATTGAAAACATTGTTTAGTTAACCTTTAAAACAGCTTTTAACCGGCTGCTATGTTCTTACGTTTTAATTTAAAAGCAAAAAATATACTTAAAAAGGTTAGATTGAACAATGTATTTTCTGTAGTTTTTCATAGATTTACCAATTAACAATTACAGTTAAACGTTAATTTAGTCAATTAGTATAAAAAATAGGAAAATGTATTCTTTTTTGTTTTCGAAAATTTATTGTAATTAGATAAAATAAATGAACATTTAAAACGAACGTGCGTTTACTCAATCAGCGTGATAATCGGTTGGAATAAGTGGTCTAACCTTAAGCGCCATTGAACAACGAGAATTACGTAAATGACCTTAGCGAGACAACCGGACGAAAATGCTATTTCAAATTTATAACTGACACAGATTCATGGAATGAGATACGTCCATTGAATATGGGCCTTTAGAGATGAACACGCTATTTCAAATTTATAACTGACACAGATTCATGGAATGAGATACGTCCATTAAAATATGGGCCTTTAGAGATGAACACGCTATTTCAAATTTATAACAGACACAGATTCATGGAATGAGATACGTCCATTGAATATGCGCCTTTAGAGATGAACACGCTATTTCAAATTTATAACTGACACAGATTCATGGAATGAGATACGTCCATTGAATATGGGCGTTTAGAGATGAACACGCTATTTCAAATTTATAACAGACACAGATTCATGGAATGAGATACGTCCATTAAAATATGGGCCTTTAGAGATGAACACGCTATTTCAAATTCATAACTGACACAGATTCATGGAGTGAGATACGTCCATTGAATATGGGCGTTTAGAGATGAACACGCTATTTCAAATTCATAACTGACACAGATTCATGGAATGAGATACGTCCATTCAATATGGGCCTTTAGAGATGAACACGCTATTTCAAATTTATAACTGATACAGATTCATGGAATGAGATACGTCCATTCAATATGGGCGTTTAGAGATGAACACGCTATTTCAAATTCATAACTGATACAGATTCATGGAATGAGATACATCCATTCAATATGGGCCTTTAGAGATGAACACGCTATTTCAAATTCATAACTGATACAGATTCATGGAATGAGATACGTCCATTTAATATGGGCCTTTAGAGATGAACACGCTATTTCAAATTTATAACAGACACAGATTCATGGAATGAGATACGTCCATTTTATATGGGCCTTTAGAGATGAACACGCTATTTCAAATTTATAACTGACACAGATTCATGGAATGAGATACGTCTATTCAATATGGGCGTTTAGAGATGAACACGCTATTTCAAATTTATAACTGACACAGATTCATGGAATGAGATACGTCTATTCAATATGGGTGTTTAAAGATGAAAACGCTATTTCAAATTTATAACTGACACAGATCCATGGAATGAGATACGTCCATTTAATATGCGCCTTTAGAGATGAACACGCTATTTCAAATTTATAACAGACACAGATTCATGGAATGAGATACGTCCATTGAATATGGGCCTTTAGAGATGAACACGCTATTTCAAATTTATAACTGACACAGATTCATGGAATGAGATACGTCTATTCAATATGGGCGTTTAAAGATGAAAACGCTATTTCAAATTTATAACTGACACAGATCCATGGAATGAGATACGTCCATTTAATATGGGCGTTTAGAGATGAACACGCTATTTCAAATTTATAACTGACACAGATTCATGGAATGAGATACGTCCATTGAATATGGGTCTTTAGAGATGAACACGCTATTTAAAATTTATAACTGACACAGATTTATGGAATGAGATACGTCCATTGAATATGGGCCTTTAGAGATGAACACGTTATTTAAAATTTATAACTGACACAGATTCATGGAATGAGATACGTCCATTGAATATGGGCGTTTAGAGATGAACACGCTATTTCAAATTTATAACTGACACAGATTCATGGAATGAGATACGTCCATTGAATATGGGCGTTTAGAGATGAACACGCTTTTTCAAATTTATAACTGACACAGATTCATGGAATGAGATACGTCCATTCAATATGGGCGTTTAGAGATGAACACACTTTTTCAAATTTATAACTGACACAGATTCATGGAATGAGATACGTCCATTGAATATGGGCGTTTAGAGATGAACACGCTATTTCAAATTTATAACTGACACAGATTCATGGAATGAGATACGTCCATTCAATATGGGCGTTTAGAGATGAACACGCTTTTTCAAATTTATAACTGACACAGATTCATGGAATGAGATACGTCCATTGAATATGGACCTTTAGAGATGAACACGCTATTTCAAATTTATAACTGACACAGATTCATGGAATGAGATACGTCCATTGAATATGGGCGTTTAGAGATGAACACGGTATTTCAAATTTATAACTGACACAGATTCATGGAATGAGATACGTCCATTGAATATGGGCCTTTAGAGATGAACACGCTTTTTCAAATTTATAACTGACACAGATTCATGGAATGAGATACGTCCATTCAATATGGGCCTTTAGAGATGAACACGCTATTTCAAATTTATAACTGACACAGATTTATGGAATGAGATACGTCCATTGAATATTGGCCTTTAGAGATGAACACGCTATTTCAAATTTATAACTGACACAGATTCATGGAATGAGATACGTCCATTGAATATGGGTCTTTAGAGATGAACACGCTATTTCAAATTTATAACTGACAGATTCATGGAATGAGATACGTCCATTGAATATGGGCCTTTAGAGATGAACACGCTATTTCAAATTTATAACTGACACAGATTCATGGAATGAGATACGTCCATTGAATATGGGTCTTTAGAGATGAACACGCTATTTCAAATTTATAACTGACACAGATTCATGGAATGAGATACGTCCATTGAATATGGGCCTTTAGAGATGAACACGCTATTTCAAATTTATAACTGACACAGATTCATGGAATGAGATACGTCTATTCAATATGGGCGTTTAGAGATGAAAACGCTATTTCAAATTTATAACTGACACAGATTCATGGAATGAGATACGTCTATTCAATATGGGCGTTTAGAGATAAAAACGCTATTTCAAATTTATAACTGACACAGATTTATGGAATGAGATACGTCCATTGAATATGGGTCTTTAGAGATGAACACGCTATTTCAAATTTATAACTGACACAGATTCATGGAATGAGATACGTCCATTGAATATGGGCGTTTAGAGATAAACACGCTATTTCAAATTTATAACTGACACAGATTCATGGAATGAGATACGTCCATTGAATATGGGCGTTTAGAGATAAACACGCTATTTCAAATTTATAACTGACACAGATTCATGGAATGAGATACGTCCATTCAATATGGGCGTTTAGAGATGAAAATGCTATTTCAAATTCATAACTGACACAGATTCATGGAGTGAGATACGTCCATTCAATATGGGCCTTTACAGATGAACACGCTATTTCAAATTTATAACTGACACAGATTCATGGAATGAGATACGTCCATTCAATATGGGCGTTTAGAGATAAACACGCTATTTCAAATTCATAACTGACAGATTCATGGAATGAGATACGTCCATTCAATATGGGCCTTTAGAGATGAACACGCTATTTCAAATTTATAACTGACACAGATTCATGGAATGAGATACGTCCATTCAATATGGGCGTTTAGAGATGAACACGTTATTTAAAATTCATAACTGACACAGATTCATGGAATGAGATACGTCTATTCAATATGGGCGTTTAGAGATAAAAATGCTATTTAAAATTTATAACTGACACAGATTCATGGAGTGAGATACGTCCATTCAATATGGGCCTTTAGAGATGAACACGCTATTTAAAATTCATAACTGACACAGATTCATGGAATGAGATACGTCTATTCAATATGGGCGTTTAGAGATAAAAATGCTATTTCAAATTCATAACTGACACAGATTCATGGAGTGAGATACGTCCATTCAATATAGGCGTTTAGAGATTAAAACGCTATTTCAAACTTAAGCGTGACGGACGAAGTGACAGACATAAACGTTTATAAAGACCGATGGACTGACGGACAACGTCAATAATAAATGAAAATACTTAATTGTTGCAAAATCTGGCAAACCACTAGTTTTTTTTTCTCTCGGACAAAATGCCCAAACATTATTGTTAACTGAACAAGTCCAGCACTTTATGCTAAACGCAAGCCTCTACTGCACCACATACGTGTTGCATCCCCGTGCACCCCCTCACAAGTACTTTAACAGAATTTACTATACTGAACTTTCTACACTTGCACTCCCGCCACATAAATACCTCGATTAGCAGCAAAATTCCATCTCTTCACTGTAAAGGTCTCCAGGTGGCAGAATAGCTTCTTTTTTTGGACCGCCGGCTTTTTGGAATATTCTCCCTGCTACATGTTTCTTCGACCGTACCAACAGGTCGGAATTTAAATTCAGTGGTAACAAACATATTACTGCCTCACTTCCCATGCAGGTTACCCTTATAAATATGTCCCCATCACAATAGCTTCTTAGGTTTCAGTGTCAATAAGCCTTGTTAAGAGAAAACTAAAGTTTTAAAAAGTAAAATGTACTTTCAAATTATTTATTTTATTTAGAGTCAAACTGGATAAAATGCCACAATTCATCATGTTAGGGAAATTGAATAATACCAAGCAAGGACAACATTGAATGCAATGTCTTTTTAGATCCACAGTCGAAGATTTATAATATTTTTTATAATATATCACCCCAAACAAGGCATGCCGCCACTGTAGACGTAAGGGGCTACTGAGAATTTGGGAGTAGGTTTAGGGTGTCATTCTAAGTTGGGAGCTGTGCAGCGAGATGTCTGTTTACATTAGTTTTACACCTCTACATGCAGGGGGACAGGGAGGGGTTTCCAGAGACAAGCAGCACGAGGAAATAAGCTATTGGAGTAGAAATCTCTCCGGCATCTGGAAACCTCCACAGTGAATGGATGGGATTTAGCTGATTGTCGAGTTGGTCTAGTGAATTTCTGTTGAGGGGGCACCAGAGTAGCCAGTTCGTCGGGGCATAATCCATTGAAGTATTTGTAAAACAAGCACAAGGATGCTACATTGCGGCGATGGGACAGGGAGTGGAGATTGGTTGACAGTGAGGGTCCTATTAAGTTGGCGACTCTTTTTTGGACCTTGTCAATGAGGGAGAGACTAGTAGATGATGCTCCAACCCATATGTGGCAACAATACTCCATGCATGGACGGATGGTGGCTTTGTAGAGATACAGGATAATGTCAGGTGTGAGGAGTTTACTAGCACCGTAGAGGGAACTCACCTTCTTTGCAGCAGCCTTGGCAATGTCTTAGAACTTGATTTTACTTAGTACTATATCCACTGCGCCACGGGTCTAATGTTAATTTTAGGAGCCTTAAACCCACTCTTCTTTTTACTGGTTAGTCTTACTATTTATCACTATATATCGGTACTTTTTATTACGCATATCACTGTATATATACATATATACAGGGTGGGCCAAAATAAGGGTCCTATCTTTAAATTTGAATAACTTGAATTTGAATAACTTCCACAAAATAAAAGTTAAACTCACCAAACTTTATGTGTGTGTAGACTGACCCTTCCGAGATTGTGTGTATTTCTTTATTATTTATATTTAGAATATTTTCTATTCAAATATAAATTTTCCAACATAAAGTAATTATCATAGCTCAATAGTGTAAGGCCATAGCTCTGCTATATTCCATATTTCTATGTAATTTTATACGATTTCAATGTTACATTCGTTACATTTTATTCAGCATGCATTTGTTTCGGCAAACACCAATATATTTGTAAAACGCTCCCATGCATTTATTTCTCCACATACATATATTATATATATATATATATATATATATATATATATATATATATATATATATGTGTGTGTGTGTATATATATATATATATATATATATATATATATATATGTATATATATATTATACATGTATATATATATAGTCATCCACATACAGACTGTTTAGCTGTATCACAGCTCTTCAGTGCGGCTAGACCAGCTAGTGTAAACTCAACCGTCGCGCTGACAGTTGGCGCCTCTACCCCTGCGCTATCAAACAACACTGACTGAATGTAAGTGATATCTCAATGTAAACATTGTAAAGTGCCGGGAGCTCGATTTAGTATCACCCAGTTAGCTCTGCCTTAAAGCTAATAGAAGTTGGTGATATCCGTACAAGTAAGCTTTACCCAAGAAAGGGAGCTATATATATATATATATATATATATATATATAGGATCAAATATAAACCAAAAGTAAAACTTTTAGTAGATGGAACCTATTGTGAAGAGGTTTAGCTCAATATAGGATATAGATCAATTGTAGAGATAGAAGAAAAAAGAGTGATAAATGTCCGACGATTGTCCAAATTTATTTCAAATGTCAGTTGTTCAATGCAATTTACCACCCGGACAAACCACATATCTTTTTTACGAAACTTTTCTTTTTTCACTGCCTTTTTTAATAATATTTTTCATATTTTTCAAATATATGAACTTTGGTTTTTTCGAAAGCCAACTTATCCATCTGTATTTCTCCTCTGATGATAAGATCTCGATCTTTGAAAAGCCTTGGCTTAAGGAAAGAATAATGAACACTAGTTTGAAATAAATTTGGACAATCGTCGCATATTTATCACTCTTTTTTCTTCTATCTCTCTCTCTCTCTCTCTCTCTCTCTCTCTCTATATATATATATATATATATATATATATATATATATATATATATATATCATAACATTATCTATTATTTATAACTAATCGTTCCATTGTTGTATTCAATTCCTTACTAGGTATGTTTAGTAAGTCAGTGTTGCACAAAATAATAGCAATCGAAATTATACAAATTATCAATCCTTATCTCAAAATGTTATAAACATGTCTTGATTCGGTTGAGAAATAAGGGGCAGGCCTTCTCAGACTATCACGAAACACGATACCACATAAGTTAAAAAAGATGAGGAGAATACAACGGTCGCCATGTTGTGGGAGTGACACCAACTAAGATGAAGAAAACACTCATTAGCAATTAAATAATGTAAACGATGTAGAACGTGTTTAGTATTCATACAATGTGTTTACAAATGTTTACAACTGAACACAAAGTCTTTTTAAATGCCTGGACATTAATTGGGACGAGCATCTTGGTTTTATCAAAATATCGCTGATTTCAAGTAACACTTGAAAAGAGGGCCCAAGTGTTCAAGGACGGAAATATTTGACAGTCGAGAATAAAATGAGAACTCTGATCCCATTCTAAACATTGCAGGTTATAATTACGTATTTGAAAAAAAGAGGGGGGAGTTTAAAATCGTATCTATTCAATCTATGCGTTTAAAGATTCAAATATCATGTAAAAAAGATCGTGATCAAGGAAAATGATATTTCAAACTGAAGTCTTACAGAAAGCGAAATGATGTTCGCAACTTACGCGTTGGAAACTGACAAATATGCTCGACCCACAGACAGAGATATCTGTAGAGATTAATAGGCGTATCTAATATGAAATTCAAGAATTCAATTTGCGCGTTTCAAACGCTACAAACGTCATTCTAAACTGATGCATGAAAGAAAGACTGGCAGACGTATCAATTAATGAAAACTGATCAGAGGGATACGCGTTAAATCATCTAAATCCAAGAAACGATTCTCTTACTGAAAACAAAATCTACTTCCAGGTTAATATACAAACGTATTCAATCGCAGCTGTTTCGTAATTTGTCGTTAGATGTAATCAAAATAAAGT
This sequence comes from Sepiola atlantica, assembly GCA_963556195.1. NCBI lineage: Eukaryota > Metazoa > Mollusca > Cephalopoda > Sepiida > Sepiolidae > Sepiola > Sepiola atlantica. The sequence goes on along the minus strand of OY744534.1, from coordinate 95,808,009 downwards.
GTTTATCTGTAAATCCCGCACACGCGGGAATCGCTACAAATTTGATTTCCGTTATTAATATTGAAGCGATAATGTTTTGCTTTTCTTAGTGTCATCATTGTTTCATTTTGTCGGTATTAAAACTTTTTTGTGAATGGAGAAGCCTCCAGCAAGTATAATCGTTTTGTAAACAAATACATTGGAAGCGGATATATGATTGAGTTCGGATATTTTTGAAGCATTCCGAACAAATTTACGTGGAATTAAAGGATGATTATCTACGTATTTATTTATACCTCTATTAATATATATATATATATATATATATATATATATATATATATATTTATATTTATATATATATATATTTATATTTATATATATATATATATATATATATATTTATATATATATATATATGTGTGTGTGTGTGTGTGTGTGTGTATGTGTGTGTTTGGTTTGGTAGTTTTGTTTTACGGCATATCAACCCTTTTTGGGTTATTTAATGCCGAATCTGGTCTTGTTTTCTTCTCTTTTTTGTTTCTTTCCCCTTTTAATATCTGTTTCTATTTAACCCATAGTTGGGACCCTAACAGGTACTACCACTCCGGGTCAGGGTGGACCTGGGAGCAATGGTAATTAAGAGGAGGCTCCACATTCCCCAAAGTCCGTAAGCCGGATCTCACCATTGGATGTAGTTTAAGGTCATATCCAAGACCAGGAGTAGGGTAGGAAAAATAAAAATAAAAAAGGGGAGGGAGAAAGGGAGAGGAGCTGTTGTTTTTGTTTTTGGTTTTGTAGAACATAATTAAGTTTTACAAACAAAAAAAAACAACAAAAAAAAAAAAACGTCAATGTAGGTGAATTTCGTCTCAGGGAGCCACAGGGCAGCCTGATCTGGTATCATCAGGGGTATGTGTGTGTGCGTATATATACTTACCATCAGTCTAAAAAAACATGTTATGTATCCTCTTCTCTCTTTTTTTAATTTAATCTTTTTTTTTGCTGGGGATGGGGCATCCTACCGGCTATTTCAGACATTCCAGCCGAGAGATCTTTTTAAGATTCTAACCGTCCGTTTAAGTGCAATTGTTGGTAGTTCTCTTGCACTTGGTTCACCGAAATACTTTTTGATTAGTCCTGTTGCTTCTATGCTTACTAGGATGATGGAGATGTTACTAAGATTCCAGTTTCTTTTCATTTCGTACATGACACCTTGGTATTTCGTAATCTTTTCCCTTTCAGCTCTGTTTAATCCTTCATTATTAAGGAAACTGACTTTAACGAAGGATGCTACTTTCTCCCTTTTGTCTCATATCACGATGTCAGGTTTAACAGCTCCGTGTTCTAGATATGTAGCTGTAGGGATTTCATAGTCATAGTGGATGGTGTATAAACTATTTCCAACTGTTATATCTGGTATATGCTTCCAGGACTTGTTGCTACACTGGATATTTAACTTTTTACATATAGTCCAGTGAAGATATTTAAACACTCCGTTGTGTCCCATATCCACATTATATCCCAGGAAAACCTTATAACTGGATGTCAGGTGGCTCACACTCTCCACTTCTGTGTGGCAGAATCTCCTTCCTATTGGAATGTCATATGTTGAACCAAACATCATGGTTGATGGGAAGAGCTTAAATGTTACAGAAAGCTTTGTGTATCTTCGTAGTACGCTCAGTAGGAACTGTACGCTTGATGCTGAGATAAATCACAGAATAGCCGAAGCTATTTCTGCTTTTGGCGAACTAGAGAAACGTGTATGGTCAGATCGGGGAATTACATCAATGACAAAGTTTAGTGTTTATGTAGCATGCGTTATTACTACTCTGTTATATAGGGCGGAGACTTTGACAGTATGTAGAAGACAGCTCAAGCAATTGGAAAGATCTCATCAAAGTTGTGTTTGGATAATACTTAATATCAACTGGAAGACTCTCACGCCTGACACTGTAGTCCTTGAATGGTCAAATAGCACCAGTATAGAAATGAAAATAATTCAAAATCAAATGCGGATGAAGACAAGAAACTTCCTAAGCAGCTGTTTTATGGTGATATAGATTAGAGACCATAACATAAATAAAGAAAAACGTTAGGGTTAGGGAAGATACCCAACATAAACTAAGAAAAAACTTAGGGTTAGGGTTAGGGAAGATACCTAACATTAACCAAGAAAAAAGTTAGGGTAAGGGTTAGGGAAGATACCCAACATAAACCAAGAAAAAAGTTAAGGTTAGGGTTAGGGAAGATACCAAACATGAACAAAAAAAAAGTTAGGGTTAGGGTTAGGGAAGATACCCAACATAAACCAAGAAAAAAGTTAGGGTTAGGGTTAGGGAAGATACCCAACATAAACCAAGAAAAATGTTAGGGTTAGGGTTAGGGAAGATACCCAACATAAACCAAGAAAAATGTTAGGGTTAGGGTTAGGGAAGATACCCAACATAAACCAAGAAAAAAGTGAGGGTTAGGGTTAGCGAACATACCCAACATAAACCAAGAAAAAAGTTAGGGTTAGGGTTAGGCAAGATACCCAACATAAACCAAGAAAAAAGTTAGGGTTAGGGTTAGGGAAGATACCCAACATAAACCAAGAAAAAAGTTAGGGTTAGGGTTAGGGAAGATACCCAACATAAACCAAGAAAAAAGTTAGGGTTAGGGTTAGGGAAGATACCCAACATAAACCAAGAAAAAAGTGAGGGTTAGGGTTAGGGAAGATACCCAGCATAAACCAAGAAAAAAGTTAGGGTTAGGGTTAGGGAAGATACCCAACATAAACCAAGAAAAAAGTTAGGGTTAGGGTTAGGGAAGATACCCAACATAAACCAAGAAAAAAGTTAGGGTTAGGGTTAGGGAAGATACCCAACATAAACCAAGAAAAAAGTTAGGGTTAGGGTTATGGAAGATACCCAACATAAACCAAGAAAAAAGTTAGGGTTAGGGTTAGGGAAGATACCCAGCATAAACCAAGAAAAAAGTTAGGGTTAGGGTTAGGGAAGATACCCAACATAAACCAAGAAAAAAGTTAGGGTTAGGGTTAGGGAAGATACCCAACATAAACCAAGAAAAAAGTTAGGGTTAGGGTTAGGGAAGATACCCAACATAAACCAAGAAAAAAGTTAGGGTTAGGGTTAGGGAAGATACCCAACATAAACCAAGAAAAAAGTTAGGGTTAGGGTTAGGGAAGATACCCAACATAAACCAAGAAAAAAGTTAGGGTTAGGGTTAGGGAAGATACCCAGCATAAACCAAGAAAAAAGTTAGGGTTAGAGTTAGGGAAGATACCCAACATAAACCAAGAAAAAAGTTAGGGTTAGGGTTAGGGAAGATACCCAACATAAACCAAGAAAAAAGTTAGGGTTAGGGTTAAGGAAGATACCCAACATAAACCAAGAAAAAAGTTAGGGTTAGGGTTAGGGAAGATACCCAACATAAATCAAGAAAAAAGTTAGGGTTAGGGTTAGGGAAGATACCCAACATAAACCAAGAAAAAAGTTAGGGTTAGGGTTAGGGAAGATACCCAACATAAACCAAGAATAAAGTTAGGGTTAGAGTTAGGGAAGATACCCAGCATAAACCAAGAAAAAAGTTAGGGTTAGGGTTAGGGAAGATACCCAACATAAACCAAGAAAAAAGTTAGGGTTAGGGTTAGGGAAGATACCCAACATAAACCAAGAAAAATGTTAGGGTTAGGGTAAGGCAAGATACCCAACATAAACCAAGAAAAATGTTAGGGTTAGGGTAAGGCAAGATACCCAACATAAACCAAGAAAAAAGTTAGGGTTAGGGTTAGGGAAGATACCCAACATAAACCAAGAAAAAAGTTAAGGTTAGGGTTAGGGAAGATACCAAACATGAACAAAAAAAAAGTTAGGGTTAGGGTTAGGGAAGATACCCAACATAAACCAAGAAAAAAGTTAGGGTTAGGGTTAGGGAAGATACCCAACATAAACCAAGAAAAATGTTAGGGTTAGGGTTAGGGAAGATACCCAACATAAACCAAGAAAAATGTTAGGGTTAGGGTTAGGGAAGATACCCAACATAAACCAAGAAAAAAGTGAGGGTTAGGGTTAGCGAACATACCCAACATAAACCAAGAAAAAAGTTAGGGTTAGGGTTAGGCAAGATACCCAACATAAACCAAGAAAAAAGTTAGGGTTAGGGTTAGGGAAGATACCCAACATAAACCAAGAAAAAAGTTAGGGTTAGGGTTAGGGAAGATACCCAACATAAACCAAGAAAAAAGTTAGGGTTAGGGTTAGGGAAGATACCCAACATAAACCAAGAAAAAAGTGAGGGTTAGGGTTATGGAAGATACCCAACATAAACCAAGAAAAAAGTTAGGGTTAGGGTTAGGGAAGATACCCAGCATAAACCAAGAAAAAAGTTAGGGTTAGGGTTAGGGAAGATACCCAACATAAACCAAGAAAAAAGTTAGGGTTAGGGTTAGGGAAGATACCCAACATAAACCAAGAAAAAAGTTAGGGTTAGGGTTAGGGAAGATACCCAACATAAACCAAGAAAAAAGTTAGGGTTAGGGTTAGGGAAGATACCCAACATAAACCAAGAAAAAAGTTAGGGTTAGGGTTAGGGAAGATACCCAACATAAACCAAGAAAAAAGTTAGGGTTAGGGTTAGGGAAGATACCCAGCATAAACCAAGAAAAAAGTTAGGGTTAGAGTTAGGGAAGATACCCAACATAAACCAAGAAAAAAGTTACGGTTAGGGTTAGGGAAGATACCCAACATAAACCAAGAAAAAAGTTAGGGTTAGGGTTAAGGAAGATACCCAACATACACCAAGAAAAAAGTTAGGGTTAGGGTTAGGGAAGATACCCAACATAAATCAAGAAAAAAGTTAGGGTTAGGGTTAGGGAAGATACCCAACATAAACCAAGAAAAAAGTTAGGGTTAGGGTTAGGTAAGATACCCAACATAAACCAAGAAAAAAGTTAGGGTTAGAGTTAGGGAAGATACCCAGCATAAACCAAGAAAAAAGTTAGGGTTAGGGTTAGGGAAGATACCCAACATAAACCAAGAAAAAAGTTAGGGTTAGGGTTAGGGAAGATACCCAACATAAACCAAGAAAAATGTTAGGGTTAGGGTTAGGGAAGATACCCAACATAAACCAAGAAAAATGTTAGGGTTAGGGTAAGGCAAGATACCCAACATAAACCAAGAAAAATGTTAGGGTTAGGGTAAGGCAAGATACCCAACATAAACCAAGAAAAAAGTTAGGGTTAGGGTTAGGGAAGATACCCAACATAAACCAAGAAAAAAGTTAGGGTTAGGGTTAGGGAAGATACCCAACATAAACCAAGAAAAAAGTTAGGGTTAGGGTTAGGGAAGATACCCAACATAAACCAAGAAAAAAGTTAGGGTTAGGGTTAGGGAAGATACCCAACATAAACCAAGAAAAAAGTTAGGGTTAGGGTTAGGGAAGATACCCAACATAAACCAAGAAAAAAGTTAGGGTTAGGGTTAGGGAAGATACCCAACATAAACCAAGAAAAAAGTTAGGGTTAGGGTTAGGGAAGATACCCAGCATAAACCAAGAAAAAAGTTAGGGTTAGGGTTAGGGAAGATACCCAACATAAACCAAGAAAAAAGTTAGGGTTAGGGTTAGGGAAGATACCCAACATAAACCAAGAAAAAAGTTAGGGTTAGGGTTAGGGAAGATACCCAACATAAACCAAGAAAAAAGTTAGGGTTAGGGTTAGGGAAGATACCCAACATAAACCAAGAAAAAAGTTAGGGTTAGGGTTAGGGAAGATACCCAACATAAACCAAGAAAAAAGTTAGGGTTAGGGTTAGGGAAGATACCCAGCATAAACCAAGAAAAAAGTTAGGGTTAGAGTTAGGGAAGATACCCAACATAAACCAAGAAAAAAGTTAGGGTTAGGGTTAGGGAAGATACCCAACATGAACCAAGAAAAAAGTTAGGGTTAGGGTTAGGGAAGATACCCAACATGAACCAAGAAAAAAGTTAGGGTTAGGGTTAGGGAAGATACCCAACATAAACCAAGAAAAAAGTTAGGGTTAGGGTTAGGGAAGATACCCAACATAAATCAAGAAAAAAGTTAGGGTTAGGGTTAGGGAAGATACCCAACATAAACCAAGAAAAAAGTTAGGGTTAGGGTTAGGGAAGATACCCAACATAAACCAAGAAAAAAGTTAGGGTTAGAGTTAGGGAAGATACCCAGCATAAACCAAGAAAAAAGTTAGGGTTAGGGTTAGGGAAGATACCCAACATAAACCAAGAAAAAAGTTAGGGTTAGGGTTAGGGAAGATACCCAACATAAACCAAGAAAAAAGTTAGGGTTAGGGTTATGGAAGATACCCAACATAAACCAAGAAAAAAGTTAGGGTTAGGGTTAGGGAAGATACCCAGCATAAACCAAGAAAAAAGTTAGGGTTAGGGTTAGGGAAGATACCCAACATAAACCAAGAAAAAAGTTAGGGTTAGAGTTAGGGAAGATACCCAACATAAACCAAGAAAAAAGTTAGGGTTAGGGTTAGGGAAGATACCCAACATAAACCAAGAAAAAAGTTAGGGTTAGGGTTAGGGAAGATACCCAACATAAACCAAGAAAAAAGTTAGGGTTAGGGTTAGGGAAGATACCCAACATAAACCAAGAAAAAAGTTAGGGTTAGGGTTAGGGAAGATACCCAGCATAAACCAAGAAAAAAGTTAGGGTTAGAGTTAGGGAAGATACCCAACATAAACCAAGAAAAAAGTTAGGGTTAGGGTTAGGGAAGATACCCAACATAAACCAAGAAAAAAGTTAGGGTTAGGGTTAAGGAAGATACCCAACATACACCAAGAAAAAAGTTAGGGTTAGGGTTAGGGAAGATACCCAACATAAATCAAGAAAAAAGTTAGGGTTAGGGTTAGGGAAGATACCCAACATAAACCAAGAAAAAAGTTAGGGTTAGGGTTAGGTAAGATACCCAACATAAACCAAGAAAAAAGTTAGGGTTAGAGTTAGGGAAGATACCCAGCATAAACCAAGAAAAAAGTTAGGGTTAGGGTTAGGGAAGATACCCAACATAAACCAAGAAAAAAGTTAGGGTTAGGGTTAGGGAAGATACCCAACATAAACCAAGAAAAATGTTAGGGTTAGGGTAAGGCAAGATACCCAACATAAACCAAGAAAAATGTTAGGGTTAGGGTAAGGCAAGATACCCAACATAAACCAAGAAAAAAGTTAGGGTTAGGGTTAGGGAAGATACCCAACATAAACCAAGAAAAAAGTTAGGGTTAGGGTTAGGGAAGATACCCAACATAAACCAAGAAAAAAGTTAGGGTTAGGGTTAGGGAAGATACCCAACATAAACCAAGAAAAAAGTTAGGGTTAGGGTTAGGGAAGATACCCAACATAAACCAAGAAAAAAGTTAGGGTTAGGGTTAGGGTAGATACCCAACATAAACCAAGAAAAAAGTTAGGGTTAGGGTTAGGGAAGATACCCAACATAAACCAAGAAAAAAGTTAGGGTTAGGGTTAGGGAAGATACCCAGCATAAACCAAGAAAAAAGTTAGGGTTAGGGTTAGGGAAGATACCCAACATAAACCAAGAAAAAAGTTAGGGTTAGGGTTAGGGAAGATACCCAACATAAACCAAGAAAAAAGTTAGGGTTAGGGTTAGGGAAGATACCCAACATAAACCAAGAAAAAAGTTAGGGTTAGGGTTAGGGAAGATACCCAACATAAACCAAGAAAAAAGTTAGGGTTAGGGTTAGGGAAGATACCCAACATAAACCAAGAAAAAAGTTAGGGTTAGGGTTAGGGAAGATACCCAGCATAAACCAAGAAAAAAGTTAGGGTTAGAGTTAGGGAAGATACCCAACATAAACCAAGAAAAAAGTTAGGGTTAGGGTTAGGGAAGATACCCAACATGAACCAAGAAAAAAGTTAGGGTTAGGGTTAGGGAAGATACCCAACATAAACCAAGAAAAAAGTTAGGGTTAGGGTTAGGGAAGATACCCAACATAAATCAAGAAAAAAGTTAGGGTTAGGGTTAGGGAAGATACCCAACATAAACCAAGAAAAAAGTTAGGGTTAGGGTTAGGGAAGATACCCAACATAAACCAAGAAAAAAGTTAGGGTTAGAGTTAGGGAAGATACCCAGCATAAACCAAGAAAAAAGTTAGGGTTAGGGTTAGGGAAGATACCCAACATAAACCAAGAAAAAAGTTAGGGTTAGGGTTAGGGAAGATACCCAACATAAACCAAGAAAAATGTTAGGGTTAGGGTAAGGCAAGATACCCAACATAAACCAAGAAAAATGTTAGGGTTAGGGTAAGGCAAGATACCCAACATAAACCAAGAAAAAAGTTACGGTTAGGGTTAGGGAAGATACCCAACATAAACCAAGAAAAAAGTTAGGGTTAGGGTTAGGGAAGATACCCAACATAAACCAAGAAAAAAGTTAGGGTTAGGGTTAGGGAAGATACCCAACATAAACCAAGAAAAAAGTTAGGGTAAGGGTTAGGGAAGATACCCAACATAAACCAAGAAAAAAGTTAAGGTTAGGGTTAGGGAAGATACCAAACATGAACAAAAAAAAAGTTAGGGTTAGGGTTAGGGAAGATACCCAACATAAACCAAGAAAAAAGTTAGGGTTAGGGTTAGGGAAGATACCCAACATAAACCAAGAAAAATGTTAGGGTTAGGGTTAGGGAAGATACCCAACATGAACCAAGAAAAATGTTAGGGTTAGGGTTAGGGAAGATACCCAACATAAACCAAGAAAAAAGTGAGGGTTAGGGTTAGGGAACATACCCAACATAAACCAAGAAAAAAGTTAGGGTTAGGGTTAGGCAAGATACCCAACATAAACCAAGAAAAAAGTTAGGGTTAGGGTTAGGGAAGATACCCAACATAAACCAAGAAAAAAGTTAGGGTTAGGGTTAGGGAAGATACCCAACATAAACCAAGAAAAAAGTTAGGGTTAGGGTTAGGGAAGATACCCAACATAAACCAAGAAAAAAGTGAGGGTTAGGGTTAGGGAAGATACCCAGCATAAACCAGGAAAAAAGTTAGGGTTAGGGTTAGGGAAGATACCCAACATAAACCAAGAAAAAAGTTAGGGTTAGGGTAAGAGAAGATACCCAACATAAACCAAGAAAAAAGTTAGGGTTAGGGTTAGGGAAGATACCCAACATAAACCAAGAAAAAAGTTAGGGTTAGGGTTAGGGAAGATACCCAACATAAACCAAGAAAAAAGTTAGGGTTAGGGTTAGGGAAGATACCCAGCATAAACCAAGAAAAAAGTTAGGGTTAGGGTTAGGGAAGATACCCAACATAAACCAAGAAAAAAGTTAGGGTTAGGGTTAGGGAAGATACCCAACATAAACCAAGAAAAAAGTTAGGGTTAGGGTTAGGGAAGATACCCAACATAAACCAAGAAAAAAGTTAGGGTTAGGGTTAGGGAAGATACCCAACATAAACCAAGAAAAAAGTTAGGGTTAGGGTTAGGGAAGATACCCAACATAAACCAAGAAAAAAGTTAGGGTTAGGGTTAGGGAAGATACCCAGCATAAACCAAGAAAAAAGTTAGGGTTAGAGTTAGGGAAGATACCCAACATAAACCAAGAAAAAAGTTAGGGTTAGGGTTAGGGAAGATACCCAACATAAACCAAGAAAAAAGTTAGGGTTAGGGTTAGGGAAGATACCCAACATAAACCAAGAAAAAAGTTAGGGTTAGGGTTAGGGAAGATACCCAACATAAATCAAGAAAAAAGTTAGGGTTAGGGTTAGGGAAGATACCCAACATAAACCAAGAAAAAAGTTAGGGTTAGGGTAAGGGAAGATACCCAACATAAACCAAGAAAAAAGTTAGGGTTAGAGTTAGGGAAGATACCCAGCATAAACCAAGAAAAAAGTTAGGGTTAGGGTTAGGGAAGATACCCAACATAAACCAAGAAAAAAGTTAGGGTTAGGGTTAGGGAAGATACCCAACATAAACCAAGAAAAAAGTTAGGGTTAGGGTTAGGTAAGATACCCAACATAAACCAAGAAAAAAGTTAGGGTTAGAGTTAGGGAAGATACCCAGCATAAACCAAGAAAAAAGTTAGGGTTAGGGTTAGGGAAGATACCCAACATAAACCAAGAAAAAAGTTAGGGTTAGGGTTAGGGAAGATACCCAACATAAACCAAGAAAAATGTTAGGGTTAGGGTAAGGCAAGATACCCAACATAAACCAAGAAAAATGTTAGGGTTAGGGTAAGGCAAGATACCCAACATAAACCAAGAAAAAAGTTAGGGTTAGGGTTAGGGAAGATACCCAACATAAACCAAGAAAAAAGTTAGGGTTAGGGTTAGGGAAGATACCCAACATAAACCAAGAAAAAAGTTAGGGTTAGGGTTAGGGAAGATACCCAACATAAACCAAGAAAAAAGTTAGGGTTAGGGTTAGGGAAGATACCCAACATAAACCAAGAAAAAAGTTAGGGTTAGGGTTAGGGAAGATACCCAACATAAACCAAGAAAAAAGTTAGGGTTAGGGTTAGGGAAGATACCCAGCATAAACCAAGAAAAAAGTTAGGGTTAGGGTTAGGGAAGATACCCAACATAAACCAAGAAAAAAGTTAGGGTTAGGGTTAGGGAAGATACCCAACATAAACCAAGAAAAAAGTTAGGGTTAGGGTTAGGGAAGATACCCAACATAAACCAAGAAAAAAGTTAGGGTTAGGGTTAGGGAAGATACCCAACATAAACCAAGAAAAAAGTTAGGGTTAGGGTTAGGGAAGATACCCAACATAAACCAAGAAAAAAGTTAGGGTTAGGGTTAGGGAAGATACCCAGCATAAACCAAGAAAAAAGTTAGGGTTAGAGTTAGGGAAGATACCCAACATAAACCAAGAAAAAAGTTAGGGTTAGTGTTAGGGAAGATACCCAACATGAACCAAGAAAAAAGTTAGGGTTAGGGTTAGGGAAGATACCCAACATAAACCAAGAAAAAAGTTAGGGTTAGGGTTAGGGAAGATACCCAACATAAATCAAGAAAAAAGTTAGGGTTAGGGTTAGGGAAGATACCCAACATAAACCAAGAAAAAAGTTAGGGTTAGGGTTAGGGAAGATACCCAACATAAACCAAGAAAAAAGTTAGGGTTAGAGTTAGGGAAGATACCCAGCATAAACCAAGAAAAAAGTTAGGGTTAGGGTTAGGGAAGATACCCAACATAAACCAAGAAAAAAGTTAGGGTTAGGGTTAGGGAAGATACCCAACATAAACCAAGAAAAATGTTAGGGTTAGGGTAAGGCAAGATACCCAACATAAACCAAGAAAAATGTTAGGGTTAGGGTAAGGCAAGATACCCAACATAAACCAAGAAAAAGGTTACGGTTAGGGTTAGGGAAGATACCCAACATAAACCAAGAAAAAAGTTAGGGTTAGGGTTAGGGAAGATACCCAACATAAACCAAGAAAAAAGTTAGGGTTAGGGTTAGGGAAGATACCCAACATAAACCAAGAAAAAAGTTAGGGTAAGGGTTAGGGAAGATACCCAACATAAACCAAGAAAAAAGTTAAGGTTAGGGTTAGGGAAGATACCAAACATGAACAAAAAAAAAGTTAGGGTTAGGGTTAGGGAAGATACCCAACATAAACCAAGAAAAAAGTTAGGGTTAGGGTTAGGGAAGATACCCAACATAAACCAAGAAAAATGTTAGGGTTAGGGTTAGGGAAGATACCCAACATGAACCAAGAAAAATGTTAGGGTTAGGGTTAGGGAAGATACCCAACATAAACCAAGAAAAAAGTGAGGGTTAGGGTTAGGGAACATACCCAACATAAACCAAGAAAAAAGTTAGGGTTAGGGTTAGGCAAGATACCCAACATAAACCAAGAAATAAGTTAGGGTTAGGGTTAGGGAAGATACCCAACATAAACCAAGAAAAAAGTTAGGGTTAGGGTTAGGGAAGATACCCAACATAAACCAAGAAAAAAGTTAGGGTTAGGGTTAGGGAAGATACCCAACATAAACCAAGAAAAAAGTGAGGGTTAGGGTTAGGGAAGATACCCAGCATAAACCAAGAAAAAAGTTAGGGTTAGGGTTAGGGAAGATACCCAACATAAACCAAGAAAAAAGTTAGGGTTAGGGTAAGAGAAGATACCCAACATAAACCAAGAAAAAAGTTAGGGTTAGGGTTAGGGAAGATACCCAACATAAACCAAGAAAAAAGTTAGGGTTAGGGTTAGGGAAGATACCCAACATAAACCAAGAAAAAAGTTAGGGTTAGGGTTAGGGAAGATACCCAGCATAAACCAAGAAAAAAGTTAGGGTTAGGGTTAGGGAAGATACCCAACATAAACCAAGAAAAAAGTTAGGGTTAGGGTTAGGGAAGATACCCAACATAAACCAAGAAAAAAGTTAGGGTTAGGGTTAGGGAAGATACCCAACATAAACCAAGAAAAAAGTTAGGGTTAGGGTTAGGGAAGATACCCAACATAAACCAAGAAAAAAGTTAGGGTTAGGGTTAGGGAAGATACCCAACATAAACCAAGAAAAAAGTTAGGGTTAGGGTTAGGGAAGATACCCAGCATAAACCAAGAAAAAAGTTAGGGTTAGAGTTAGGGAAGATACCCAACATAAACCAAGAAAAAAGTTAGGGTTAGGGTTAGGGAAGATACCCAACATAAACCAAGAAAAAAGTTAGGGTTAGGGTTAGGGAAGATACCCAACATAAACCAAGAAAAAAGTTAGGGTTAGGGTTAGGGAAGATACCCAACATAAATCAAGAAAAAAGTTAGGGTTAGGGTTAGGGAAGATACCCAACATAAACCAAGAAAAAAGTTAGGGTTAGGGTTAGGGAAGATACCCAACATAAACCAAGAAAAAAGTTAGGGTTAGAGTTAGGGAAGATACCCAGCATAAACCAAGAAAAAAGTTAGGGTTAGGGTTAGGGAAGATACCCAACATAAACCAAGAAAAAAGTTAGGGTTAGGGTTAGGGAAGATACCCAACATAAACCAAGAAAAAAGTTAGGGTTAGGGTTAGGGAAGATACCCAACATAAACCAAGAAAAAAGTTAGGGTTAGGGTTAGGGAAGATACCCAACATAAACCAAGAAAAAAGTTAGGGTCAGGGTTAGGGAAGATACCCAACATAAACCAAGAAAAAAGTTAGGGTTAGGGTTAGGGAAGATACCCAACATAAACCAAGAAAAAAGTTAGGGTTAGGGTTAGGGAAGATACCCAACATAAACCAAGAAAAAAGTTAGGGTTAGGGTTAGGGAAGATACCCAACATAAACCAAGAAAAAAGTGAGGGTTAGGGTTAGGGAAGATACCCAACATAAATCAAGAAAAAAGTTAGGGTTAGGGTTAGGGAAGATACCCAACATAAACCAAGAAAAAAGTTAGGGTTAGGGTTAGGGAAGATACCCAGCATAAACCAAGAAAAAAGTTAGGGTTAGGGTTAGGGAAGATACCCAACATAAACCAAGAAAAAAGTTAGGGTTAGGGTTAGGGAAGATACCCAACATAAACCAAGAAAAAAGTTAGGGTTAGGGTTAGGGAAGATACCCAACATAAACCAAGAAAAAAGTTAGGGTTAGGGTTAGGGAAGATACCCAACATAAACCAAGAAAAAAGTTAGGGTTAGGGTAAGGCAAGATACCCAACATAAACCAAGAAAAAAGTTAGGGTTAGGGTTAGGGAAGATACCCAGCATAAACCAAGAAAAAAGTTAGGGTTAGAGTTAGGGAAGATACCCAACATAAACCAAGAAAAAAGTTAGGGTTAGGGTTAGGGAAGATACCCAACATAAACCAAGAAAAAAGTTAGGGTTAGGGTTAGGGAAGATACCCAACATAAACCAAGAAAAAAGTGAGGGTTAGGGTTAGGGAAGATACCCAACATAAATCAAGAAAAAAGTTAGGGTTAGGGTTAGGGAAGATACCCAACATAAACCAAGAAAAAAGTTAGGGTTAGGGTTAGGGAAGATACCCAACATAAACCAAGAAAAAAGTTAGGGTTAGAGTTAGGGAAGATACCCAGCATAAACCAAGAAAAAAGTTAGGGTTAGGGTTAGGGAAGATACCCAACATAAACCAAGAAAAAAGTTAGGGTTAGGGTTAGGGAAGATACCCAACATAAACCAAGAAAAATGTTAGGGTTAGGGTAAGGCAAGATACCCAACATAAACCAAGAAAAATGTTAGGGTTAGGGTAAGGCAAGATACCCAACATAAACCAAGAAAAAAGTTACGGTTAGGGTTAGGGAAGATACCCAACATAAACCAAGAAAAAAGTTAGGGTTAGGGTTAGGGAAGATACCCAACATAAACCAAGAAAAAAGTTAGGGTTAGGGTTAGGGAAGATACCCAACATAAACCAAGAAAAAAGTTAGGGTTAGGGTTAGGGAAGATACCCAACATAAACCAAGAAAAAAGTTAGGGTTAGGGTTAGGGAAGATACCCAACATAAACCAAGAAAAAAGTTAGGGTTAAGGTTAGGAAAGATACCCAACATAAACCAAGAAAAAAGTTAGGGTTAGGGTTAGGGAAGATACCCAACATAAACCAAGAAAAAAGTTAGGGTTAGGGTTAGGGAAGATACCCAACATAAACCAAGAAAAAAGTTAGGGTTAGGGTTAGGGAAGATACCCAACATAAACCAATAAAAAAGTTAGGGTTAGGGTTAGGGAAGATACCCAGCATAAACCAAGAAAAAAGTTAGGGTGAGGATTAGGGAAGATACCCAACATGAACCAAGAAAAAAGTTAAGGTTAGGGTTAGGGAAGATACCCAACATAAACCAAGAAAAAAGTTAGGGTTAGGGTTAGGGAAGATACCCAACATAAACCAAGGAAAAAGTTAGGGTTAGGGTTAGGGAAGATACCCAACATAAACCAAGAAAAAAGTTAGGGTTAGGGTTAGGGAAGATACCCAACATAAACCAAGGAAAAAGTTAGGGTTAGGGTTAGGGAAGATACCCAACATAAACCAAGAAAAAGTTAGGGTTAGGGTTAGGGAAGATACCCAACATAAACCAAGAAAAATATATGGGTTAGGGTTAGGGAAGATACCCAACATAAACCAAGAAAAAAGTTAGGGTTAGGGTTAGGGAAGATACCCAACATAAACCAAGAAAAAAGTTAGGGTTAGGGTTAGAGAAGATACCCAACATAAACCAAGAAAAAAGTTAGGGTTAGGGTTAGGGAATATACCCAACATAAACCTAGAAAAAGGTTTAAGGGTGCCCTGAAAAACAAGTTGCAACTACTTAAGATATATGTAGATAATTGGGAAGCACAATTGGTAGATCGACTACTATGGAAGAAAAAAGTAAGATGTAAGGATTTCGAAGAGCGTCCTGTAGATCATGATGTTTTAAAGCGTGTGTTAAGAAAGCAGAATGAAAGTAAAGTGTCAGAGAATATACAACGGGAATTAAAGTGCACAGTATGTGATAGGTTTATTCTATAAAAAGCTGGACTTGTAAATCATCTAAAATCACACAAAAAAAGACAGGATCAACAGTTTTATGATGAGGCTATAATAGCACGACCCCCATAGTTGTGGTCTAACCTGCAAAATCTAAAAGTGGCTTGACAACACATTCTGAGATAGGCACGCTTACCAGAAATATAGTTTTTGTGTCACATATGTGAACGTCTATGTAAGACTGAAGCTGGATTGAATAGCCACCTACGTGCGCACGGCCGCATAGCAACTAAATGAAGAGATTGTAAACGTTTGTCAATCTATCAAGCTATCACCACATATATATATATATATATATATATATATATATATATATATATATGTATATATATATAGTGTGTGTGTGTCAGGTTATATTAAGGATCGATTGCAGAGGAGTGAGAGCTAATATAATTCATTTAAAGACTATATGTTACATATTTCGGAAACGTACCGCGGGTTCATCCAGATGGACTGACGTTTTACATTAAAAAAAACAAAATATCTGTGCCCAGTGGAATAGTCGGCGTTCTCATCGTGGGTTTACCTCATTCAGAACGCCGACGATTCCACTAGGCATAGAGATTTTGTTTTTTAAATGTAAAATGTCAGCTCATCTGGATGAAACCGCGGTACGTCTCTGAAACATGTAACATATACTTTTCAAATAAATTATATATATATACATATATATATATATATATATATATATATATATATATATATTGATATATATATATATATATATATATATATATATATATGTTCTAATCCTGCAACTAAATTGAATAAGTAACTCCACACTGATGATACCAGAAAGATGAAACGTGAAAGTATGTAGATAAACAAATATTTATTATTATTTGTCGCCCCCAATTTTAGGCTGAGCATACTTCGCCACCTAGTGATGGATGATATTTTCTCTTGCCTCTTTTCTCTTGCCTTTAAAACTTTTCTACCAATAGAGACGACGCTAGTCTTTCTCTACTCTACTTATTTTCTCTTGCCTCTTTTCTCTTGCCTTTAAGACTTTTCTACCAATAGAGACGACGCTAGTCTTTCTCTACTCTACTTATTTTCTCTTGCCTCTTTTCTCTTGCCTTTAAGACTTTTCTACCAATAGAGACGACGCTAGTCTTTCTCTACTCTACTTATTTTCTCTTGCCTCTTTTCTCTTGCCTTTAAGACTTTCCTACCAATAGAGACGACGCTAGTCTTTTTCTACTTATATTCATGCTAATGTTCGGGCGAGCCCAAATCTTTTGTTCGGGCGAGCCCAAATCCTTTGTTCGGGCGAGCCCAAATCCTTTGTTCGGGCGAGCCCAAATCCTTTGTTCACATCTGAAAAGAAAGAACTCGCCTATCAACAAAAACTGTAATTCGTCTTCTTTGCGTGTCTTTGAAGCATTAGGTCATACGACAGTTTAACGCTTTTCACCCAGTTATTTGCATTATTGTTGTACTCTGCAAGATCTTTCAAACTGCATCGGTTGGACAGTTGAGGGCAGACCGGGCAGTGTTGCATCGTATGGTCATTCTCTCCACTTTCACAGATGGTTGAGTCAGTTTTGTAGCCCCATCTATTCATAGCAACTTTTTATCGCCCCATTCTCGTTCTCAGGCAGTTTAGTGTTATCCACTGGAGACAGGGTGCCTTTGAAATGGGAGAGAGGGCTTCAGAAGAGGTGCATCCCTATGGCAGTAGGACGGGGGAATTCCCTATTCATCTGGTTCACAGATGGTATCTAGTCTCTTTTTGAGATGTTGTTAGGGTTTCGACATAGCTGGGGAAGCCAGCAAATCCTCTGTGCAGCTAAAAGCAAATGCAACTGCCACGAACAGTTTCTTTCCAGGAATTTCTCATCTGAAGAATAAAAGACTTCGCAGATGCTTTCCAGTTTACTTAAATATGATCGTTTTCAAGTCCCACCTTAACAAATTCCTGTCGAGCTGTCCTCTTAGGTAGTTAGAGCATGACTATTCCACACACTGTTCTCAGTCTTCTAATGTCCATCATCTTACCGACACTCATCAAACCTCGAGTGGATGTTGGCTTTAGTTAGTGGTGATTCATCAGTATAAAAATTAAAACATGACATTCTCCAATTCCGAAAACATTTTGAGTAACGTTGGTCGTTTTGTCTTAAGAACTTCTCTAAGAGTCTTGAAACGATTTGCAACTTTTTATAAATACATAAACTTTTTATCTATATAATTGTTTCTTCTTTCGGGTTAATCCGGTTGTTTAGTGGAAAAGATTTATTCTGTGTTAATCCCTTGACAATATAAAGAGTTAATCCTTATAAAATGGATAATTGTAAAAGTAAAAGAATTGGCAGTCGTTCCACTGGGAACCGACGGCTTCATCTTGTTATTACAATAGGAAATTGAGCTTTGACGTCAAGTACAGATTAGCCATTTTGTCTCAATAATTCTTTATTATGTGTGTTTGATTAGATTCCAACTCGGATGTGAAACAAATCTAAAAAGTCGTCAGTCAGAATCAGTCGGATTGAATGATTTTTAATAATTGAACAGACATAGTGAGTATTTTACGAAACACATACGTACAAACTGTTTGAAATATATGACTTCTTTTATATAGTCTAACTTTTAAGATTCAGTACTCTATTTTTTTCATTATTATTGTCAGTTCTTGAAGATTTTATATTCTAGCAAATATGTACACGACCCGGTCGCATATTTATGCTACTTTAAAGAGGTTACACCGGCCGTTCTTACCCTGGAGAAACTGCACCGGTTGTCACTATAAATAGTGCGAGTCACCAAAGACACAGAGAACAGTCTTGTAACTGTCTAGCGAAGTGCTAGTCAGTTTCTTACTTTGTTAATACACTTGTTAAACCAACCCTCGACTTGACTTCCTTTATTTATTATTTACTGTTGGACAACTTCACAACAAAAGAGATATAGTACATCATTTTTAAGCTGTGTAAATAATAATAAAACTCAAATTTTAATAGCAGACAAGTGTTTACGTAGATTCTAGAAAAATATTATATTCGACATTAGGGCCAATTAAACTTGATTTACATTAACTTATATATTTATCAAGGTAACGGACAGCTCTAGTCAATCGTAATAAAAGTGTTCAACAGGAGGACACTGCGATACATAGCTTCTTATATATATATATATATATATATATATATATATATATATATATATATATATATATATATATATATATATCGGATTTTAAAGATTCAAAATAACATTTAAATCAGGTTTCAAATGTAAAAGTTGCAGCATAAAAGTTCATGTATATTTCGAGATAAACTTTAATTAAATGTATCGGCCAAAGATCAAATACGACATACTCCCAAAGAACTGCCAACACGATAGAGTCAATTGCCTATCATCAGAAAATAACAGATGTAAAATACATTTAGACAAGCACTCACATTCCTAGCAATGTAATGCCTAATTAAGCTGGAAGTAATTGTTCAGAGTACACAAGTGAAAACTACTTACTATAACTAGTTTGCATTTACAATGATGATGAGATTCTGAACTCAAGACCAATTGATATACGCCATGAGTATTGAAAATGTCGCAAAAATTAAATCAATGTAAATTATTGCTATGGTTTAATCAACAAATGGCTGGGCTGGACTGCAAGAAATGTAAGCAATCTGGGAGTCACATCTTCTTTCGAATAGGAAACGTGACTTCTTGGAATTCATTGTTACATTAGTGCTGGTAAATGGAAGAACTAGGACCTGTACTTTTACCAAAAGATTGGAGAAGAAAATTGCTGGTGTGTTCACTAGGATTCTGAGAGCTTCTTTTACATATCCTTGAAGCAGACCGTCACGAAAAGGCAACTGCACGAACGCATTCCTCGGATCCCACCCCTAATCAAAGAGAGATGGATCAATGCTGGAGGTTTAAAGATAAAATCGTCAGCGATGTTCTTTTGTGGGTGGCAAAAAGAGGGCTGGCAAAAAGAGGGCATGTGGTTCATTGGCGAGGTGGCAGTGAACCCATGTCAAACAATTATCAGAGGACTCACAATGAAGGATAGAGAAACATGGGGTGACAGAGTCAGGAGGTTACGTAATACTTCTACGACTAGATGATAAAAAGGTTAAGATGTTAACAACAGTCTCTATTAGCTATAACGTACTTAGATGACTCTTCTACCGTTACTGATTTTTTACGTGGACGCATGTGGTTCTTCTTTTACTACCTCTGTAGTTCAGTGTGCTACTTGAATTCTTCCAATGCGCCACCGTTGTTGTGTGCGCCATAGGTTGGCTATCCCTGGGGTAATCGGTTGACATCCCGATTTCGAAACACAAAATTATTTCCGATTACGCAAAACAACAAATTACCCGATTCCTCATACATCACACCGATCACCTTCTCATGTAAAAACCTTGCCACCTATTCAGCGAGACTTCTACGGAACAAACCCACACATAATTACATTCTGATTATACTGGTGGGACTTGTTCGACCTATTCCGAACTCAATTAAACTGATTCCAAAAAAATAAATCAACCATTCTGGTTCGTCGACCCTAATTTGATGCCGACAATCACAAGATAACATCATTTGGCTTGCCACTTCTACACGCATGAAACAGCATTGTGCATTGTCCACTTAATTACGACAACGAAACTATGATTGTAATATTATTTGCGTCCGGATTCCAGGACAATCGCTTCTTTTTCCTTCCAATACGCTTCAAAAAGTTGTTCAGTTCATGCATATAACTCTCTACCACTGTTCGATAATTTGACATATTTCTCTTTTCGCAAATGGTGAATGGTATTTACTTATTAACATCTAGAATTTGATTATCTTAGTCTAATGAATAATTCCATCATTTACTTGAATTACTAATTACTTTTTTTCTGAAATTGATGGAAATATTTCGGTCGATGGTCGCTAAACCTGAACACCACCTACACTGTTGCTTTTTCTCTTTTGTTTTCTGTCAGTAACTCGCCTTACTTTCTTTCTCTATTTCCCTTTGCATCTCTCTCTTTCGCCTTTTTTCTTTTTTCTCGAAGCTTTTTTTCGTTCCTTTTCTCTTTTCCTTATCTCAACGATATCGACTAATACACAGAACATATCCATAAACGTGTAATATTGGCCGTCGTTTGGTTTATCGATGTAATTACTAAAAACGCCGACAATTATTTGTAATTGCGTTAATACGAGAAACCAATAGGCAAATACAGTCGCCCTTCACCCATACGTGATCGACTTACTCTCCCCCTCTCTCTGTATTTCTTTTCTCTTTCTCTCTCTCTCTCTCTCTCTCTCTCTCTCTATCTATCTATCTATCTATCTCTATCTATATATCTTTCTCTCTCGCTGTCCCCCTTGCTCTTTCCTCACTGCTCCAATTTAGATCCCGTTTCTCCCCCTGATAAATCCTTGGAACCGCACACGATACTTTGCTGTGATTAATTGCTGGGGTAGTCTCGTTCTGAACACCTATGAACCTATCCAGCATGATTGCTTCTAAATTGGCGTTCTGTAATTAATGATCGAATCCGAGGAGATAAGAGAGACGCTCTGATTTATGCGATTTCTATAACGAAACTGTATAAAACGCTTTATCCCTTCTGGATTGAAGACGTCTGGTAAAGCATTAACGGATATATAATTGAACAGCGTTTAGTATGACGCCAACGACTGACCAGAGGTCATGCTATTATTGTTCGGTTGATGTCCCTTTTGCTCGTCTTTCTCCAGTTTTCTATAATAAAACACCTATATAAACACAAATCCATATAGTATGTAGAGTGTGCATATATATATATATATATATATATAATGTTTATTTGTTTTATATAATGTTTATATAATATATATATATATATATATATATATATATATATATATATATATATATATATATATAAGTCAGATTCCTATTATATTCCAATAAACATGTTTTTATTTTTTTCTTCAGATTTACGCAAACATAACATTTCTGTGAGATATATTTTTACGGTCCGTTTCATTTGTGTTGTGCCAAACAACATTTTTATGTCAATATCGTCTCTGCATCATTACAAAATCATCAGAAAAATCCACAAAGAGTAACAAGTTCTTGGATATATATATATATATATATATATATATATATATATATATATATATATATATATATATATATATATATATATATGTGTGAATTGTGTGTATTTAAACAGCATTTTTTTCATTAAGGCAAACAATGTTAAGATCAACAGAAGTCCTCAGCTTGATTATACTCTTTTTATTTTCTTCGATGTTTCTGATAATCTTTTTTGTTTAAGAAAATTAATCAATGCTCTATATATATATCACAATCACTTTCGATTCTTTGTCGAACCATCTTCAGGTAAAAAAAAAACACAACGAACAAAAGACTAATGAAAAAGTAAAGAATTTCGGAAAACAGCCGAGACCGCCGCATGTGAGGTCATTAAACGTCAAAACAAAAAAAGCAGTGTAGTTCCAGAAGAGTGTTTTACGATATAATTCCGGCACGACAGAATTTATGTTAAACATTATTTTAAAATGTCACTAGTTTCGTATGTATTATTATTTGTTCTAGGTCGCTGCGTTTTAATAAAGATAGATTCAAATATTTGTTATTTTAAATTAGTTTAGGAATGTTATATGTTTATGTTGTTAGTAGCGTGATGTTATGCGTAAGGATGATGCAATTTAGATTGCGTGCAAATCGAAAAATAAAAAAGGTTCATAATATAAGTAGATAATTCGGTTATTGTTGTAGACCCGTGCTAGGGGTCACAAAGATAACAACCACAAATTGTGACAGGTTAAAATATACAATGTATTTATTCATAGCAATACAGTAACGCCACTAAATGTGGTAGGAGATGACCGGATTCCTACCATGCGGTAAAACATGAATAGGAATGTCCTCTATTTGAGTCTTTGCAACCATGGTATTTATTATAGATGGTTGCTTAAATGAAATCATGTTTCCTAAATACACACAAATAAAATGACATAAGGAGTGTCGATCTTTCCATACACACAAAAGGTGTAAAATCCTCAAAGACATTGCAATACAAACAGACAAACTCATTCAAGAAAGAAAACCAGACATGATAATAGAAGGGGGAAAACACCGTTCGAGTTTATCACTGAGAGAAGAACTAAGTAAATGCATGAAACTGTGCCCGAACGTTGAACACAGTTTGAGACATGAACACTACAGTAATACCAACAATTGTAGGAGCACTAGGAACAGTTTCAAACATCCTGGAAAAAATTCTAGGAAAAATTGGAATTAAATAGACTTTTGGCTGGGATAGAAGTGGTTTAGAACGGTTATGAAGCTCGAGAGGAATTGGTCGGAGGTACAGTCAAAGGTCAAAGCATCAGTTAACACTTGGCTTTGAAGGAAACTCTCCTTAAAGGGTTGAGCTGAGGCGTGCGCCACTTATGTCTTTCCTCTGATCCGTGCTTCCCCTGCCTGCGAACCACCTGAAGATCATTCGGCGCTTTCTGTCCTTGCTTTTATGGGACTTAATACTGAGGAAAATTAAATGAAGTAAATAAAATAATTAAAAGTTATTGATTTATCATAGACAGCGAACAATGCTACTGTTAATAGCTAGTTTCTGCCGGTGTAAACTCGGACATAGTCTAACAAGGTACTACGAGACACTGATTTTATCGAAGCGATAAGAATTTAGTTTTTTACTAGATTTGGAGTATAAAAAATTGTTCATATTTTCCTGACATGATTAATTACATTGGTTCTAACGTTACCCTCGTGGGGAGGCAAGTGGATATGGACAGTGAGTGTAGTATTAATTTTCGCCGATATAACTTGCGACATTGTTAGTGTAGTTAAACAAACGATCATATGTTTTTAGTTATTTTAAACAAAGACACTTAACAATTAGGCTTTGAAGAAATGAGTAAAAGAGATAATAATAAACTTACCATGAAATAATAATGGAGCTTGTATCATTTAATTGAAAGAACATGTTAGTTCGTCGAAATAAAAGTAATGTATCTATTATTATGATATACAAATAATATTGGTGAATAACTAGTTCAAAATGTGTTTAAAACAAATATAATAATTTTCATATGAGATCTGAAAAAGGTAGATCAAATGTACAAATCTGTTTTATTAGTATCTTAAGCTGATGATTCATTATAAATAATGTCTTCATTTTATCAATCTTCCTGGTTAGAATAAATATTTTCTTTTCAAGAAAAATTTATCAAAATAAATTTTACTTTCGTGAGAAGAACATGAATGACTGGCTATTGAGAATGAAATATTGATTTTATACAGAGGTATGTATCGATAATAAAAATTGAGAATCTGACTGATTATAGTTGATATATATATATATATATATATATATATATATATATATATAACGTCTTTGTAATATAGCAGGAAAAATCCCAGCAGAGGGCTCGATTAATTAAGAATTAAAGTTAAAAATTAAAAATTAAGAGCCTAATATTTATTTATGTTGGTAGAGATGACAATAGAAACTGAAGAAGGCCGGATGGCTAAGTCCTTCCGTGCTTGAAACCGACGGTACTAATGTTGTAAAACTTTTTCTGTACCAAAATAAATATATATATATATATATATATATATATAATTCATAGAGTTACTTTGTGTTCGTCTATGACTTAAAAATAAATTAGCGTAGAAAATGTTTACACATCTGGAACTTTTAAAACAATGTATCTACTCTTTCGTCTAAAGAAAACCATCATCCTAAATTATTATCAGTTAAGGTTTTTACGTCATCATAGGACTTATGTCAGCAACCTTCAATTGCTACTGCTGCTGCTGTTGATGATGATGATGATGATGATGAGGATGATGATGATAATGATGATGATGATTATGATGATGATGATGATAATGATGATACTTAACCAACTTTACAAGTTTATATAAAACTGTTAAATATTGTCATATGAAACGTAACTGTATTTCACATAGACTAATTGGCATAATACATTGTACTTTTCATTTGTTTTTTATTATAATTATGATAACATTAAACAAGAAGGAAAAACACGCGAAATAGTAGATAAAAGCATACCTAAACTTCAGCAAAAATGACATTAAAAAGATTACCGTGTTACCAATAATTGTAGGAGTACTGGGAATAGTTTAGGAGAAAGTCGTAACACAATACAAACCACGATACAACTGAAATATTAAGAAAAGTCCTTGACTGCGGAAATCACTCTATATCGCCAGGCGATAGTGATCAATAAGATATATAAAATATAGACCAATAAGATATGATATTTTTGTAAGCAAAGTTAGAATTATTGATAGACCCTACTAAAATACAAAATGTTTGTTTGTTTTCATCGATCATATACAAAGAAAATATGTCTAAACAGAATGTTTCAGGTATTCTTTTTTAAAATATTGATGAAGATATAATTATCAGATAACGACTGACCATCGGTCGTCCTTCCTCTTTTCACGGAAGACATTCGACCTGGTAAAACGCTGCGATTCTATCGCTGTCAATTATGATATACATGATGAAGATGTGACAATTCAATTATTGATTATCGTTGATTTAATTTACTTTCATTCGGGAAACAACGTAAACTTCAAGTTAAACGTCATTTAAGTCCATCGCTAATGAGGTGAGTTCGGTGAGATGTTCATTATTAATACGGAAAGTGTCCTCTCCCCTACCAGATGACCGGCTGCCTTCTTCTTCCTAGACATCAGAATTAGTTCTCTGAAAAGTAATTGCTTACAATGATTAGATCTGTAAATATACAACATATACATCGATATATAGAAAAATAAATCAAATATTTTAGTACTTCTGTAGAGAAAGTTCGAGCGTAGAGAGAGAGAGAGAGAGAGGTGGAGTAGAGAGAGAGAGAGAGGTGGAGTAGAGAGAGAGAGAGGTGGGGTAGAGAGAGAGTGAGGTGGAGTAGAGAGAAAGATAGAGAGGTGGGGTAGAGAGAGAGAGAGAGAGAGAGAGAGAGAGAGAGAGATGGTGGAGTAGAAAGAGATAGGTAACTTATAATAAAAAAGTGGTGTCTAACTGATTTAGCGCAGATTGTAACACATTTGCGTAATTAAATTTCTAAAAGTTGCTATAAATATGATAGTATGTACTAGCAGGGTTATTTGCCGTTGTCCGGGCATCATATAAAATTAACAACTATTCTAAAGATGTGCCCATTTAAGTAATGCGTTTTACGATTAAAATACAACCGGGCTGCTTTCCTACTGGTTACACCATGGTCGTCTTCAAATCCAATGTAACCAAATAATTGTCATGGACCACCCAATCAAGTAATCAAACGTAGTTCGTACCATTGAGCAATGTTAGTACTCCCATAGTGTTCATCATTTTTTCGGCTGGCATATATTCCCGTCTCATGGACCATTATCCTCAAGTTGCTCTTCTCCTTGATAAGCGGTGACCTCGATAATGAAAAAAAATGCTATTTCAGTGTTAAGCGTGACTGAATGTGGGGTAAATCGACTGGTTGGACATCGGAAGGTAACAGCCTCCAATTAACATGTAAAATCGTATCTAATGAATAGTTTTAACTTAATCTAGTCTTGCTGAACACTTAGCATTATGAAGTGTGGATCAAGGGTGAGTGGAGTAATCCTATACACCTCGGTGTAGAAGCCAATTAAAAGGGAGCCTTCACGTCGTCCTCGACTATGGTCGATTACTTTACTTTGGTTATGGTAAGGGTTAGGATTAGGGTAAGGGTTAAGGGTTAGTGTTAGATTGGTTAGTGTTAGGGTTAGATTGGTTAGGGTTAGGGTAAGGTAGGGTTAGAGTCATTAGGGTTAGGGTTATTGTTAGGGTTAGATTGGTTAGGGTTAAGATTAGGATTAGGCTTAAGGTTAGGGTTGGATTGGTTAGATTGGTTAGTGTTAGGGTTAGATTGGTTAGGGTAAGGGTTAGTGTTTGGGTTAGATTGGTTAGGGTTAGTGTAAGGTAGAGTTATTGTTAGGGTTAGATTGGTAGGGTTAGGGTTATGGTTTGGTAGGGTTAGTGTAAGGGTTAGATTGGTATGGGTTAGAGTTAGTGTTAGGGTTAGTGTTAGGGTTAGATTGGTTCGGGTTAGGGTTATAGTCAGGTAGGGTTAGGGTTAGTGTTTGCGTTAGTGTTAAGGTTAGTGTAAGGATTAGATTTGTTAGGGTTAGGGTTAGGGTTATATTGGTTAGGGTTAGTGTTAGGGTTAGATTGGTTAGGTTTAGAGTTATGGTAAGGTAGCATTAGGGTTAGGGTTAGGGTTAGATTGGTTAGGGTTAGGGTTATGGTTAGATTGGTTAGGATTAGTGTTAGGGTTAAATTGGTTAGGGTTAGGGTTATGGTCAGGTAGGGTTAGTGTTAGGGTTAGTGTTTGCGTTAGTATTAAGGTTAGTGTAAAGATTAGATTTGTTAGGGTTAGGGTTAGGGTTATATTGGTTAGGGTTAGTGTTAGGATTAGATTTGTTAGGTTTAAAGTTATGGTTAGGTAGCATTAGGGTTAGGGTTAGGGTTATATTGGTTAGGGTTAGGGTTAGGGTTATGGTTAGATTGGTTAGGGTTAGTGTTAGGGTTGGATTGGTTAGGTTTAAAGT
Organism: Sepiola atlantica; assembly: GCA_963556195.1. Taxonomy (NCBI): domain Eukaryota; kingdom Metazoa; phylum Mollusca; class Cephalopoda; order Sepiida; family Sepiolidae; genus Sepiola; species Sepiola atlantica. Next base: position 95,780,985 of record OY744534.1, on the reverse strand, counting down.
TATGGTTAGGTAGCATTAGGGTTAGGGTTAGGGTTATATTGGTTAGGGTTAGGGTTAGGGTTATGGTTAGATTGGTTAGGGTTAGTGTTAGGGTTGGATTGGTTAGGTTTAAAGTTATGGTTAGGTAGCATTAGGGTTAGGGTTAGGGTTATATTGGTTAGGGTTAGGGATATATTGGTTAAGGTTATATTGGTTAGGGTTAGTGTTAGGGTTAGGGTTATATTGGTTAGGGTTAGGGTTAGGGTTATATTGGTTAGGGTTAGTGTTAGGGTTACATTGGTTAGGGTTATGGGTAGGTTAAATCCATCTCTTTATAGCTTAAATGTTTCCTTTTCTCTTTCTTCTTTCCCCTCTATTTCTCTTTCGTTCACCATGTCTACTTCTTGTTTTCTCTTCTTGATATATAATCTGTTTGCCTTTCTCTCTATATCTTCTGATTTGGTTCTGCTTTTATATCTATTCTTTTTTTCAGGTTCATCCATATCTATGTAGCTTAAATGTGTCCCGTTCTCTCTCTCCTTTTTCCCCCTCTCTATCTTTTCTTTATCTCTCTCTAAGTTTTGCCTGTCTCTCTATATCTTATTATTTAGGTCTTCCCTCTCTTCTTTTTATCTCTCCTCAAATTACCGCTACCCGTTGTTACCAGAATCCTCCTCTGATTACGTAAACACCAACTTATGCATGCATTTATTTCTCGATTTCGCTAAGAAAAAACGAATAATTGTCATTTCGCGCCTTTGGCACCAGACGTCATTTCCATCTGCTCGAGGATTCAAATTCTGTTCGGCAATTTATGAAGTGCCACTCACACAAAGATATGCTTACTTCCATAGACTGTAATAAACATCGTTTGTGATATCCTTGGAGACAATGTGGCATCCGAATTAGATTAATCTATAAGTTATTTAAATTGTTCCCCATCTCATTTAGCATATTTTTAATGAAATAATTTATATTCTTTTTTTTTATCAAGCAGTTCGCTTTTCTATTTTTTTATTAATAAAGATGAGTTTCTAAACTATTCCCTTCACAATCAACCACGGTAAATTCAAATCAATACAAGTAAGTTATTATAGATATTGAAGAAGCTGACATGATTATTCAATAAAATAATAATAATAATAATAATAATAATAATAATAATAATAATAATA
>OY744534.1:95669831-95777331 GCA_963556195.1 Sepiola atlantica | reverse complement strand
CGTCTGAAAAATCCATGTAAAGATGAATTCTCTTTCCATACACTCTTCTCAATGTTAATATAACCTCTCTTCTTCCGGCCATTGCTTAGATATGAAATCTATCAAAGTGTTCTGCATATACTATGCTTCGTTAATTTTTAGATTCGTAGAATTTGGCATATTCGGACTACTGTTCTCATCTTGGGTATTTTTATCACAACGTTTCGGCCGATGTAACCTCTGACCTTCTTCAGGTGTACCTTGTGAAACTCGGGAATCTTTCTGTCGAACTCTGTACTAAGTACAATTCAGTTGTAAGTGACAGTCATCTGAAGATTGAAGGTTCAATCCTCGGTGCGGGCGATACGAAGAATTGCGAATTACTGAAGACTTCTTCCCAATCATGGCAGATGGAACGAGAGCATGCTACCCACCGTGGATTTAATAAAAGGTTCCGTTCGAAATTTCCGTCAAGATTCCTGAGTTCGATAGAAGGATTCCCAAGTTAGACAAAGAACACCCGAAGAATGGTCGGAGGTTACATCGACCGAAACGTTGTGATAAAAACATCTAAGATGAGAACAGTAGTCCTAATATACCAAATTCCACGTGACTATACCAGTTTAGTATATGTTATAAGTGACGTACACCGGCTTCATAATCAATAAGTTTAATGCTATCCAATATGTCTTCCTAGAATCGTTTCTGTCAGAGACTGCGTGTTTCATATATGAAACGTGAAGAACTAACGTATTCCATTGACATAGCGACTGGAAAATGTGTCTGGGATCTCGCGCTCATACTTTCCATTAAATGTCAGCTTGTCCCTTCGGATCAAATCAATTTAGGTAAATAGACGATCCGATTTTAACTTGTTTCGCATCACAAGTCACCGGAAAACATGTCATTGTTCCGGAAGTCACCCCAAGGTGAAAGCAAGCGCAAATAAGATATAAAAAATACCCAGAGACCGAAAAAGAGAGAGAGAAAAGAGAGAGAGAAAGAGAAAAAGAGAGAGAAAAAATAGGGAGATAGGGGGGAGAAAGAGAAAGAGAAAGACTACGATAGAAAGTGAATTTAACAAAAAAGAAAGTGTGTAAAGACGTTCATAGAAAATTGTTTCAAGTGATGTGCAAACAATTGACTGCACATCGATATATATGCAACATTTATTTGTTTACATCACAGGCTTGGTTTATAAATTCCGTTGTTTGCAGGAAATGATTTATATTCTTATTTGAATAAAAACAGAAAGCAATTGAAATAAATAAACGATCCCATCTCAACTTATGTTCGATCAGACTTCTCCAGAAGGCAAAGCATCGTAACGGAAGTCACCCTTAGTTGCGAAAAGCGTAAACGAAATTAAAACAAATAAAGAGAAAGAACAAGAATCGAACACAAAAACACGCTTCAAGTGACGGCAATAGGAATTTGTTTAAACTGATATAAAACCGAATCGGTGTACGCTTCTCTTCCAGACAAATATACAGCATTTATTGGGTTTTATTGCTGGGTTAATGATTCTTATTTTCGGTTTGTAAAGGTAATAATTGTTTTTTCTTATTGAATTAAAAAAAAAAGAGATGTGCATGATGACATAGAGGCAGGGTGATGGTAATGCACGCATTGTGTGAATGGGAGATATAGAGTAAGGTAGATATAGATAGATCTAAAAAGAGGCAAAAGAACAAATAGGGAAGTACATGGAAACAAACGCAAAATGAAAGTGACACACCGAGAGAGAGAGAGATAAGGAGAGAGGTAGTTAGAGAGAGATACCACCCAATACACGTTTATTGATTAATAAAGAAGGCCGCATCTATAACTATTAATATATAGTTTATAAATAAGGTAGGATTTCCATCGTCTAATATGTGTTTAAATGAAACATTACATAAGAACTAGCGAAATATGTACTTTAACGTTTTAGACACTTTAATGTAAATTTTTATTTTAGAGTAAATTTTGAGGTTTAACAAGAAAATTAACGACGCTAAATTAAAGTCCATGAAAAATGTCAGTATATTGAAATAATATGCCCTTAATAGTGTTAAGATGAACATTCATATACACTAAATGTACAAAAGCAAGGAAATTCTCAAATCTTTACACTTTTATTGTAATTAAGGGTATGACTACATATCAACCACACCATTTCATTATCACATCACTACAGTACAAATCTCTATGCATGAGTGGATGAAGTGTGTGAGGTGCGCTGAAGAAAAAGTCCTACCAGTAAAATACATAGCCCTGTTGTGTTCGCATCCCCTTAATGACAAAAAAGTGTAACAATTTGGGATTTTCCTTGGTTTTGTACATTTGGTGTATATGAATTTTCATCTAAATCGTTAAACTAAATCAAATTGTATTCAATGCTAGCACAACATCATTATAAAAAGGGAGACACGACAAAGTCGCTCAGATACTACACTGGAATATATGCAAACTTTATGAATTGAACCACAATGAGAAATGGAATGAGCATAAGCCAGAAGTGGTACAAGAGAATTACAATGTCAAACTTCTTTGGGACATGCGCATTACAGACTGATAAGATTCTTGAACATTCCAACCCCGACTTAATCTTTCTAAACAAAAACAAGTGAACTTGCTTAATCATTGATATAGTCTGCCCTTTCGATACCAGAATGCAGAAGAAAGAATACGAAAAAAATATCAAGATCTAAAATGGGAATTAGCTAGACTATGGAAATGTAAAGAAGTAAAGGTGACTTTCTTGTTATTGGAACGCTTGGAACCTAACAAAAAGCCATCATAAGTAGCTTAGACAGATTGACGAAACAATTTATTTTCCAATTCTGCAAAAGGCTTGCCTGTTGGGCACAGCGAAAGTGTTAAGGTACAGCTTTAATGTTGAAGGGCAAAGGAATTGACTTGATGTTCAAAAAAAAAAGAAGTAAACTCCAACTAAAAATATCCAAAAGTTGAGACTACTATGAAATAATACTACTACTACTACTACTACTAATAATAACAATAATAATAATAATAACAATATTAATAATAATAATAATAATAATAATAATAATAACAATAATAATAATAATAATAATAATAACAATAATAATAATAATAATTATAATAATAATAATACTATTAATAATAATAATAATTATAATAATAATATTAATAATAATAATAATAATAATAATAATAATAATAATAATAATAATAATAATAATAATAATAGTAATGCATGTAGAATAAATAATGGTAATGTTTGTGATTTAATGCCTCACGAGTATTGCATTAAATTGTGAATATGTTTCACTTACTATAATTGGCATTATATATCCGCTGTTTCGGCACTTGTATTGTTCATTTTTCTCTACTATCTTTATAAGACAATGCTTACTCTAATACTTATATTTCATTATTTTAATTTATATCTGTCTCGGGCAACGTCGGGGAACGTGTTCTGCTAGTATCTTAATAAATCATTAGTATTTTTTTCTATTTTCTAAGCTCTTCGCTGATCAGTGCTTATTAACACTTACGTTTACATTTGCAATCTTTGCATTTCGGCCATCTTGTTTTGTAGGTCAGTAATCACCATAACCGAATATATTTTAAGATGGGTGTAACAAAAAATACTTTTGATTTTGTTTCTTATGCAGCTAGCGAACTTAAAAATTCTTGAATGGCTGGTTATTCGGTGCTGCATAAAGATTTCATGTTAGAAAGGGAAATTACAGTTACTATGTGCGAACTGAGATGAAGAATAATTTGACTTATCTTTGGATCTGGAAATAATGAATCGTTGCAACGGAACGAAGAGGCAAAAAGATGAAGCCTCTTAACTTTGGTAAAAGTGTCATAAATAACAGGAAAAAGTTTTAGTCATACAGGAAATTGGCTTGATAAAAGAACTCAGACGTATGAAGACAAAGGGTTAGCATCTAGACGTATGCCAAATACAAGAACAGAAATAATAATAAAAATAAGATGGAAATGCTCACGGAAGTCTACAATATTACAAACACTCCGCAATCTTTTACAGAGAAGACGCAAGTAAGTAACTTATATATCTTTTTTATCATTTTTATAACCTATATATATATATATATATATATATATATATATATAACGATTCTCCTTTCATCTATCTTTATAATTGCTCTATCTCGTATATTGAGCTTAAACCATTTCACTATAGGTTCTATCTACCTATGGAACCATACATTAAAGAATAAGGCTAAATCTCCATTACATATCTGTTATAATTTTAGATGAGTGTTAGTAGGGACAGATTCTTATCTACTATGGCCATCCGTAACTCTTTAACTCATACGTTTATGAATTGGTCTATTCAAACCGTCCACGTGAAGATATAACGATGCTTCATCCTCCGTTCCATTGTTGACCAGTGAAATCATATATGCAGACAAAACGTGTTGTTTTTTTTTGTATAAAAAAATAAAAGAAACGGTCAATTCCGGAGGTAGAAAAAACATCTCATTACTTATTCCTTTTTATTCGAAATTTATCTTAGTTTTTACGCTTGGCCTTTAATTCTTTGTCTCTTTTGCTTTTGTCTTTTGAAACGAGTCTGAGGGAATTGGCGCAAATGAAATTGTCTTTTGAAACGAAGGAATTGGCGCAAATAAAACGGTTCCATCATTTCGATGATGTGTATAAAGATATTGAAAAAGTCGATGAAGCAGATTTCTCGATGACAAAACAGATAAACAACGCTTTCATTCTGGTCAACAGTAAGCCCCCCCCCCCAATGACCTTTTACTTATAAATGAATTGATACAATACCGTCTGTTAGACAGCAGAATAACTCCATATGACTTACGTAAATAGATGTACATATATACGCACGGGTAAGCGTTTTGGGAATAATACTTGCCGTAAATTTTGAAGCTGAACGATCTATGAAAGCGCCCTTATCGGTTCAATAATACTATACACGAACCTTACTTTACATATAAATCACATTAAAACACCAAATTTACATAGATTCCCGAAGTCAAACACCTTTTGTCTAGGCTCCGAAAATATCATATATATATATATATATATATATATATATATATATATATATATATGTGTGTGTGTGTGTGTGTGTGTATATATAAGAACAATACAAGTAAGGAAGACATTTTTCTAATAACAAAATCAGTTAGCAAAACATTAATCCGGAAAATAACTTAGATCTAATATCCGGAACGTTTTTGTTCTTGCTTTTTAAGGGGAGTGGGGTCTGATAAATCTGCTGGGAAGTCATGAGATAACTGTGTTGTCTTTTAATTTCCGAAACAGTTTTTCATGGTAAACAACTGATGATCCTTTAAATGATGTTAAGACTAGCGTGAATTCTTGGAAGCAAACTAATATAGTGACTCTAAAATGTAAATTGACTTACAAGCAAAGTAATTTTGCACTTGTGGCTAAAAGTGTTGTTGTTTGTTTTCATATAGGTTTAATAGTTGAAAAACTTCCAAGACTATATATATATATATATATATATATATATAAAGTGTGTGTATTTAAGCAGCATATTTTAATTCACGCAGACACTTTTAAATATCACGGATTGTTTTTGTATATTAAGACTTTTTTTCAATTTCCCGAATGGTGCATTTAGTATTCAGGTCAAATTGTTGTACGTAAATTCCGTGGGTATATTTTTCCATTTTCCAGAAAATATAACAAGAAACCCACGGAACTATATCCATACTTAGCTAATGCTTCAATTTTTTATTCTTATATGATAATTAAACATTGCATGGTAAGGTTCATGCGTGGTGTCTAGAAAGTTCCCAATCTTATGGTGTATATCTATGGTTACCTTGAAGTCTACATTTTTAAAAAAGGTTATGCATATTTTGGGGGGTTTCTCTAAGAATAGTGCATCATTATAACTCCGCATACGTGGAACCTCTTTATAGAGCCTCTTCAGAATGTACATGCCAACCAAGTCAGATACGCAGAGTCCGGTGACCCCATAGTAATATTAAACTTATTTCCCTATCTTTTCCCGTCTATAATTTGTTATCATATATAACTAATGCTCTTCTCTCTATATCTCTCTTCATATATAAATATAAAATATAAAATATACATACCTAGCTGTATAAATATATCTGTAAATATATATATATATATATATATATATATATATATATATATATATATGTATATATATATAGTAAGGTAAGATAATATATCCATGGCAATTAAGCTACACAGAAGCATCCTAGTTTCATCCCCGCATAGGAATCATAATGAAAATAGCATGGAGTTCGTGTTACTGATTATTTTTTACATATCTACGTGGTGTTTATACTAGTTAGATACCCAATTGATTCGTTGTTGTTTCCTCCCATTTTATAAGACAATAGCTAAGCTTCTATCAAACAAAAATTCGGTTGACTTTTACTTTACATATGTTTGTTTTTCTTTTGGTATGGGTGTGATAAACCATTTTTTCGTAATTTGTCAAATTAACCAGTGCTCTTATTTTTGACACGTGCGAGATTGAAAGAGTTTAATTTCTCTTTATTTTGTTATTTTTTACTATTTTAGTTATTAGTTTATTTTATTTTCTATTATTTACTTATTTTATTTTTATTAAGTATTGTAATGTATTGTTATACTAAAATAAATCTAATTTTGATCATGTATTGTTATGTATTGTTATACTAAAATAAATCTAATTTTGATCATGTTATGTATTGTTATACTAAAATAAAGTTTATTTTTATTATGTATTGTAATGTATTGTTATACTAAAATAAAATTTATTTGTTATTATGTATTGTTATGTATTGTTATGCTAAAAAGTTTATTTTTATTATGTATTGTTATGTAATTTTATACTAAAATAAAGGTTATTTTTATTATGTATTGTTATTATTGTTATACTAAAATAAAGGTTATTTTTATCATGTATTGTTATTATTGTTATACTAAAATAAAGCTTATTTTCATCATGTATTGTTATATATTGTTATACTAAAATAAAGTGTATTTCTATTAAGTATTGTAATGTATTGTTATACTAAAATAAAGTTTATTTTTATTATGTATTGTTATGTAATGTTATACTAAAATAAAATTGATTTTTATTATGTATTGTTATGTATTGTTATACTAAAATAAAATTTAATTTTATTATGTATTGTTATGTATTGTTATATTAAGATAAAGTTTATTTTATTATGTATTGTTATGTATTGTTATACTAAAATAAAATGTATTTTTATTATGTATTGTTATGTATTGTTATACTAAAATAAAGTTTATTTCTATTATGTATTAATATTATTGTTATGCTAAAATAACATTTATTTTCATCATGTATTGTTATGTATTGTTATACTAAAATAAAGTGTATTTCTATTATGTATTGTAATTTATTGTTATGCTAAAATAAAGTTAATTCTGTTCATACAGTTGTACAGTTTAATAGGTTTTTAAGATCTTATGAGTTTAGAATTTCAAGCATCTCATTCAAACAGAATCTACACGAGTCGTTTAAATATCTACATCATACTACTTTCCACTCGATTACTGGCTAGTGTAACCTTTCTTTGATCCCCCCCCAGATATGGGTTGCTAGTTCTGTTTTGAGTCGGCGTTTTTTGTTATTGAATGGTATTTTATGGTTTTTAAACAATTACCTGTATCTTCTGAATTGAGAACACTTTTCTATTTTGTTCATAGCTTATCTCAAGTCTGGCTTTATATTTTTTCCACAATTATTTGTCCGAAATTCGAACACAGTATATCGGATAAGACATTAATGTTTCCATTAGGCCAATACCGCAGTGTCGTTCTTCATGGGATAGTGTCTGTCTGGTTGCAATTATCCGTGAGATATTATAGCCAGGATTTGTCGTAGTTTCAAGAATAAATATCAAGAACAATGTTGATTGGTCCGTTAAGTTTCCAACGAAGTGGAAAGTTTAGATATATTACGGTCGGATTGACTTACCAAAAAACACACTCGATGGACATAGAATAAATAAAGAATATATTTCATTCGAATCTATTATATATGTATATAATGGTAAGAATAAATATAGTATATCTCTCTCTTTCTCTCTCTATGTATCCTTCTTTATCCCTCTCTTTTTCTAGTTGTGCGTAGTAATGAATAAATAATAAATAATAAACAGCTCTCTGCATTATTTTATATAAACACAGAAATTATTCTCCAGATATTTTACACTTTGGATACAAACTTTCCTAGATAACTTTTTAAAACATAGTTCACCCCAAACAAGGCAGACGGCAACTGCAGATGTGAAAGGCTACTGAGAGAAATGGTGCGAGTTTTTTAGAGGGGGTGGGGGTGTACCTAAATTGGAAGCTGTGCAACGAGATGTCTGTTTACATCAGTGTTAAATTTGTGCATGTCAGTACCGTCAGGAAAACAGGGAGCAACGAGAGAGTTCAAGAGTCCAGCAGCGGGAAAATTTATGCTTTTGGAGTAGAAAGCTCTTTGGCATCTGGGGGCTTCCACAGTGAATTGTCGGGTTGGTTTAGTAAATTTGCGTCGTGGGCACCAACACAGAAAGTTAATCAGAGCACAGTCCATTGAAGTACTTGTAATACAGGCACAAGGAAGTAAAATTGCTGCAGTGGGATATGGGCTGGAGCTTGATGGATAGTGAGGGACCTATATATATATATATACATATATATACGTCACATTCACTTTCTTGACCGTTCCCTGCGGGGTTGAAACGCGGACGCATCTGTTTAGATTAATTGGCATAATTTACTACTAAACTCTACTCACGTATTGAGCACTGTGGAATAAATATTGAAATTAATACACAAACTATTATATAACCTTATAATTGTATACGTGTATGAATGAAATAATATATATATATATATATATATATATATATATATATATATATATATAATTTTAATTCTGTCAGATTACACAGAACGTGTAAACTTAATCTATATAATGATTGCGTTACTAGAACTCAAAATAAAATAAAGGAATGAACTCCGTTTTACTAGTTTAAAACATGTATTTTTCGCAAAAATCGGTTGAGGTCAATCTGGAAATCAATGTGTCCCCTTTGGAAGAAGGATATTGACAAAGACCACATCTGGGCTCATGCATCATTTACTAGTCTCTCCCTCCTTGACAATGTCCAAAAAAGAGTCGCCAACCTAATAGGTCCCTCACTGTCAACCAAGTTCCAGTCCCTGTCCCATCGCCGCAATGTAGCATCCTTGTGCTTGTTTTAAGAATACTTTAATGGATTATGCTCCGATGAATTGGCTACTCTGGTGCCCCCTCGGCGTAAATTCACTAGATCAACTCAACAATCAACTGAATCCCATCCATTCACTGTGAAGGTCCCCAGATGCCGGAGAGCGTTCTACTCAAATGGATTCTTTCCTCATTCTGCTGGCCTTTGGAACTCCCTCCCTGGTCCCTTTTTCCCCGACAGTACTGACATGCAGAAATTTAAAACTAATGTAAACAGACATCTCGCTGCACAGATCCCAATAAAGGTTGACCCCCCTACCTTCTCCTTTTTTTCTCAGCAGCCCAGCCTCTTACGTCTACAGTGGCGGCCTGCCTCGTTTGTGGTGAACTATGTTTAAAAAAAAAGAAAAAAAAAGACGTGTCGCCGGCTGAGAGATTATATGGGAGATCCGTGGATCGGATAAAGAAAAGGCAAGTGTAGCCGGCTCCGGGCATGACTTGAACAATTACCTGTATGTTCTGAATTGAGGACACTTTTCTATTTTGTTCATTGCTCATCTGAAGTCTGGCTTCATATGTTTTCCAAGCGTTATAGTTTCATTATAAAATTCGTAGATAAACAATAAATAATACATTTATCAAAGTGACAATCTCAAATATTTAAAAGTTATTTGTAAGAGATTCTATTAAGTTGTAAATGTACTTAACTATCATATTTATTTTTGATTAAATGTTAAAACTTATTATTACGATCAGATAATTTCCTGATTTGAGTGATTTTGTAAAAAGGGAATCGGCACTTATTTAGCTTTCAAATTGCAAAAGCACTCTAAATTATTTTGATTTATTTTATTAATAACTTCTTGAATTTATTCAGCTTTCGTGAAACATTTACAGCAACTGATTGTTTTATCTGAAACATTAATTCCAATCTAGTCGAACGAAATGCGTAGCAAGAAACCATAAAACATCTAAGAAGAAGAGACTTGATTTCGTTAACATTATCATTATTATTCAAAAAGCCATTTCAGAAAGCGAGAATAAAATAAACTGAAACAATAAACGTTGCTTCGTAATTAAACGTAAATAAAATGGCTGAACTCCATTAACCATTAAATACCCCTTTTTTCCAGAAAAAACAAGAATGACGTCATCATTATAACAAAATCATTTCTAGCTTCAAGATATTAACACATTTGTTTGCATTCTGATTTGTTTCCATTGGAAACGAAGCTGTAAAAATGGATTCCCCACAAATTAAAGAAATATTCAAGGGCAAGAAATAAAAGCGATGTGTAAGAGAATCGATGTAATGTTGATCACAATAAAGTGAAATAGATTAACGCCGTATAAACACAATTAGAAGCGGGGAAAGTACATTACACGCAACTTAGGGAAGTGAAAATGCACGTGTAGATATGTCAAAAAACACAAACGCTGGCAATCCCTAAAAGCCACCTGACCCTCACAACAAAGACGCGGTTCCGTAGAAAATGGTCGTGAGGATAGAAAGATCGACCAAGAATAGCAGCATCTTACATCCACTGGAAGGGCACGGAGACTCTTGAATTCCGTTATCGTTTATTTTCATTCTAATCGTAGAGAAAAGCAACGGTAATTCGATGGTAAACGGCTGTTGCGGGTGTGCTAATACACTGAAAACTAAATGTATTTTTCACTACTCTGAGTTGAAAGAATTTTCTACCACTGAGTTCAAACGGGACGCCGAATTATTCTTTTCACCAACAACAGTCCAACACGCATGTGAACGACAAAACGTCTAGTCAAAACTTGAATTCCAGTTTATTTTACTCTCTCTCTCTCTCTCTCTCTCTCTCTCTCTCTCTCTCTCTCTCTCTACTCAACGTAGACACAACATCAAACTTTTGCCACCAAGTCTCCGGGGCAAAGTGTCTACGCTTTTTGCTACAACGAGAATCAGCGAATGCAAAACAAGCCTGATATGCATACGTGAACTCTCGTCGCGTGACAAAACTTACATGTTTCCATGTTGTAACTTGAACACTCTGGGTTCAATTTCTGATGGGCAATACACGGCGCAACTTTCACTCGTTTTCCTTGTGGACCTGCATAATGGTTGCTACAACAAGAAATGAAACAGATTTACAAAGATGAGCGAAAGAAACGAAGAGTGTACTCTTCAGTTCCATAATGAAAAAGAAACAAATAAAAGATTTTAAGCCAATCCGATGCATTTCTCTGGATTTATCAAATCTGCCGTTTTGATCCACCCGGAATGCATATAAAACCAGATTTTTCTTTCAACAAGAATGTTTAGCCGAAATCCACGACAGAACTGAGATCGACATTTCTCCAGTTTTACTGAAGACGAACTTATACAATTGCCGAAGAGTAACAGAAACACAAATCATCATCTCGAACAGATACTACACTTTGATCTTAGCCAAAAGGCCAAGACCTTCTTTTCATCATCTCGAGAATAACATAACACGAGTTAGTAAATAAAGTTAATTGATTTCATTTAAAAAATAATTATTTAATACAAATAAACGTGTCTCGTTTTAACATGAGAAGATCATAAAAAGACACTAAACTTTAAACAATACATAAAACGTGCAGATGTTTTTCTTTAATTGCATGACATAACATTGCATAATCTGCATACGTTTGAAGGCGTTGCTTTGCAGCTTTCAAAATGTATTTAAAGTCTCCGTTCAGGTTTCAATCCTTAGTTGTGTATTGGTCAAGCGAAGAGGTACCATGACAGTCACAAGACTCCTAGTGTATGGGTGTGTTTAGCTGACAAGGCAATGAATGTCATCCTCTATCTCGCTTTCTTTTTATCTGGGCAACATGGGGATATTTGTATATCACTCAGTTTCACATGTCTAGTCTGGTCCCTTCTGAGAGGTTGAGGGTACACGTTTGAGAGCATAAAAGAACTTATAACCTAATAGTTCCCGCGTTGTCTTCCATGATACAGCTTCTATCGGATCATATATCGTATTCCTTATGGTTGTTTTACAAGTACTTCAACGGAATGTGATCCGATGAACTTCCTACAAAACTTTAGTATCCTCAATTAACCCGACTAGCAACAAAATCACACCTTTCATTTAGATGTTCCGGAGAATTTTCTCTTCTAATAGTATATTTTCTTGGATCGTGAGCGTTAGGAATTTTCTCACTGCTCCTTGTTTTCTGAATCCTACCAACATGTAGAAATTTAAATGCAATGTGAACAAACGTCTTGCTACCAAACTTTCCACCAAGGTAACCCTCTAAAAATATGTCCCTATTACAGTAGCCTCTTACGCTTTAGGGGCGACATACCTTGTTTAAGGCGACCAAAAGTTAAAATGAAACGTCCTAAGCTTGAATAATATAGTTTCTACTTCAAACTATGTGAAGTATTCGTTTACTTCAATATAATGTAGAAATTTACAAACAATTATTATTGAGTCAAACCAGACAAAGTGTGTTGATAGAATGAACGAAACTCATGCGTTATAGATATGCAGATCGATACCTTATCAATTCAATTCACTTCTGATTATATATTGAAAATTATATTTTGTACCAATTATTCTCCGGCTCGCGGCTGAAATAGAAAGCATGTGGAAACGAGAAATACAGAACAAATGAGAGACGACCATTATTCGATCCGCATGCTCCTATCGCGTCCTTTGTAAGAGGTCGATGGATACGTAATCATTTATCATATAGGATGATAAATATACAAGGGGGATAACTCTCTTAGTTTCCATAATGGGTCATATAAGGGAAGCAACAAGAATGCTATTTGGATTCCAATCTCTCATGTGTAAACAGACAGTTGCAGTTTCCAAATGTACGTTCCTACGAAAGGTACGACATTGCACATTATATAGAAACCGAATACGTCTATGAGATTTAGGAATGTTTTAAACGTGGATGATTGGTTATTTTATACATTTTACATTGAGAAGTTTCTTAAATGAGCTCATATCTATGAATCTTCAAAAATCGTTGCTAGATGAACATATTAAAAGGGGAGTAACTCTTCACCTTTGTGAGATATCTTCAGAAATTATTGCTAGATGAACATATTAAAAGGGAAGTAACTCTTCGCCTTTGTGAGTTATCTTCAGAAATTATTGCTAGATGAACATATTAAAAGAGGAGTAACTCTTCACCTTTGTGAGTTATCTTCAGAAATTATTGCTAGATGAACATATTAAAAGGGGAGTAACTCTTCACCTTTGTGAGTTATCTTCAGAAATTATTGCTAGATGAACATATTAAAAGGGGAGTAACTCTTCACCTTTGTAAGTTATCTTCAGAAATTATTGCTAGATGAACATATTAAAAGAGGGGTAACTCTTCACCTTTGTGAGTTATCTTCAGAAATTATTGCTAGATGAACATATTAAAAGAGGAGTAACTCTTCGCCTTTGTGAGTTATCTTCAGAAATTATTGCTAGATGAACATATTAAAAGGGGAGTAACTCTTCACCTTTGTGAGTTATCTTCAGAAATTATTGCTAGATGAACATATTAAAAGGGGAGTAACTCTTCACCTTTGTGAGTTATCTTCAGAAATGATTGCTAGATGAACATATTAAAAGGGGAGTAACTCTTCACCTTTGTGAGTTATCTTCAGAAATTATTGCTAGATGAACATATTAAAAGGGGAGTAACTCTTCACCTTTGTGAGTTATCTTCAGAAATTATTGCTAGATGAACATATTAAAAGGGGAGTAACTCTTCACCTTTGTGAGTTATCTTCAGAAATTATTGCTAGATGAACATATTAAAAGGGGAGTAACTCTTCACCTTTGTGAGTTATCTTCAGAAATTATTGCTAGATGAACATATTAAAAGGGGAGTAACTCTTCACCTTTGTGAGTTATCTTCAGAAATTATTGCTAGATGAACATATTAAAAGAGGAGTAACTCTTCACCTTTGTGAGTTATCTTCAGAAATTATTGCTAGATGAACATATTAAAAGGGGAGTAACTCTTCACCTTTGTGAGTTATCTTCAGAAATTATTGCTAGATGAACATATTAAAAGGGGAGTAACTCTTCACCTTTGTGAGTTATCTTCAGAAATTATTGCTAGATGAACATATTAAAAGGGGAGTAACTCTTCACCTTTGTGAGTTATCTTCAGAAATTATTGCTAGATGAACATATTAAAAGAGGAGTAACTCTTCGCCTTTGTGAGTTATCTTCAGAAATTATTGCTAGATGAACATATTAAAAGGGGAGTAACTCTTCACCTTTGTGAGTTATCTTCAGAAATTATTGCTAGATGAACATATTAAAAGGGGAGTAACTCTTCACCTTTGTGAGTTATCTTCAGAAATTATTGCTAGATGAACATATTAAAAGGGGAGTAACTCTTCACCTTTGTGAGTTATCTTCAGAAATTATTGCTAGATGAACATATTAAAAGAGGAGTAACTCTTCACCTTTGTGAGTTATCTTCAGAAATTATTGCTAGATGAACATATTAAAAGAGGAGTAACTCTTCGCCTTTGTGAGTTATCTTCAGAAATTATTGCTAGATGAACATATTAAAAGGGGAGTAACTCTTCACCTTTGTGAGTTATCTTCAGAAATGATTGCTAGATGAACATATTAAAAGGGGAGTAACTCTTCACCTTTGTGAGTTATCTTCAGAAATTATTGCTAGATGAACATATTAAAAGGGGAGTAACTCTTCGCCTTTGTGAGTTATCTTCAGAAATTATTGCTAGATGAACATATTAAAAGGGGAGTAACTCTTCACCTTTGTGAGTTATCTTCAGAAATTATTGCTAGATGAACATATTAAAAGGGGAGTAACTCTTCACCTTTGTGAGTTATCTTCAGAAATTATTGCTAGATGAACATATTAAAAGAGGAGTAACTCTTCACCTTTGTGAGTTATCTTCAGAAATTATTGCTAGATGAACATATTAAAAGAGGAGTAACTCTTCACCTTTGTGAGTTATCTTGCCTCGAATAGATTTGGAGAGTGGAGTTATGTCCCTTGTACATGTCAGATAGTGACAATATTGGAATAAAGCGTGTTACAGACCTCTCTTTTTAAGAAATACGTGTTTGACTAAGAAGTAATTCTTTTCTTCACCTGTAAATGGAGAATAAATGTTAATTATTGTGTTTATTCAATTCTTTTTTTTTATATCTGCCCAATACCTTACAAATACCAGGGACTACATATCAATAATCTTTAAACTAGTTTGTTAAAAGTCATTTTTTTGTTTTCTTTCATTTAAATTAAATCACATGGCCGTTTGGTATAATCGTGAATGTGTTCGCTAATGAGCCGTAACATAGAGTTCAATCCTCGGTTGAGTGATACCAACGCTTTAAACACGCTTCTCTATGCCTCGTTTCTAAACACTTTGCATAATTAGGTGTAGGGCAAAGATAAGTGGAGTAATCGAAGAAAAATTCTCGGCGTAGTAGTTAATCAAAAGGTCCCATTTAGGGTTGCCCTCAACTAAGGTCGAAATACTATTATTATTGAAATGCATTTTCATTTAATACATCAGATACCAGATATCAAACACCTTGAATAAATATTTGAAGATATAAAGAACTTGAAGCATAAAAACTTTTACTAAAATGATCTGATTCGGCATTAAATAACCTACAAAGGGTTGGTATGTCGTAAAACAAAACAACCAAACCAAACACCTTGAATAAACATTTGAAGATATAAAGATCTTGAAGCATAAAAACGTTTCGGCATTAAATAACCCGAAAAGGGTTGATATGCCGTAAAACAAAACAACCAAACCAACCAACCCAAACAAACCAGATTATAAACAAATACATAAAGAATATTAATAAAACATGTCATATAAAAAAAAACGTTTCTCAAAGCCGTTGAGAATTTCATGTGTTTTCACCTCCGGCTAGTTTCGTGAATTTCCATAAGAAGTTGGTGAACATTTTTTTTCGCTCGTGGAAGTATTGATTCGTTAAAGCTGTAAGGAAAACACTGCGATTGGCAATAAGCATGAAACTGCCTGAAACGATGCACCGACTCCTCTTTCTTCTTTTTCTTCATTCTCCGCAATTATTGAAGAAACCATTTAATTCGATATACAAACACATATATACTAATCTTCATTCAATTCCATAAATGATGATAAAATGTTAGTGTTTTATCGCAAAGATTACTTTGGAAAACAATGAAAATGACTAAACATTACGTATTGTAATATTCGTTATTTCTTATATTCTTTAGTTGTACAAAGTGACTGTTTAATAATTTACGGAATGGGAGGTGACGGTGGTTTAATGGATAACGACACGGACTGAAGACCTGGGTATTCCAAGTCCGAATCAAGTCGGTTCCACAGTATCACTTTAACATAGGGGTGTTGTAAACCTTCTCTTGGTCCTTCCCGTAAGTGCCCGATGTCTTTCTAGAAAAAAGTTATAACTAGAAAAACTTCGGGGAAACTAATGCCAACACCAGAATCATCTAATTCACACGAAAGAAGTCGTTACGGAATAGCGATCAGTGAATAAATACGACGTGTCTTAGATAGATATGGGATGGCTAAAATGATGTGCTTAACTAAGAATTCGTATCATGCTGTTGCGAGATTTTAAGTTGGCAATTTTTTTTAGATTAGGATTGATAATGTGTATTATTTCGATTGGTCCGACCACTTTTCTCATCTCTAAAGTTATTCTCACAACGTTTCGGCCGATGTAAATTCCGACATTTTCAGGTGCTTCTTATTGAACTTGAGAAATTTTTATGTCGACCTCGGGAATCTGTACGGAATGTCGACTTTTATTTTATTTAAGACTTCTACACAGACATAACCAATTAGAATTCTTAAGTAATTCGTAATTGTGTTCGACAACGGCTGACAGAACGAGAACAAACTACCCTCGTTGATTAAATAAGGAGTTCCGTTCGAAATTCCGTACAAATTCCCGAGTTGGACAAGACGCACTTGAAAACGATTGGTGGTTACATCGGACGAAACTTTGTGAATATAACAACCGAGATGAGAACAACAGTTTGAATAATACAAATAATACGCGATTCTTATTGTTCTCATACATCACTATCGACATCAGAGGTCATTCAACTGTAGCTAGGCGTTCAGGTAACATAATTATTTTCTCATCAGTGCCGGCAGGTGTGCGTTGAGTAAACATGAATACAGTTTAAGTTCAACGTGTTTCATTAATCACATTTCTTTCACTAAACATGTGCTCAATTTTCGAAATGCCACGAGGTTTCTAATATCCTTATTACCGCATACAGTGTGTGAGAGAAGACAAGTACAAACTAAAGCAAGACTACCACCGATGACATTCTGTATTCTTGATCAAAAAACATATAGAAAGCGAAATAGCAATGGTCTTATTTTGACCAGTGTGGACAGTGGCCACTGTAAACGTAAGAGGTTACTGAGAATTATGGTGTAGGTTTTGGGTGTCATCCTAAGTTTACAGCTGTGTAGTGAGATGTCTGTTTACATTAGTTTTAAACCTATGGACGGCGGTACAGCTGGGAAAACAGGGAGCAGGGGGGAGTTCTAGAGGCCGGTAGCACGTGCAAATAAGCTATTGGAGTAGAAGGCTCTCCGGTATCTGGGGATCTCCACAGTGAATGGATGGGATTTAGTTGATTGTCGAGTTGGTCTAGTGTATTTACGTCGAAGGGGGGGGGGCATATTCTGAATAAATTACTTTTTTCTTTTCTACCAATTCAATAATTCAAATGCTACACCTCAACCCGTTAGATATTCTAAGTAAGTCTTTCTGCCTTTATCTTCACTATGTCATTAATTTTCATGCAACATATTTACTCTTTAATTACTTATCCGTTTAGTATGTTTTAAATAAATTATAACAAACAATAAATAATAATAAATGATGAATAATAATTATCTCATCTCATCTAAGTTTCATCCTCCATCTCAATCTCAATATATATAAGGCAAAAATATGTGATATGTATGTAACGCTAAGGCTTTTAAAATACTAAACAAACACCTCCGAATTAGGTATTATTTTAACCGGCATAACCTCGAGAAAATAATATCGAAAAATTAAAAAAAAAATTCATTTTTAAGGGGTCAAATAGCCATTTTTTCGTTTAATGTGATCACGATTTTTAATGTTATCTTGTGCACATGACGTCACATAGATAGGTACATGACGTCATAGTAATAAGTTCGGATATTATTTTATGCTATCGTCACGTTATTATTGTTTTTTTTTGCATTTTTCTTCGGACTATTGCCCTGATAAAAGGGAGGGTAATAAGCGATAGTTATTTTAGTATAGCTCTAGAGGCCTCCTTGTATTTAGCGATTGAAAATGAGGAAAAATATCATGATGGAATTGAAAATAATGAAGAATATCATGAGAGGATTGAAAATGATGAAGAATACCATGTGAGGATTGAAAATGATAGGGTGAGAGGATTGAAAATGATGAAGAACATCATGAGTGGATTGAAAATGATAAAGAATATCATGAGGGGAGTGTAAATGATGAAGAATACCATGAGAGGATTAAAAGTGATGAAGAACATCATGAGAGGATTGAAAATGATGAAGAATACCATGAGAGGATTGAAAATGATGTAGAACATCATGAGAGGATTGAAAATGATGAAGAATATCATGAGAGGATTGAAAATGATGTAGAACATCATGAGAGGATTGAAAATGCTGAAGAATCTCATGAGAGGATTGAAAATGATGAAGAATATTATGAGAGGATTGAAAATGATAAAGAATACCATGAGAGGATTGAAAATGATGAAGAATACCATGAAAGGATTGAAAATTATAAAGAATTTCACGAGGAGATTAAAAATCATGAAGAATATCATGAGAGGATTGACCATGATGAAGAATATCATGAGGGGATTGAAAATGATGAAGAACATCATGAGGGGATTGAAAATGATGAAGAACATCATGAGGGGATTGAAAATGATGAAGAAACTCATGAGAGGATTGAAAATGCTGAAGAATACCATGAGGGGATTGAAAATGATGAAGAACATCATGAGAGGATTGAAAATGATGAAGAATATCATGAGAGGATTGAAAATGATGTAGAACATCATGAGAGGATTGAAAATGCTGAAGAATACCATGAAGGGATTGAAAATGATGAATAATCTCATGAGAGGATTGAAAATGATGTAGAATATTATGAGAGGATTGAAAATGATAAAGAATACCATGAGAGGATTGAAAATGATGAAGAATATCATGAGAGGATTGAAAATGATGTAGAACATCATGAGAGGATTGAAAATGCTGAAGAATACCATGAGGGGATTGAAAATGATGAATAATCTCATGAGAGGATTGAAAATGATGTAGAATATTATGAGAGGATTGAAAATGATAAAGAATACCATGAGAGGATTGAAAATTATAAAGAATGTCACGAGGAGATTAAAAATCATGAAAAATATCATGAGAGGATTGAACATGATAAAGAATATCATGAGGGGATTGAAAATGATGAAGAACATCATGAGGGGATTGAAAATGATTTAGAATATAATGAGGGGATTGAAAATGATGAAGAACATCATGAAAGGATTTAAAATGATGAAGAATATCATGGAGGATTGGAAATGATGAAGAATATCATGAGGAGATTGAAAATGATGAATAATATCATGAGAGGATTGAAAATGATGAAAAACATCATGAGGTGATTGAAAATGGTGAAGAACATCATGAGGGTGTTGAAAATGATGACGAACATCATGAGGGGATTGAAAATGATGAAGAATATTATGAGGGGATGTAAAATGAAGCAAAATACCATGAGGCGATTGAAAATGATGAAGAATATCATGAGAGGATTGAAAATTATTAAGAATACCATGAGGGGGTTGAAAATGATGAAGAATATCATGAGGGGATTTAAAATGGTGATAAACATCATGAAGGGATTGAAAATGATGAAGAATACTATGAGGGATTGAAAATAATGAAGAACATCATGAGGGGATTGAATATTATGAAGAACATCATGAGAGGATTGAAAATGATGAAGATGGTCATGTGGGGATTGAAAATAATGAAGAAAATTATGAGGGGATTGAAAATGATTAAGAATATCTATGATACATGATACATGATACATGATACCTATCTATGATATATATACATGATACATATCTATGATACATGATACATATCTATGATACATGATACATATCTATGACACATGATACATATCTATGACACATGATACATGATACATATTCATGATACATATCCATGATACATGAAACATATCTATTATCCATATCCATGATACATGATACATATCCATGATACATATCCATGATACATGATACATATCCATGATACATTATACATATCCATGATACATGATTCATATCCATGATACATATCATGATACATGATAGATATCCATGATGCATATCCATGATACATATTCACGATACATATCCATGATACATGATACATATCCATGAAACATGATACATATAAATGATACATTATACATATACATAATAAATATCAATGACAAATGATACATATCCATGATACATATCCGTGATACATGATACATATCGATGATACATATACATGATACATGTACATGATACATGATACATGATTCATATCTATGATACATAACACATATCTATGATACAGTATACATTATACATACCTATGATACATGATACATATCCATGATACATATCCATGATACATGATACATATCCATGATACATGATATATATCCATGATACAGATCCATGATACATATCCATGATACATGATACATATCCATGATACATATCTATGATACATTATACATATCCATGATACATGATAATATCCATAATACATGATACATATCCATGATACATGATAAATATCCATGATACATATCCATGATACATATCCATGATACATGAAACATATCTATAATAGATATACATGATACATATCCATGATACATGTCCATGATACATGATACATATACTTATCCATGATACATATCCATGATACATGATACATGATACATATCCATGATACATACACATGATACATGATACATATTCATAATACATATCCATGATACATGATACATATCCATGATACATGTCCATGATACATGATACATATCCATGATACATGACACATGATACATATCCATGATACATGATACATATCCATGATACATGATACATATACATATCCACGATAAATGATATATATATACTTATACATGATACATATCCATGATACATATACGTATACATGATACATACACATGATACATATACATATACATGATACATATACATGATACATATACATGATACACGATATATATACATGATCCAATGTATTTATGTAATAACTTTATAAAAATGCTGACTCACTAAACATGCTCCATAATCTCTTGCCGGATGTACCCGTCTTGCCCTAAATTGTGTCCGGTTGTATCAGGTCATCCCATAAATTCTGTCCGGATGCATCAATAACAACATAGGAAGGCAGTGATGTCAGTAGTTCTCAGGAGGCCTACTTGATTTGCAAAGTAATGTAGGTGCTTCTGAAGTATAACGGTCCCTAGAAATATTGGTGCTTCTAAAGTATAACGGTCCCACAGGAATGTTGCTTCTAAAGTATAATGGTCCCCAGGAATGTTGATGCTTTTAAAGTATAACGGTCAACAAGAATGTTGATGCTTCTAAAGTATAACGGTCCCTAGAAATATTGGTGCTTCTAAAGTATAACGGTCCCTCCCCAGGAACGTTGGTGCTTCTAAAGTATAACGATCCTTAGAAATATTGGTGCTTCTACAGTATAACGGTCCCCAATAATGTTGATGCTTCTAAAGTATGACGGACCCCCCAGGAATGTTGGTGCTTCGAAAGTATAACGGTCCCTAGAAATATAAGTGCTTCTCCAGTATAGGGACCAAGGGTGCTTCTACAATATAGGACCCAGCATCAGGGGTGCTTCTAAATTAAGGACCCGGAGGCTTCTGCAGAATAGGGATAATGGGTGCTTCTCCAGTATAGGGACTAGGGGTGCTTCTCCACTATAGGTACCAGGGGTGTTTCTACAATATAGGACCCAGTACCGGGGTGCTTCTACAATATAGGACCCGGAGGCCTATGAAGAATAAGGACCATGGGTGCTCTGCAGTATAGCGGCCAGGGGTTCTTCTACAGTATAGGACCCAGCACCAGGGGTGCTTCTACAATATAGGACCCGGAGGCTTCTGCAGTATGGTTCTTTGATATGACCAGGGCACCTCGGAAATTTTTTTCTTTCTTTAACTGAAAATATTTCTATGTATGGGGAAGGGTAAAAAAAAAAAATTTTCTTTCGAGGGGGGTTAAATTTTTTTTTGTTTTAAATTAAAAATATTTCTAAGTATGTGGGAGGATGAAAAAAAAGTTTTCATGGGTGGTACCAAAAAAATATAGTATGCGCACTAGGGCGGCGATAGGTACGAATATAGTATGCGCACCGGGCCGGCGATAGGTATATACATAGTATGTGCACTGGAGTGGCAATAGGTACGTATATAGTAGTGCATAGGGGTGCCGATAGGTACGTATTTAGCATTCACACCGGGGTGGCGATAGGTACGTATTTAGCATTCGCACCGGGGCGGCGATATGTACATATTTAGTATTCGCACTGAGGCAGCGATATGTACATATGTAGTATGCACACTGAGTCGTCGATAGTTATGTATATAGCACGTGCACATGGACGGCAATAAGTACGTATACAGCATGTGCACCGGGCCGGTGATAGGTATGTATTTAGAATGCGCTCCGGGGCGGCGATCGGTACGTATATAGCACGCACAGTGGGGCGGGGATAGGTACGTATATAGCATGCGCAACGGGGCGGCGATAGGTACGTATATAGCACGCGCAACGGGGCAGCGATAGGTACGTATTCAGCATTCGCACCGGGTGGGGGATAGGTATGTATTTAGCATTCGCACCGGGGCAGCGATAGGTACATATTAAGCATTCACACCGGGGCGGCGATAGGTACGTATTTAGCATTCAGGGGTGGCGATAGGTATGTATATTGCATGTGCACATGGGCGGCAAAAAGTATGTATATAGCATGTGCACCGGGCCGGTGATAGGTATGTATTTAGCATGCGCTCCATGGCGGCGATTGGTACGTATACAGCACGTGCAGCGGGGCGGCGATAGGTACATATATATAACGGGCACCAGGGCGGCGAAAGGTACGTATTTAGCATTCGTACCAGGGCAGCAATAGGTACGTATTTAACATTCGCACCAGGGCAGCAGTATGTACATTTTTAGTATTTGCATTGTGGCAGTGATAGGTACTTATGCAGTATGCACACTGGGGCGGCAATAGCTACATATTTAGCATTCGCACCTGGGTGGCGATAAGTACGTATTTAGCATTTGCACCGGGGCGGGGATAGGTACGTATTTAGTATTCGCACCGTGGCGGCGATAGGTACTTATATTGTATCTGCACCCAGGTCGGCGATAGGTACTTATATAGTATCTGCACCGGGGTTGCAAAAGGTATGTATATATTATGTGCACTGGGGCGACGATAGGTACGTATATAGTATGCGCACCGGGGTGGCAATAGATACGTATATAGTATGAACACCGGGGCGAATATAAGTACCTATATAGAAGGCGCAGACAGAGGTGGTACTTTTTATAGAAATAAGTCACACTATTGCCCTGGGAAACGTAGGATGAAATGGTGGGGAAGAAACAGCTTTCGCAAAAGGCAAAATTAGAAAGTAGCGGTGAAATGGGGCGACCAGGGAAGAGAAAAGTAGAAAGATAAAGAAACGGCTATAGAGAGAGGGACAGAAATAGAAGTTTTAATATAAAGATGTTACACACGCGATTTTTCTTCAATTATAAGTTTTTATGACCCCGAGCAACGCCGGGTACCCCTGCTAGTCTATTATATAAACGTCACCTGTCTGTATGGATGTATGTATGTATGTATGTATGTATGTATGTATGTAAAGCTTCTCCTCCGAAAGTACCCAACACACAGTCATACGGGTGACATCATTCCGACCGGCCAGCCCAGACGCGTGTAATATCTCGGAACCGGAAAAAAAAAATTGACTCTTCCGGGGTCGACTGAGCACTTTTCTCCAATGGGGGTGGCTTTTAACTCCATTTTTCAACGTTATTTATACTAATTTGAGAAGAAAAATAATGCAAAGTCACGATAAACCAGATATGACGTCAGAGTAAGGGAGTGACGGGTAGAAATTCACTCACACTACAACCATTTTTTTTCTTTCTTTCTTCTTTCCCTCTCACTCCCACACTTTCTACCTTTCTTTCTTAATTATTAATAGACGCTAATATTCCTTCCCCCCTCCCTTCCTCACTATGGCCGTTCTGTTATCCTGATATAATACTTCCAGGCATTACCTCCTCCTTTCAGGCCAAATAGGGGGGGGGGGAATGTCGGCATTCACCGATGTGAGTGCCACAGGCCAAATCTGGGGAGAGGGAGTGTCGGCATTCGGACGTGGGGCGCCTCAGGCCAAATCTTGGGAGGGGGAATGTCGGCATTCGCTGGTATGAGCGCCTCAGGCCAAATTTGGGGATGGGGGAATGTGGGCATTCGCCGGTATGAGCGGCTCAGGCGAAATTTTGGGGAGTTTGAGTATTAGTCGGCGTGAGAGAGATCCCTACCGTGGGCGCGATCAGCCGTACTTTAGGGGAGAGGAAGTGCACCAAAGGAAAAGGGATTAAAAAATAAAATGATAATCTGATTTTTGATTCGAGAGTGTAAGATCGACACCTATCGGATAGGACTAGATAATACACTTGATCTCAAAGCAAAAATGCCGAGAACAGATACTACACTTTGATCTTAGCCAAAAGGCCGACAAAGCTTAAAAAGGTATTTACTCCTCCCCAGGAGTTAGGCACAAGGCCAGTTTTATCTTACTCCCACAAGTAAGATGTGACCACAGATTGGGTCGAGAAAGTGGGGTTAAAAGCCAGCGCTCGAGAGGTGAGCACTCTGGCCATTTAAAAATTGCCTGGGCAGCCCCGTCGGCATTCCCCGGTAGGGGCGCCTCAGACAGTAAGCAATAAACTTACTCCTCCCCAAAGAGGGGAGGCGAAGCCTGGGAGGGTGGACCTCCTAGAACTGCACAGGACAATCCCATAGACCGGCGTAAATCAAGCCCCGGAGGCCAAGACAATACCAGTCTATGGGGTGCAGTATCCATCGGAACAGATACTACACTTTGATCATTAGCCAAAGGCGTTATTTAACACCCACCCACAATGGGAGTATGTGACACAAGGTCGGAAAGTGGGATTTGAAAAGCCAGCGCCCGAGAAGGTGAGCGCTCTGGCCATTAAAAATTGCCTGGGCAGCCCCGTCGGCATTCCCCGGTAGGGGCGCCTCAGACAGTAAGCAATTAACTTACTCCTCCCCAAAGAGGGGAGGTAAAGCCTGGGAGGGTGGACCTCCTAGAACTGCACAGGACAATCCCATAGACCGGCGTAAATCAAGCCCCGGAGGCCAAGACAATACCAGTCTATGGGGTGCAGTATCCATCGGAACAGATACTACACTTTGATCATTAGCCAAAGGCGTTATTTAACACCCACCCACAATGGGAGTATGTGACACAAGGTCGGAAAGTGGGATTTGAAAAGCCAGCGCCCGAGAAGGTGAGCGCTCTGGCCATTAAAAATTGCCTGGGCAGCCCCGTCGGCATTCCCCGGTAGGGGCGCCTCAGACAGTAAGCAATTAACTTACTCCTCCCCAAAGAGGGGAGGTAAAGCCTGGGAGGGTGGACCTCCTAGTACTGCACAGGACAATCCCATAGACCGGCGTAAATCAAGCCCCGGAGGCCAAGACAATACCAGTCTATGGGGTGCAGTATCCATCGGAACAGATACTACACTTTGATCATTAGCCAAAGGCGTTATTTAACACCCACCCACAATGGGAGTATGTGACACAAGGTCGGAAAGTGGGATTTGAAAAGCCAGCGCCCGAGAAGGTGAGCGCTCTGGCCATTAAAAATTGCCTGGGCAGCCCCGTCGGCATTCCCCGGTAGGGGCGCCTCAGACAGTAAGCAATAAACTTACTCCTCCCCAAAGAGGGGAGGCGAAGCCTGGGAGGGTGGACCTCCTAGAACTGCACAGGACAGACCCATAGACCGGCGGAAATCAAGCCCCGAAGGCCAAGACAATACCGATCTATGAAGTGCAGCATCCATCGGAACAGATACTACACTTTGATCTTAGCCAAAGGCGTTATTTAACACCCACCCACAATGGGAGTATGTGACACAAGGTCGGAAAGTGGGATTTTAAAAGCCAGCGCCCGAGAAGGTGAGCGCTCTGGCCATTAAAAATTGCCTGGGCAGCCCCGTCGGCATTCCCCGGTAGGGGCGTCTCAGACAGTAAGCAATAAACTTACTCCTCCCCAAAGAGGGGAGGCGAAGCCTGGGAGGGTGGACCTCCTAGAACTGCACAGGACAGACCCATAGACCGGCGGAAATCAAGCCTCGAAGGCCAAGACAATACCGATCTATGAAGTGCAGCATCCATCGGAACAGATACTACACTTTGATCTTAGCCAAAGGCGTTATTTAACACCCACCCACAATGGGAGTATGTGACACAAGGTCGGAAAGTGGGATTTGAAAAGCCAGCGCTCGAGAAGGTGAGCGCTATGGCCATTAAAAATTGCCTGGGCAGCCCCGTCGGCATTCCCCGGTAGGGGCGCCTCAGACAGTAAGCAATTAACTTACTCCTCCTCAAAGAGGGGAGGCGAAGCCTGGGAGGGTGGACCTCCTAGAACTGCACAGGACAGACCCATAGACCGGCGTAAATCAAGCCCCGAAGGGCAAGACAATACCGATCTATGAAGTGCAGTATCCATCGGAACAGATACTACACTTTGATCTTAGCCAAAAGGCCAACAAATTCAGGGTATTTACTCCTCCCCAGGAGTTAGGCACAAGGCCAGTTTTATCCTACTCCCACAAGTAAGATGTGACCACAGATTGGGTCGAGAAAGTGGGGTTAAAAGCCAGCGCTCGAGAGGTGAGCACTCTGGCCATTTAAAAATTGCCTGGGCAGCCCCGTCGGCATTCCCCGGTAGGGGCGCCTCAGACAGTAAGCAATAAACTTACTCCTCCCCAAAGAGGGGAGGCGAAGCCTGGGGGGGTGGACCTCCTAGAACTGCACAGGACAATCCCATAGAACGGCGTAAATCAAGCCCCGGAGGCCAAGACAATACCAGTATGCGATTTACTGGATTATTTATAACAAATCTACTGCAGTACAGCAGCCTATCCACTATACACTGTTCAAATTACTTTAATAAATTAACAAGTTATAATAACTATGATTTTCTTTCAACAAACATTGTACAATACTATTTAACAAATTATTACATGAGTTTTAAATATCAAAAAAAATTTTTAGACTCCTCTAGGCCGTTTTTCTCTAATTCAACATAGCTTTTATACGCCATTTTTTTAACATCGAAATAATCTGGCTTTTCAACCCCCACTTTCCGACCCGAGCTTGGGTCACATCTTACTGGTGGGAGTAGGATAAAAACTGGCCTTGTGCCTAACTCCTGGAGAGGAGTAAATTACTCTAATGTATTTGTGTACTAATCCGATAAAAATGCAGAGTCACTGTAAACATCCCATAATCCCTTGCCGGATGTACCCGGTCTTGTCCTAAATTGTGTCCGGTTGTATCAGATCATCCAATAACTTCTGTCCGGATGCATCAATAACAACATAGGAATCCTATGTTAAGTGTGTGTAGTGAAACAAGGGTTGCTCAATCACATCCGCACCTGTCCCATAATCCCTTGCCGGATGTACCCGGTCTTGCTCTAAATTACCTTCTCCTTTCATGCCAAATTGGGAGGGGGGTGACGGCATTCGCCGGTGTGAGCGCCTCAGGCCAATTTTTTTCTTGGGGGGGGGATATTAAGAAAATCTATAATAAAGACCAATGTGCATTTAATTGTATCTATAATAAAGACCAATGTGCATTTATTTGTATCTATAATAAAGACCAATGTGCATTTATTTGTATCTATAATAAAGACCAATGTGCATCTATATTTATCTATAATAAAGACCAATGTGCATTTATATTTCATCGAGGGGGGGGGGCTTTTCATTTATTTTTGATGATATTTTATAGTAATTTGAAATTGCTGAGTAATATTTAATTACGTAATACCTCAAGTTCATAAACCAATTAATGTTTTTTAATGAAATTTATTTTTTAGAGGGTAGCTAAGGAAGTGC
This sequence comes from Sepiola atlantica, assembly GCA_963556195.1. Classification (NCBI taxonomy): domain Eukaryota; kingdom Metazoa; phylum Mollusca; class Cephalopoda; order Sepiida; family Sepiolidae; genus Sepiola; species Sepiola atlantica. The sequence goes on along the minus strand of OY744534.1, from coordinate 95,748,801 downwards.
GTTAACTCACGTTTAAAATACACAATTAAGGTGTTTAAAACAAGGTTAGAGAATATATACATAACATATAAAAGTGTATTCTTATGTAAAATCTACAGAGTAAGATGATGAGAGTATTCTCGAATCTATTAACCCAGCCCTTAGGGGTCCATGGGGAATATTTCATCTGGGGGGGGGGGGCTTTTCATTTATTTTTCATTATATTTTATAGTAATTTGAAATTGCTGAGTCATATTGTAATTTAATTACGTAATACCTCAAGTTCATAAACCAATTAATGTTTTTTAATGAAATTTATTTTTTAGAGGGTAGCTAAGGAAGTGCGTTAACTCACGTTTAAAACACACAATTAAGGTGTTTAAAACAAGGTTAGAGAATATATACATAACATATAAAAGTGTATTCTTATGTAAAATTCACAGAGTTAGATGATGAGAGTATTCTCGAATCTATTAACCCAGCCCTTAGGGGTCCATGGGGAATATTTCATCGAAGGGGGGGGGGGATTTTCATTTATTTTTCATTATATTTTATAGTAATTTGAAATTACTGAGTCATATTGTAATTTAATTACGTAATACCTCAAGTTCATAAACCAATTAATGTTTTTTAATGAAATTTATTTTTTAGAGGGTAGCTAAGGAAGTGCGTTAACTCACGTTTAAAAACACAATTAAGGTGTTTAAAACAAGGTTAGAGAATATATACATAACATATAAAAGTGTATTCTTATGTAAAATTCACAGAGTAAGATGATGAGAGTATTCTCGAATCTATTAACCCAGCCCTTAGGGGTCCATGGGGAATATTTCATCGGGGGGGGGGCTTTTCATTTATTTTTCATTATATTTTATAGTAATTTGAAATTGCTGAGTCATATTGTAATTTAATTACGTAATACCTCAAGTTCATAAACCAATTAATGTTTTTTAATGAAATTTATTTGTTAGAGGATAGCTAAGGAAGTGCGTTAACTCACGTTTAAAAACACAATTAAATTTTAGGGGTCAGGACAAATTTTTTAGGGGTCAGGCCAAATTTTTTATTTTATTTTTTTTTAACTTAAAATATTTCTCAGGGTTGTGGGACACTGAAAAAAAAAGTTGGTGGGGGGCTGGAGAGATTAGGGGGTCGGGGAAAATTTAAGGGTCAGGCCAAATTCTTTAGGGGTCCGGCCAAATTTTTTTTTTCTTTTTTTGAACTTAAAATATTCCTCAGGGGAAGAGTGAAAAAAAGTTGGAGGGGGGGGGCTGGAGAGATTAGGGGGTCGGGGAAAATTTTAGGGGTCAGGCCAAATTTTTTTTTTTTCTTTGAACTCAAAATATTTCTCATGTTTGGGAGAGTAAAAGAAATTGATGGGGGCTGGAGAGATTGGGGGTCGGAGAAATTTTCAGGGGTCAGGACAAACTTTTAAGTGGTCGGGCCAAATTTTTTTATTTTTTGAACAAAAATATTACTCAGGGTGGGCGAGAGTAAAAAAACTGGGGGGGGGCTGGAGAGATTGGGGGGGTCTGGGAAATTTTTAGGGGTCAGGACAAACTTTTTATAGGTCAAGCCAAATTTTTTTATTTTTTTTATTTTTTTAACTAACAATATTTCTTAGGATTGGGAGAGAATAATAAAAAAGTTGGGGGCGTTCTGAAGAGATTGGGGGCTCGGGGAAATGTTTAGAGGTCAGGACAAACTTTTTAGGGGTCGGGCCAAATTTTATTTATTTTTTTATTTTTGGAACTAAAAATATTACTCAGGGTTGGGCGAGAGTAAAAAAAAGTTGGGGGGCCTGGAGAGATTGGTGGTCGTGGAAATTTTTAGCGGCGATATAAACGTATTTACCATTCGCACCGAGGAGACTATAGGTACGTATTTAGCATTCAGCGGTGGCGATAGGAACGTATATAGCATGTGCACATGGGATGCCATAAGTACGAATATAGCATGCGCACCGGGAGTGTCAAAAAAAATTGGGGTGGGGGGCAACATTTTTTTCCTTTTCTTTTATCTTTTTCATTGACAATATTTATATGTATGGGGCAGGATGAAAAAAAAAATTTTCGGGGCGGGGGAGCTAAAAAAAATTTTTTTTTCTTTTTTTAAACTAAAAATATTTCTATGTATGGGGGGAACATAAAATTTTGGGGGCGGGTCAAAAAATTTTCTTTTCTTTTTTATTTCTTTTAAATTAAAAATATTTCTAAGTATGTGGGAGGATGGAAAAAAATGTTCGTGGGGGGAGGCAAAAACATTTCTTTTTTTCTGTTTTTAACTAAAATTATTTATATTTATGATAGTGACAATACATGAATGAACACTATTTTGTTTTTCAAACACGACAGGGGTGCACTAATATGAGTTCTTACGTGTGCGAACTGGGCTGGAGATAGGTACATATATAGTATGTGCACCCTTGCAGAGATAGGTAAGTATGTAGTATGCACACCAGAGCCGCGATAAGTACGAATATATTATGCGCACCAGGCCGGCGATAGGTTTATATATAGTATGTGCCCTGGGGTGGTATAGGTACATATATAGTAGTGTATAGGGGTGGCGATAGTTACGTATTTAGCATTCGCCCTGGGGTTGCGATAGGTACGTATTCAGCATTCGCACAGGGGCGGCGATATGTACATATTTAGTATTCACACTGGGGCAGTGATAGGTACATATGGTGTATGCACACCGGGGCGGCAATATGTACGTATTTAGCATTCACCCCTGGGCGGAGATAGGTACTTATTTAGCATTCAGCGGTGGCGATAAATACGTATATAGCATGTGCACATCGGCGGCAATAAGTATGTATATAGTATGTGCACCGGGGCGGTGATAGGCATGTATTTAGCATGTGCACTGGGGCAGCGATCGGTTCATATATAGCACGTGCACCAGGGCGCTGATAGGTACGTATATAGCACGCGCACCAGGGCGGCGAAAGGTACGTATTTAAAATTCACACCGGGGCGGCGATAGGTACGTATATAGCACGCGCACCGGGGCGGCGAACGGTACGTACTTAAAATTCACACCGGAGCGGCGATAGGTACGTATTTAGCATTCACACCGGGGCGGCGATAGGTATGTATTTAGCATTCACACCGGGGCGGTGATAGGTATGTATTTAGCATTCACACCGGGGCGGCGATAGGTACGTATTTAGCATTCACACAGGGTGGCGATAGGTATGTATTTAGCATTCACACCGGGGCGGCGATAGGTATGTATTTAGCATTCGCACCAGGGTGGCGATATGTACGTATTTAGCTTCCGACCCGGGGCAGCGATAGGTACGTATTTAGAATTCACACCGGGGCGGTGATAGGTACGTATTTAGAATTCACACCGGGGCGGCGATAGGTATGTATTTAGCATTCGCACCGGGGCAGCAATTAGTACCTATTTAGCTTCCACACCGGGGCGGCTATAGGTACGTATTCAGAATTTAGGAGTGGCGATAGCTACGTATATAACATGTACACATGGGCAGCAATAAGTACGTACATAGCATGCGCTCTGCGGCGGCAGTCAGTACATATATAGCACGCGCACCGGGGCGGCGATATGGACGTATATAGCACGTGCACCGGGGCGGCGATAGGTACGTATATAGCACATGCACCGGAACGGCGAAAGGTATGTATTTCGCATTCGCACCGGGGCGGCTATAGGTACGTATTTAGCATTCGCACCGGGCCGGCGATAGGTACGTATTTAGCATTCGCACCAAAGCGGCGATAGGTACGTATTTAGCATTCGCACCAAAGCGGCAATATGTACATATTAATTATTCGCACTAGGGCAGCGATAGGTACTTATGTAGCATGCACACCGGGACGGCGATAGGTACTATTTAGCATTCGCACCGAGGCGGCGATAGGTACTTAAATAGTATCTGCACTGGGGCGGCGATAGGTACATATATAGTATGTGCACTGGGGCGGCGATAGGTACGTATATAGTATGCGCACCGGGGTGATGATAGATACGTATATAGTATGAACACCGGGGCGGAGATAAGTTCTTATATAGAAGGCGCAGATAGAGGTGTTACTTTTTATAGAAATATGATATACTATTGCCCTGGCCAACGTAGGAGAAATGGTGGGGAAGAAACAGCTTTCGCAAAAGGCAAAATTAGAAAGTAGCGCTGAAATGGGGTGACCAGGGAAGAGAAAGGTAGAAAGATAAAGAGACGGCTATAGAGAAAGGGGGGGGGGGAGAAATAGAAGTGTGTATATAAAGATGTTACACACACGATTTTTCTTCAATTATATGTTTTTATGACCCCGAGCAACGCTGGGTAGCCCCGCTAGTACATAATAATAAATAATAATAAATAATAAATAATGATGAATATAATAAATGGTAATAAATAATGTAATTGATTATGAATAATGAATGATGATCAATATAATAAGTAACACTAAATAATAATAATGAATAATATATGATAATAAATAATAATAAATATGATAAAAAATAATAAATATATAATACAAAATATATAATTAACTACAAGATAATAATTAGATAGTATAGCACTTTATTTATATAAATTATTGTAGTTAATTTAAATTTTAAAAATCCTACTTTGTATATATATATATATATATATATATATATATATATATATATATATATATATATATATGGTAAGGTACACGATAATTCGTTTAAATCACAACATTTCGGCTGATGTAACCTCCGACCTTCTTCAGGTGTACTTTGTCGAACTCGGGAATCTGGACGGAATTTCGAACGGAACCCTTTATTAAATCCACGGCGGTAGCATACTCTCGTTCCATCTGCCATGATTGAGAAGAAGTCTTCAGTAATACGCAATTCTTCGCATCGCCCGACCTGAGGATTGAACCTTCAACCTTCAGATGACTGTCACTTAGAACTAAATTATACTTAGTACTACATCCACTGCGCAGTGGATTAAATAAAGGGTTTTGTTCGAAATTCCGTCCAGATTCCCGAGTTCGACAAAGTACACCTGAAGAAGGTCGGAGGTTACATCGGCCGAAACGTTGTGATAAAAACAACCAAGATGAGAACAGTAGTCCGAATATATCAAATTCTACGTTTTAGCTGAGGCTTGATAGCCTCAGCTAAAACAGTTCCGAAGCATAAAAATATCATATCTGATATCATAAGTCATATCTGATATTATAAGTCATATCTGATATCATATCTGATATCATAAGTCATATCTGATATCATAAGTCATATCTGATATCATATCTGATATTCCTGATGTGATTATTCTCCTTTAATTAAATATAGACATTTCGTTTTCTACTGGAGACTGAAACAATTACCAATCCAGATTTTAATTGCCACCTGATAAGTAGACCTTTACCCTTGTTCCCTTGTGTCTGTTTATATAAAAACCGTTTCGCTTCCACATATGAACTTCTACATTTTTTCCAAAATGGAGGCAGAATTTACTGGGTTCAGAATTTCACTTACATAATCTTCCAAATTGTATACATATCTTTACAAATTCTGTTCTTTTTACATGGATATATGTCCTTCTATACATTTTTTATATAAGACTTTTTTTTGACAACTGCTTATAAATCTTTTATAATTTTCGAAAATATGTTATGCTACATTTTATAATTTCTAAATTTCGCTTATCCCGCTTCTTCTTTCGTGTGAATCAGATGATTCTGGTGTTGGCATTATTTTCCCCGATGTTTTTCTAGTTAGAAATCTTCCTGGAAATACATCGGGTACTTACGGGAAGGACCACAAGAAGGTTGCCAACATTCCTAAGTTGAATTGGTACTGTGGAACCGACTGGATTCGAACTTGGAACACCCAGGTCTTCAGCCCGTGTCGTTATCCACTTAACCACCGTAATTCCCCAGCTTATCCCGCTGATGAATAAATATTTTTAATGTTCGTTTTTTCATGGATCTATAATGATTAGCTTAACATCTTAGGAAAATAAATATGTTCAGTCTTGTATTATATATTTCGTTGTTTAACTCTTATAAGGCTCTATTATAAATATTGAGCATATATCATTCGAAACCCCGAATCACGAGTATTTGCAACTCAAATCCGACGCCCTAACCACTCGGCTAATTTTGAACAGCGAATAAGCAGTGATAATTTTAACAATTCATACGGCGCCTTAACGTCTAGAGCGTTCGACTTTTTTAATGAAATGAACGATGCATTTAAAGCTAGTGACGTCATGCTGTGTTAATACTACACTTACAGTGCTCTTACTAGACGGGTGTTTCTAGGAGCTACAAATAATAAATACTTGTTATTGTTTATTATATATATATATATAATAAAAGAAGGTAACAGGGAATCACATAATCACCGGTGAGATAATTTATTTCGACCCTCCGGCCTTTTTAAGCACCCAAAACGATGCGATTACATGTTTGAAAATGAAAAAAGAGAAATTCACACTCACTATGAAATACACATGTAGAGAGAGCAATACACACATATATATATAGGGGGAAATTGTGCGATTTATAACGGAAAGCATATAGGGACGGTGAAAGAGAGTATCAACATTTTTAATATATATATGGAGAGAGGGGGAAATTGAAACGATTTATAACGGAAATATGTGTATTAGATAGTGAGTGTGAATATTTTTTCATTTCCAAATATCTAACTTACTCGCTTAGGTGCTTGAAAAGGCCGAAGGGTCGAAATAAATTATCGTACCGGTAGTTATGTGATTCCGTGTTACGTTTTTTTTTATTCTTGCTTTGTTTATTACAGTGAGCTATCATACTAAGATTTCCTTCTGGAATGTATTTCACTCTAACACACACACACTATATATATATATATATATATATATATATATATATATATATATATATATATATATATATATTCTTTTAATCAATGAAACGGGCGGGTGAAGAAAGAAAATTGTTAAAATTTTCTTACCAGCCTTATCGTCTGACCCTCTAAGAGAAAATGTCATAATGATGAATTATAAACTAAGAAAATCGAATGAGATATGAGGGGAAAATTGTTATGGTTGGAGAAAACGATTTTAATTGACGTTGAGAGATTTATGTTATTTTTGTTTTGTTTATTTTCTCTCAATCGTTTTCTCCAACTATAACAATTTTCCCCTCATATCTCATCTTATTTTCTTAGTTTTTAATTTATCATTCTAACATTTTCTCTTAGAGAGTCAGACGATAAGGCATTATGGACAATTTTAGCAATTTTCTTTTTTTCTTTTTTTCACCCCTCGACCGTTTCATTGATTAAAAGAATGTTTCCTCTGAAATCTATCCTACGATTTTGTTGTTATATATATATATATATATATATATATATACATATATATATATATATATATATATATATAAGTTTTATTTCAGAATGTACAGCGTTGAGTACCGTTGGAAATACATGAGAGAGGAAATTGTGTTAATAAAATGAAAATCTGTATGTTCAGAGTATAAGAGGAGGTAACCCCTCCTGGCTCTAACCCTAACCCTAAACCCTAACCCTAACCCTAACCTTAACCCTAACCCTAAACCTAACCCCAACCCTTACCCTAACCCTAATCCTAACCCTATTCCTAAACCTAACCCTAACCCTAACCCTAACCCTAACCCTAAACCTAACCCTAATCCTAAACCTAACCCTAACCCTAACCCTAAACCTAAACCTAACCCAAACCTAACCGTAACCCTAACCCTAACCCTAAACTTTACCCTAACCCTAACCATAACGTCATGAATACTAACTCTAAATCTTACCCTAACGCTAACCCTTACCCTAACTCATCCGGACTCAGCTTGTCAATTATAATACCCTGGGGAAATAGATAGGTCTGAAAGAAAGCAGAGATATTTAAATTGTATGATTGCTGATTCTTTGACTGAAATTGAGAATAACACTTTCTTTCTCTCTCATTTTACCCCTGCGCAACAAAATATAGTACGCTTTATTATACTTTTCTAAATTATTCTACAGTAATTTGTTGTTAATAAACCAAGCAATTAATAAGCGATTAGCTTTGTTTTCCTCTATTCACAGTCGATGAAGTTTTGCTAAGGCTTACTGACTTAAGGGAAAAGGGCATTCTTTTTTTATTAGTATCAAATACTTGACGATAGATGAATTAACAGAGTCGTATCCCCACAACTAGTTCAACCTGTGAACGAGACCAACCTGATATCGATTAGGTTTTATTTACTCCTCCCCAGGAGTTAGGCACAAGGCCAGTTTTATCTTACTCCCACAAGTAAGATGTGACCCAAGATCGGGTCGAGAAAGTGGGGTTTGAAAAGCCAGCGGTCGAGAGGTGAGCACTCTGGCCATTTAAAAATTGCCTGGGCAGCCCCGTCGGCATTCCCCGCCTCAGACAGTAAGCAATAAACTTACTCCTCCCCAAAGAGGGGAGGCAAAGCCTGGGAGTGTGGACCTCCTAGAACTGCACAGGACAGGCGTGCAGTATCCATCGGAATAGATACTACACTTTGATCTTAGCCAAAAGGCTAAGAAGCCCAAATCAACTAGAGATTCGTTTGTAAGTCAAACGCATCATGGATTGTGTTAGGGTTAGGGTTAGGGTTAGTGTTACGTTTTAATGCATTCTCTTCTTGCAGAGAATGTGATTGTTTGTGACAGCAGTTTAAATTTGAAAAAAAAACCCTGAATATTGACAAGCTATATGTGACTCACTCCTCATTCGTTATCGATCTTTTCATGGCGTCATTTTGTTTTTTCTCGGATGAGTTTCAAGAAATCAATGAATAAATGTCAGCGACAACAGTATCATGTTTTACACCTTTAGATCGACTTGTCTATGTAATTTGTAAAAAGAAATTCGAAGCGAATCAACCTAGAGCAGCTGGAAAATGCAATTGCTTTTCTTTGAGATAAAAATATCTCGCACGCGGGGTACGATTCATTTGATTAGAATGGCATTAACCGAAGACAAATAATTAAACAGCCTGTGTCTTAATTAAACGGCCAAGTATGTGTTTAATTAATTGTTTAATTAAATGTTAATAAAACGCTAAACATTAAATACTTGTAGCAAATACAAACATGGCGCTTGAACAATACGATTGAAATATATGTATCTTTTTTTTAATTTAGTGTAGATTGTGTCTACAAAATACACAAAATTATGAGGTATTACTAGCATAAGGTTTCCATGTAGGATTAAGGTTCTGGTCAGTTGTGACCGCATATATGTGGAGGGGGTCACATTTGTTAGTTTTGTCATGTGACATGGAAAACGAATTATTAAAATCACTGGAATCTCTCAGCATCCTGATTAATTGTAAAGGATGCTGAGAGATTCCAGTGAGTTTATCTATGTTTTTTTATGGAAATCGCTTCGGACAATGCATGAATCCACTTAATGTAATGAGCTAACAAGAACGAAATATGATTATCGCAAAGGCAAGATATGCTTATTAGCCTTAGTTTGAAAAGACCAAGGCTATAGGTAGAATGAAAACAGTCAGCGAGAAGATAGTTCCACAAGCCTGCAAAGAAAGAGTCTCTGTATAGTTACATGTATATATATATATATATATATATATATATATATATATATATATATATATATATATATATATATGAATGTGTGTGCGTGCAAACATTGTTAAAAATTAGAGAATTCGTCTGTTTAATTATACTTTTTTTTCAATTTTCGTGGTGGTCGTTTTTGTATTTAAATCTATATAATTAATAAATCTTCCATGGATTATTCGACGAAGAATCGAAAAGGTTCGTGAAACCTGTGAAACCTATGAAACATTTATTAATTCTTTTGATTTTAATACAAAACAGACCATCAGCAAAATCAAAAAATCAAAAAAAGATAAAAAATACTTGAAGATGGACCATAAACATAAAACAACGAAAAGACATACGGTGAGAGTGTCTGTGTGTGTGTGTGTGTGTGTGTGGTTGTCGGTGAATATGTATGTATATACGCACAAATGTATGAATGCATATATATGTGGATATAAATTCATATAGGGATATATATAGATAGGTAACTGTGTCTAAGCGGATACATACCTTAACTCCTCCACTATTAGCCTCTTCCCTTTAACCAAGAGGATATGCAAAAATGTAATTCATCAACTCCTCTCAGTGTAGGTAATTTGGGCCGATAGAGGTGGAGTTTAAATAAAGTCGCAGCTGAAACATGTATGCATATTTGTAGCCTGTAATGTTTGCATATATCAAAAAATCATACTATAATACAGCTTTACAATTGAGAATTATCTTATTAACACTAGAGTTTCCTTAGACTAGCATCTACGGGACAATAACGGTACAAGTACTATATATATATATATATATATATATATATATATATATATATATATATATATATGAGAAAGGAAGGATGAGAGTAATCCGACATAATGGGAAAATGAAAAAGGAAAAATACAAGAGATATTTTTCATATATTCATCAACGTTTCGTCTTTATTGTAAGACTGCCTCAGGATGATAATTTGAAGAAAAATGTCATGCAAGTACATCGGAATATTGGGTTGACATGATGGGTTGATAAGGAAAAGTAGTAGCCTCTAAAAATCCATGCTACACTTCACCACGACAGAAACCTCAGCCCCCCACCCCCCATTTCCTTCTCTCCAACCCTAAGGCAAATTCACTAATACTCTCACATTCCCTTTTTCACTGCTACTTTAATGGTACCCACTCAAAGCTTTCCATATTCATTTCATTATTTGCCACTACTGACTTCTCGCAGCCTGGACTCTCATATAGCGCTCATAGTAGTCACGGCTACTACTTTTCCTTATCAATCCAATTGTCAACCTAATATTTCGATGTACTTGCATGACATTTTTCTTCAAATTATCATCCTGAGGAAGTCTTACACTAAAGACGAAACGTTGATGAGTATATGAAAAATATCTTTTGGTTTTTTCCTTTTCCATTTTCCCATATATATATATATATATATATATATATAATTTAGTAAATGTTCCGAATTTGTTTCCTAAACGTTACAATTCAAACAATTGTTTCTGTCACTTTAAACGTACATTGTCCTGGTAATAAAACACAATAATTTATACAAAGGATTCTTATAATACGAGTTTTCACATTTACCCACAGAAAAAGTAAACTTTAAAAAATTCTCCTTGGTCTAAGTAAAAAAGAGACCAATAAGTTAAATGGAAGAGAATAATTTTTAATATTTACGGTTTTATTGGTATTTTTGCTTAAGTTTTATGGTAAAGATTAACTTCTCAAGCATTTCTATAACATTTTTAGTTTTTTTTTATCAAGATAATGTATATTTTAAAATGGCTAGAAACAATTGTTTAAGTTAAATTATTTTTGGAAACAAATTCGGAATATTTACAAAATTATTATATTATATTTTGGTCTCTGGTGATGTTTACACTATTGAACTATTACGCCGGCTTTTCTGTGAAATTAAAATAAATTTGTATAAAATATAATACATACATATATATATATATATATATATATATATATATATATATATATATATATATATATATATATATTATATATATACTAACATATATAAATTTTTTAATATAAAAATTAATTTTTTAATAATATCTTAAAAATATAATGCATTTAAAAACGTGTTTTCATTCGTTAAATAATGTCTAGTTTTTGACGCCAGAACTGCCAGCAGGATACGTTTCTGTTGCCAGTCCGTTTTTTTTAAATCTCATTGTTCAATTGTGTGAATGGAAGCAATTCCGGAAAATAGTGATGATGTGACAATAACACGAACATTTCATGTAATGTGTGTAGTCATCAAAATACTATTTTTTAATGACGCGACATACAGTCCATTCTGTAAAGGGTGCGTTGAATCTATGCGCATAGCCTCGCCTCTATTTGGGTGGACGGATCTCAGCACTATTTACTCAGTAAGTGTGACAGGCCGACAACAACGTGACAAACTATAAATAAAATTCTATTTCAAACGAACGTGGGACTCACTAAAGAAAATGATTTTTTAAACGTATGCGGACGGACAGAGCGTGTAATATAGATGCATAGTCGCATCTAAAGTAAGATACGCCTATTCAATCTACGCGTTTAACAAGGAAAATATCATGGTAAACTGAAATAGACGAACTGAACATCGGAACAACCGACAAAGTTTTTTGATAAGATGAATGGCAAAATAACAATTCTTTGTTAACGGCGAACAACAAGACCTCGTAGTGTCTGTTCTGATCCTAAACTTTGTCTATTCTGTCCTCGGTCAGTGAAAGAGAAATATTTCTAGATTGAGGCAATTTTTATTTTTGCTCCAATTAAGAGTTCCCTTTTTGGGGAGATGAATTTGCCTCACATTAAAACCGACCTTGTGTCTAACTTCGTCATCGTGGGGAGGCCAGTAAACTCTTGATGATGGAGTAACATAATATTGTAGGCGTCTCTGTTTGCGCTGGACGTCCATGAAAAGGAAAATTCATTCTAGAATTAAGAAGATCAAGTCCCATAACCTAATATCTCCTGAAACTAACTTCCCCGGGGTATGTTGATAACTAAATTCCATGTTGATCAAAGGGGGTCCAATAATATTGTCGGGTCAGTGTCAACGTCCGACGCCCCCCCCCCTCCCAAACAAAAACATGAAAAATGTCATATAGAAGTAGACTTACATAAGTACATACATTTTAAAACTACATTTGCGAGGTACTTTGATTGGCAAGGTACTTTGATTTGCAAAGTACTTTGATTTGCAAGGTACTTTGATTTGCAAGTACGTTGGATTGCGAGGTACTTTGATTTGCAAGGTACTTTGATTTGCAAGGCACTTTGAATTGCGAGGTACTTTGATTTGCAAGGTACTTTGATTTGCGAGGTACTTTGATTTGCAAGGTACTTGGATAAGAAAATTGTAATTGGATCAAATAGAATGCAGTAATGATATTCTGGAATCTGCAGTCACGGCGGAACACTATTAAAATTCGATTAGCCGAAGTACTTCGATAAGTATATTTCATTTTGATCAAATACTTAAATAATATTAAATAAAATAAGATATATCTGACAAACTACACCGATGAATTTGAAAATAGAGCCCTAGATCTATCTATCTATCTATCTATCTATCTATCTATCTATCTATCTATCTATCTCTCTATATATATACATATATATATATATATATATATATGTACAATGTCTGTATAAAAGTTATCCGACCTTAGACCAAAAGAAATATTTCGAATACGTGACGAGGTTGACACTAATCCCCTTCAAAGTATGCCCCTTGTGCTTGCACACACATAGCCCAACGATCCATCCACTGCCGGAAGCACCTCTGGGGGTCTTCTTTGGGAATGGTGTTTATCTTTCTGCATTATCTCTTTTTTCGCACCCTCTCAACAACAGCTGCACTCCGAGCAGTTTGGGGCCTGCCAGAACGCTGTTCATTCTCCGCTGATGTGCGGCCATTTTTGAATCGGTTGAACCACTCTTTAATTTGTGTTACACATCGCATGTGCTCCTAACACCAGCTGAATCTAACGCGACGGTGGAGATGGACACCATTCCAAAAAGAGGACTTCCAGAGTTGTTTCCAGCAGTGGATAGATCGGTGGGCTAAGTGTGTGCAAGCACAATGGGGCTACTTTGAAGGGGATTAGGGTCCTCATTTATTTCCGGGAATAGCTGATAGTTCCAGTCGAGATTTTGTTTCAGAAGTCTCCTCGCCTCTCTCTGATAGTTCCAGAAAATATTTTGTTTTCAGACGTCTCCTCGCTCTTCTCTGATAGTTCCAAACTAGACTTTGTTTTCAGACATCTTCTCGCCTCTCTCTGATAATTCCAAACAATATTTTGTTTTCAGAAGTCTCCTCGCCTGTCTATGATCGTTCCAGAATAGATTTTGTTTTCAGACGTATCATCGGCTCTCTCTGATAATTCCAGACAATATTTTGTTTTCAGAAGTCTACTCACCTGTCTATGATCGTTCCAGACTAGATTTTGTTTTCAGACGTCTCCTCGCTCCTCTCTCTAATAATTACAGACTAGATTTTATTTTCAGACGTCTCCTCGCCTCTCTCTGATAATTCCAGACAACATTTTGTTTTCAGACGTCTCCTCGCCTCTCTCTGATAATTACAGACAATATTTTGTTTTCAGACGTCTCCTCGCCTCTCTCTGATAGTTACAGACAATATTTGGTTTTCAGACGTCTCCTCGCCTCTCTCTGATAGTTACAGACAATATTTGGTTTTCAGACGTCTCCTCGCCTCTCTCCGATAGTTACAGACTAGATTTTGTTCTCAGAAGTCTCCTCGCCTCTCTCTGATAATTCCAAACAATATTTAGTTTTCAGAAATCTCCTCGCCTGTCTATGATCGTTCCAGAATATATTTTGTTTTCAGAAGTCTCCTCGCCTCTCTCTGATAATTCCACACAATATTTTGTTTTCAGAAGTCTCCTCGCCTCTCCCTGATAATTCCAGACAATATTTTTTTTTCAGAATTCTCCTCGCCTCTCTCTGATAATTCAAGACAATATTTTGTTTTCAGACGTCTCCTCGCATCTCTCTGATAGTTTCAGACAATATTTTGTTTTCAGAAGTCTCCTCGCCTCTTCCTGATAATTCTAGACAATATTTTGTTTTCAGAAGTCTCCTCGCCCCGTTTCTGATAGTTCTAGACTAGATTTTGTTTTCAGACGTCTCCTGCCTCTCTCTGATAGTTGCAGACTAGATTTTATTTTCAGACGTCTCCTCGTCTCTCTCTCTCTCTGATAGTTGTTTTTCTTGTCAATCGTTATATCACACTAATGGCTTTTTAAAATTAAACTATACACTGAAGACTGATGTAAATTGACAGCCTGATAGTGATAATTGCTCTGAATATATGTCTACAATTCTAGGCGTCTACAATTTTAAATGCACTGGTAGACACAGTGCATCTAAAGAATACACATTCTTATTTTACTTACCCGTAACCTACATTTTCCTATCATTTTGTGGATCCCGTTTTGCCGATTGTTTGTGACAAGTAGAACTTGACATTAGAAAGTCAACGTGATTGAAATCCAAGTCATGTGAAATCATTTTAATCTTTTTCTCTTATCTTGCTCTCCCTCTCCCCTCTCTGACCCTCTCTCTCTCTCTTTCCCCTATCTCTCTGTTCAAAAACGGCGCCTCTCCATACGGTAAACACCAATGAATTAGCGCCAATAAGATAAAGTTTAAATTTGACTCTTCAGTGTCGTTTATTTCTGCTTTATTTATTGTCAGGCTGTGACAAATGTCCACAAACTAAAGGATAATCCTTTATTCCCTTAATAACACTTCGCCTGTAAATAGGATGAAAGAAAAAATAAACAAAACGAAAAAAAAACGAAAATTGCTGCGATCAAATATGCCAAGGAATTCCAGAAGGATTGCTGATAATTATTCAACGACGCGTAAGAGATTTGTCAAAAATTGCCGATTTTGAAATTTTTTACCAATTCCTAAACTTTCGAACTAAAATGAGATACGATTAAATAAGTAAAATCACCGTTATCGATGAGAATCGAAGGCAAATGACAGGTGCAATAAACGTAAGTGCACTACAATGGTTGTGGAAATAAGTTGACAGGTGCAATAAACGTAAGTGAACTACAATGGTTGTGGAAATAAGTTGACAGGTGCAATAAACGTAAGTGAACTACAATGGTTGTGGAAATAAGTTGACAGGTGCAAAAAACGTAAGTGAACTACAATGGTTGTGGAAATAAGTTGAAAGGTGCAAGAAACGTAAGTGAACTACAATGGTTGTGGGAATAAGTTGACAGGTACAAGAAACGTAAGTGAACTACAATGGTTGTGGAAATAAGTTGACAGGTGCAATAAACGTAAGTGAACTACAATGGTTGTGGAAATAAGTTGACAGGTCCAAGAAACGTAAGTGAACTACAATGGTTGTGGAAATAAGTTGACAGGTGAAAGAAACGTAAGTGAACTACAATGGTTGTGGAAATAAGTTGAAAGGTGCAAGAAACGTAAGTGAACTACAATGGTTGTGGGAATAAGTTGACAGGTGCAAGAAACGTAAGTGAACTACAATGGTTGTGGAAATAAGTTGACAGGTGCAAGAAACGTAAGTAAACTACAATGGTTGTGGAAATAAGTTGACAGGTGCAAGAAACGTAAGTGAACTACAATGGTTGTGGAAATAAGTTGACAGGTGCAGGAAACGTAAGTTAACTACAATGGTTGTGGAAATAAGTTGACAGGTGAAAGAAACGTAAGTGAACTACAATGGTTGTGGAAATAAGTTGACAGGTGCAAGAAACGTAAGTGAACTACAATGGTTGTGGAAATAAGTTGACAGGTGCAAGAAACGTAAGTGAACTACAATGGTTGTGGAAATAAGTTGACAGGTGTAAGAAACGTAAGTGAACTACAATGGTTGTGGAAATGAGTTGACAGGTGCAAGAAACGTAAGTTAACTACAATGGTGTGGGAATAAGTTGACAGGTGCAAGAAACGTAAGTGAACTACAATGGTTGTGGAAATAAGTTGACAGGTGCAAGAAACGTAAGTGAACTACAATGGTTGTGGAAATAAGTTGACAGGTGCAAAAAACGTAAGTGAACTACAATGGTTGTGAAAATAAGTTGACAGTTGCAAGAAAGGTAAGTGAACTGCAATGGTTGTGGAAATAAGTTGACAGTTGCAAGAAAGGTAAGTGAACTACAATAGTTGTGGAAATAAGTTGACAGGTGCAAGAAAGGTAAGTGAACTACAATGGTTGTGGAAATAAGTTGACAATTGCAAAAAACGTAAGTGAACTACAATGGTTGTGGAAATAAGTTGACAGGTGCAAGAAACGTAAGTGAACTGCAATCGTTGTGGAAATAAGTTGTCAATGCAAGAAATCTGGAGAGACTGGTTGCTATTTGGACTTCATGAAAACTCACATGTTTTATTAAGTTACAAGGAAGTAACAATTAGTCGTGTGAATAATAAATATAATCATAATAAAAATGTGAAATGACTGAAAATAAATAAAATGCAACCATAAAATTGATAAAGGAAACAGGAAATATAATTAACATATAAACTCTCGAGGTGAACTTTAGATGAACTTACAATCTTTAATACACCTGGCTACAACTGGATCCATCTTCATGAATTAATTCACTGGCGGGCATTACGGAGTTACACAAAGATAAACAGATGTGTATGTGAAAGATACATACCGGTTAAGTGAAAGAAAGGAAAAATCAGGAAAAAAACTACAGATCGATAATCTGTCTACCGACAATGTAGAAACTCAGAGAAATAATCAACTTTAACCCTAATAGAGTCGGGATACCTCATTAGGAACATAACGGATTCTGTAAATAAACAAATGGGAAAATGACCTGCCAGAATACAGTGAAGGATGCACATCTTTGTAAAAGTACTTAACCGACTACAATAATGCATACAACATAATTTATCAGATATGCTTAAATTACTTGATGTATGCGTCAATTATAAATAGATGGTTCTGCAGTAAACTAGCACTATCAAATAAACATCCTCCATGAGTCGATGTTTCATCTTGCTGGGCAGTTTTAGCTCTGTTTAAACAACTTTATATAAAGTTTACAATGACTAGTTAAGGGTGTTTTATGAACGAGCATCCATAATCGGATTCTTGTCGGTATAACCAACCAAATGGGCTGTAATACTACTAAACTTTATGTCTAGAATTCTCGTTCAATTTTTGATACTAGTAAATGTATAACATTTAAGGCTTAAGCTTAAGGGGTCTTCAAGAGGAATTAAAATTCAAGGAATATTTTTATTGGTGTCTAATGACGATAGAAAAAACGTAAATAAAAATATTTCAGAAAAATAATAAAAACACAATATTTTATTCACAATATATGTTTTTAATAATACACATAAAAACAGTTTATAAGAAATATATATATATATATATATATATATATATATATATATATATATATATATATGCTTTATAATGCATCATTCCTTAATATAAGTAGAATGCCTGTGTCGCCATCGCCGCTTATAAATGTATTTAAACTACCACAGTTCATCAGCTGTTCAAATATTGGCCGCGAGGTTTAAGACGTTGGATTGAAGTTGAAAAATACTTATAATCCAGGGTTTCGAACCGAGTGACCGGTAGTGAATAGTCATACTTCTACGCTGAAGAGTCTTGATTGAAAAGAGACGAAACGTATACGTCCGTAGATAATAAACAACAACAAATAGTTTTCATATATATATATATATATATATATATATATTTAAAATATACTGAGTCAACAGCTAAACAAATATTTAACTTGAAATTGCGTTGTTGGATATTTTTAAATTTCATGAAATAGAATATTCTTCATTGTACTTGTTTTCATGATTTTTCTTGCAACTGGCATCTTTGGTTTTTATTTCGTTTCGTCCAATTCTTACTGCAGCTCAAGCTTGCACTTATTCATTTTAGAAAATTGCATTTATTACAAATACAATCTCTTTCAACAAACATAAAACACAAATCACTAATTGGTTCCAATTTCTCCAGATGAAAATGCTCCTTAAAGAATTCAATTATACTGACTTTCTCCGCGAAAACTACCGGTAAATGAACACGTTTTCATTGACGTTTTCGTATTTTAAAAATTATCCAATAGAATATTTAATTACACGATCTCAGTTTTTCATGAAATTACTCTCGTCTGTGATTCTGTCATTCGTATGATTTCCTTTTTCTTTTTCAAGAGAATTGTCACTTCCCAATTTACTCAATTTCTAGCAATTTTGTAGCATACGAAAGTTTATATTTATTTTCAATAGATATTTGCAACAAAAAAGTAATTTTTATGCCTATAATTTTAACTTAAGTCTGTTTAAATATAACTGCTAATTATACTTATATTCCGTTGCGCATGTGAAAACCAAACATTAAATTATGAATATTACAACATTTATATTGAGAAAAACGACGTGAGTAATACTTTATTCTCAACAACAAAACAGGTACCACTTATTCAAAAAGCTAGAAATATAACAACAACAA
Source organism: Sepiola atlantica (assembly GCA_963556195.1). NCBI lineage: Eukaryota > Metazoa > Mollusca > Cephalopoda > Sepiida > Sepiolidae > Sepiola > Sepiola atlantica. Next base: position 95,729,751 of record OY744534.1, on the reverse strand, counting down.
ATGAAGTACAATGCTTTGAATTGAAAATTGGAAACGACAACTCTAAATACGAGCGCTTTCTCTCTTTCTCTCTGTCTCTGTCTCTCTCTCTGTCTCTCTGTCTCTCTCTGCCCCTCTCTGCCCATTCATGCCTCTTTCTCCTTCTTTTGTGTTTTTTACAAAAAATACATATTTTTAAGTGTATGCCTTCTATAATATCCGAAAAAGTTCCAAATTGCAAGCTCAATGAAGTCGTATTCAAAGCTACAGAGCATATATAAATTATGGTGCATTTCAATGACCGAAGATAAAAATAAATTTAATTTGGAAAAAATAAACACAAAAATAGAATTATACAATATAAAACTATTACAATTATTTTGTTTATCGGCTGTACAAGTTGAACTAGAAGAAGGCGCCACTCCTTTCACAAGAGTAGATCACTTACCCTTGACCTTCACTTAATAATGATGAGTGTTTTGTTAGGGGCATCAAGTACCATTTTCGAGTGTTTGGTATACCACGACCGAGAATTGAATCTCAGTCTCCCGGTCCATTAGCCAGCACCCTAATCATATTGCAAAACAAGCCGGTTTATTATATGTACTAGCAAAAATATAACGAACGAACATATACTACACTGCTTCAATAGAGGAGGAACTGACTGAGAAGATTGTATCATGACGACAGAACAGATACTACACTACCATTCTGAATTAAGCATTAACAAATATGGTTAAATGAATTGAGCATTGATAGAAATAATAGTACAGGTTTGGGTTCAGACAGACAGTTACCAAAACTACATTAGTATATATATATATATATATATATATATATATATATATATATATATATATATAACTCTATGAAATAGATGTTCTGTGAAATAGTAAACTCAATTTTAAAGGAACAACACAGGTAAGGAGAAACTATATTTAATAACTTTAAAAAAAACGAATCTGGAGGTAAAACTAAATCAAATATTTGTAAACTTTTTAATTAAAAATAATTATTAAATAGGGAGGTGGTGTCTGATCAACACTGCTGAGATGCCATGATAAAGAAATAGTGTTTTGTTTTTAAAATCCCGAAACAGTTTTCATGGTAAACAACTGACGATCCCTTATATAAAAAAAAAACATATATAAAAATATATCTATATTAGAGTAAATTCTTGGAAGTTTACTAATATAGTGATTGCAGTAGATTGATTCACTTACTAGACAAAAATCTTTCAACGAAATTTTTTTTTCTCCAGTTTTGAAGGTTAAAAAAACTTCCGAGACTATATATATATATATATATATATATATATATATATATATATAGGGATGAAAAGGAATTAGAAAAGCGACGGAGGCAGATCTTTTTTCAATTCAGTGGCTCAATGCAATATCCGTCTACCTATCTATCTGCTTTATCCTGTATATTGAGCTGTATACTTTTCACAATAAGCTTCACCTTTCCTAAAAGTTCGCTTTTAGTTCTCCACTCTAAGTGAGTTTAATAACAAGCAGTTATATTGCGAGAGTCAACACAGTTCGCTGTTGTAGACCACTATTCGCTGCTCGTTGTAAAATACCCGCCGACTTGGTATTTACAAAGTTAAATTCCTCCTTAATTCTAAGTTAATTTTTGGTGGCCAACGGGAAAGGCTCTTGGCTGCAAATCAGTGGCGATTTGTGATCGGAGTTCGCGATCTTCGGAAAATAACTTCCTGCACTGAAGGTAATAAATAATTAATATTTATTTATAAATATTATATATATATATATATATATATATATATATATATATATATATATACTCTCATCAAAGATAATGTGTCAACCATTAGATAGCACAGTATTATAAATTCTAATAATTATTAGAATTCCGTGGTGCGCCTATACTTAGAGTTGAACCTTAAACCTCCAGAAGAGTGTTACTCTCTATGATGACAAATTCACTAAGCGCTTTATCCGTTGCGCTACTATCATTTTTTTCATAGATATTTTTTTCATGGAAATCGTGCGAGACGAAGCATGAAGCCACTCGAGGCAAGGAGCTAACAAGAACGAAATATGATTATCGAAAAGAGAGTAGATGCCTACTGGCCTTAGACAAAGGCTATAGGTAGGAGGAAAACAGTCAGCAACGAAATCAATATTTAGAAAATGTATGAAAAAGAGAAAGGAAAAAACATTAAACACAGGAAGAAATAAAATCAAACGAGAGATTGACCAGTTTCGTTCGGATCAACAAACATCTTCAGAGCAAGTGATTTTAAATTTATTGGAAAAAACAACGGCAAAGCGTACGAAAATGATACGTAAAACTGAATGTGTTTATCACATGCGTAGCTATTTGAAAAAATGTGCGGCGCGTGCGAAAAAGACGTTAATTAGGAATAACATATCCTCATAAACAAAATTATCATTTTGATTCGTTTTCCAACTGCACGTTTGAGAGTGGCATCGAGTTCAAGACAAATGCGTCTCTTGTTCGGCGAAATAACTATAACTAAAACACGTTACCATCTGACACTGAGTATTGATTTACTCCTCTCCAGGAGTTAGGCACAAGGCCAGTTTTTTTCTTACTCCCACAAGTAAGATGTGACCCAAGGTCAGGTCGGGAAAGTGGGGTTTAAAAATTGCCTGGGCAGCCCCGTCGGCATTCCCCGGTAGGGGAGCCTCAGACAGTAAGCAATAAACTTACTCCTCCCCAAAGAGGGGAGGCGAAGCCTGGGAGGGTGGACCTCCTAGAACTGCACAAGTCAGACCCATAGACCGGCGTAAATCAAGCCCCGAAGGCCAAGACAATAGCAGTCTATGGGTGCAGTATCCATCGGAACAGATACTACACTTTTATCTTACCCAAAAGGTCATCTAACACTGAGTAGACATGAAGTCTAGACAGGGGGCGTCAACAAGGATCGAGCCGGTTATCTTATTATTAGGGGCCAGAATTTTAGGGGGCATCCTAATTAAGGTGTTGTGCAGCAAGATGTTTGTTCACATTACATTTAAATTTCTACATGTCGGTACAGTCAGAACAGGGAGGGGGGGAGCTCGCAAGGCTGGCAGCTTGAGAAAATAAGTTATTAGAATTGAAAGCACTTCAGCATCTGGGGACATCCACAGGGAATGAATGGGATTTAACTGATTGTCGGTTTGGTTGGGTGAATTTACGTTGAGGAGGGTACAAGAGCAGCAAGTTCATCGGAACACATTCCATTGTCGTACTTGTAAAACAAATACAGTGATGCAACATTGCGACGATGGGACAGGGGTTGCACTAAGTAAGAGACCTATTAGATTAGAGGCTTTTTTAGACCCTGTCTAAGAGAGAGAGAGAGAGAGAGAGAGAGAGAGAGAGAGAGAGAGAGATGGTACATTAACCCCGATGTGACAACAAAACTCCATGTGATAAGATTAGTGAAAATATCGTTAAATGTTGAAGTTCTACCTCTGTGTCTTTGAAGCATGTCGCCATGAAATCAGACGATGGATCTCCATCTGTAATTATACAAAATAATTTATTTAAAGTTACTATTAATAAAATCGTCTTTCGCCAAATAGAAAAATAAAACATGATAAAGAATTGAAGAGTTCGAGTGCAAAACGCGATAAACGCCATTTTCAAAATCACGAAACTGTCCCTACAAAAAGTGTTGCATTTCAACAGTCGACGACACCCTAACACTATTTGTTACATAATGTGATACCGAAATCATGTCTTTTTGAGTTAAATTAAAATCAGCTTTCGTTTGAAGTCTAGATTTAGTATATTTGTTTTTATTGTTTAAGGTCTCAGTAAATCATTTATTGTATACAATTAATCAGAGAGAGATATACGTCATAATCACGTTGCCACAACGGCCTTTTGTAATCCTTGATGTTAAGCAATGTTGACCAATACGAGATGTGTGCACATTTGGGAATAGCAGGCGCTGTATATAGAACGACGGCGGAAGTTCCTTGGTAAAAGTACAGCTCCGAAGACACCTTTAGCAAAAGTACTTCAGCATAAGAGGCTGATTCACACATGTGTGTTGATACAATGAAACAAAAAAACGCCCAGTGGTTAAAAGTTATGTTCTCAGTTGTGTGACGACACTCTTTTAAGAGCTTATTCTACCGTTTTTATTAGTTTGACACATTTTGTAAACACTTTTGTTCACGGAAAGCAAGCCATATTGCCACTGAAACGTAAGAGGATATCGTGATTGGCGCCAGATTTATAGGGACTAACCTGGTTGGGAGTTTAGCAGACAAATATGTTATTTAAATGAGATTTAAATTTGTGCATGTTAGTACGGTTGTGAAACGAAACAACCAGCGAATTCCAAAAGAGGAAAGAAGTTTTTAGCGTAAATAATCTTCTGGCATTTAGGTATGTCTACAGTGATAGGGTTTAGTGTTAGGGTTTAGGTTTAAGGTTAAGGGTTAGAGGTATGGTTTATCGTTTATGTTTTAGGGTTAGGGTTTAGGGTTAAGTTTAGGGTTTAGGGTTTAGGGTTTAGGGTTTAGGGTTAGAGTTATGGTTTATATTTTGTGGTTTACGGTTAGGGTTTAGCGTTTAGGTTAAGGTTAAGGTTTAAAATTAGGGTTCAGAGTTTATGGTTAGGGTTTAGGGTTAAGCTTAGGGTTTAGGGTTTAGGGTTAGAGTTATGGTTTATAATTTGTGGTTTACGGTTAGGGTTTAGGTTAGGGTTAAGGTTTAAGCTTAGGGTTAGGGTTCAGGGTTTAGGGTTAGGGTTTAGGGGTAGAGTTATGATTTATAATTTATAGTTTAGGGTTTAGGGTTAGGGTTTGGGGTAAGGGTTAGGGTTTAGCTTAGGGTTTAGGGTTTAGGGTTTAAAGTTAGTGTTATGGTTTATAATTTGTGGTTTACGGTTAGGGTTTAGGGTTTAGGTTAGGGTTAAGGTTTAAGGTTAGGGTTAGGGTTCAGGGTTTAGGGTTAGGGTTTAGGGGTAGAGTTATGGTTTATAATTCATAGTTTAGGGTTTAGGGTAAGGGTTAGGGTTAGGGGTAGCGTTCAGAGTGAAGGGTTAGAGTTATGGTTTATGGTTTATGGTTTATGGTTTATGGTTTATGGTTTAGGGTTTATGGTTTATGGTTAAGGGTTTAGGGTTTAGGGTTAAGGGTTAGGGTTTGCTGCTGGTTTGGCGTGTTTCAAGTATTTTCGTTAAGTGCAGTAAGTTTGATCGTTAAAGTACTCTTAAACAAGCACATAAATGCCACACTGTGCTCATGGGACTAGAACTGAAGCTTTGCCGACCATACTAGACCTATTATGTTAGATACTCTTTTTTTAAATGTGTGTTTTTTTACCCATAGCTGGAGAGACGGAGAGAGAAAGAGAGAGAGAGAGAGAGAGAGAGAGAGAGAGAGAGAGAGAGTGAGTGAAGTTTGTATTAGTGAAGATATTGCCACAATAAATCTGATTTAGCAATTTACACACTCCATGATATCATCTCGTCGGATTTTAGAAATACCATTGATTTTTAAAACATGATATCAAAATTGTAAAAAAATATATCGAAAACGTGTTTATAGATGAATGTATATACGTACGTAAGTAGTGACGTCATAATCAATATTGAGATTCGATGTTTCTCTAAATATATTTTTATATTTAAGCAAGTCATTCACTCCGAATCACTAGATTGGAATCCGTTATTTAAAAGGAGATTTGTAACTTCAAAGATAATAAATCCTCCTTTCAAGTTGAGAAATGTCATTATTTATGTTTCCAGTTCGTTTTGAATAGACAGGTGGCGGACTTTCTGAATAAAAAGAAAACATAATTTTCAGTGTTATTTATATTTCGAAAATTTGTAGGTGTTTTTTTTTTCAAATAAGACGTATGGCTTAAGATTTATTAGGATGTTTTTTTTTACAAAAGAAAACATCAACATTTAAAAAACATCAGACATAATCGATTATCCAAACTAAAAAAACAAACAACAACAGAATATGTCAATATTTTTGAATGATATCAATATTTTTGAATGATATCAATTCATACTAAAGCAAATAGAATGCTTACATAAAATAAGACCAAGTATTATATACAAACAGAACCTAATTTATACGCAATATATATATATACATGATATTAAATTATATTTCTATATTTTACCTAGGTACGACGTGGATTTGAGCTTACGGCTCTCATCAGTGTAGAGATATAACCATCTCAGCCGGTTGCCGGGCGCGAAACCGGTTCACAGAAACACCTTAGAATCTGTAAGCGTGCACTTAGTTCCATGGGGCTACGAGATACTGTCACGTTATAACGGAGTATTTACGTGATATTTACACCGAACGTGGCAGGTATAAATATCTAAACATTCTATAGTACTCAACGACATAGTCGGAGCATTGATGAATGTTTATTTTTAATTTTTCCGAGAGTGCTTTACTTTCAAGTGAAAGGGGATTCTAATATGTATATATATTTATATATATATATATATATATATATATATATATATATATATATATATATATATATATAAAATATTTGTTGTTGTTTATTATCTATGTACGTATACGTTTCGTCCCTTTTCAATCAGGACTCATCAGCATAGAGATATGACTATCCATTACCGGTCGTACGATTCGAAACCCTGGATTACAAGTATTTTCAACTTACATCCAACGTCGTTAACCGCGCGCCCAATATTTGAATAGCCGATGAACAATGATAATTTTAACACATATAAAAGCGGCTTGATGTCGAGGCATTCTACTTCTATTAAAGAAGGAATGATGCATATAAAGTAAGTGACGTCATGCTGTGCTACCATTTAGAGTGCTCTACTTATTTTATGAGGAGCGACAAATATATATATATATATATATATATATATATATATATATATATATATATGTGTGTGTGTGTATGTGTGTAAGGTTAGTTGAAAAGAATCCCAGCAGAGTGCTCGATTATTCTGAACAAATAAAAAATAAGAGTGTAATATTTATTTATATATGTTACCGAAGATCAGAACAGCATCGGTAGCATCGGTTTCCAATCTAAACAAAGGTGACCCATAGTTGTCTCTTATGTCGGACTCTTTTCCAGTATATAGAGTCCGGCATAGAGAGTCCGACACAGGAGACTAACTATAAATCTCCTTTTTTGGAATTAGAAACCGACAGTACCAAAGTTGTTCTAATCTTCTGTAATATATATATATATATATATATATATATATATATATATATATATATATATATATATTATATATATATAATTATTTTCACATCTATATTCAATTGGCCATAATACAATGGGGTTCATGGACAAAGATACATTAAGTAATCTTCTCTCCCTAGCGATTCAACCAGACATGACAAATCCCTAACGGACAGAAGGCGATATTGTTAGGGATTTGTCATGTCTGGTTGAATCTGGGGAGAGAAGATTACTTATTTTTTCGCTCTGCTTGCAAGATGCGACCGGGATTCAGTCTTATTTTTGCTCAATTCGGATTTAACCGGTTTTCTAATTGAACAACGAACTGTGACTTGATTTGGATTGCCCATGTCAGGATTTTGGAATTTTAAGTGAGTTTATTGAACTTTCTATATTATTTGATTTATTTATCATTAACATTGAATACTTTTCACTTCATCGATTATTGACACATTTCGCGACTGGATAACTTTGTCAGCTCCTTCAATTTCACGTATATGGACTGCTATTTATAACTTGGAGTAATCCTCGGTTAACCCTCTGAATGTCTTTCCTCATTATGTTTTTCAATTTGTATGACCTGGATGGATTGTATAGATTCAACAAAAAGTATGTTTTTGGGTTGATATATTAGATGTTATGTATTTTTATGTATTTGTGTATATAATTTTATATATTTTCAAAGCTTAATTTTATTACCTGTAGTAGTATAACTCTGAAGAGAAGAATTATCTTTGAAAACTCATGAGCTAAGGACTTAAGGATAAATTGCTTGAACTTTGAATTCTAATAAAATTAGATTAACACCTTAATTTATTACTTCATTTTATATTATAATATTAATGCTCCATCCAGTATATTGAGCTTCAGTTTTTATCCGGATGTTTCACTAATCATAAGATATTAGTTGACGCTTATATCCTTTGTTGGATTGCCTCACATATATATATATATATATATATATGATATTTCTTTTATTTACACGGACATGTACAGAATCGGCGACACTGGCATGTCGATGTTATCGATCAACAGCTGTTATAAACTGAGATCTCATAAGGTAGAGTTAAAATCCTATCTTCACCTTAGATCATATATATATATATATATATATATATATATATATATATATATATATATATATATATATATAAATATTTGTTTATTGTTTATTTATCTATGGACGTATACGTTTCGTCTCATTTCAATCAAGACTCATCAGCATAGGAGTACGACTGTTCACCACCGGTCACACGATTCGAAACCCTGTATTACAAGTATTTTTCAACCCCAATCCAACGTCGCTAACCGATAGGCCAATTCTGAACAGCTTATAAACAATAATAATTTTAACACATTTAAAGGCGGCGAGACATAGAGGCATTCAACTTCTATAAGTGAAGGAATGATGCATATAATGCTGTGTTATTACTACCATTTACAGTACTCTACTTTTTAACGAGGAGCTTCAAATATATATATATATATATATATAAATATACATATATATATATATATATACATACATATATATATACATATATATATATAAATATACATATATATATATACATATATAATTCTACACCTATACATTATATATATATATATATATATATACATACATAGAGTAAGATTTAAAAGTTTATTTATGTCAATTAAGCTACATAGCTACACAGAGTCTTCCGCGTTTCATCCCCGAGGGGAATCTTCAGTCTAGAATGCATTTTAGCCTGACGATTCGCACCGGGGATGAAACGCGGGAGCCTCTGTGTAGCTGTATTGCCATAAATATTTTTTCATAGGTTACTACTTAGCTATACTTACGTATCCAGCATAAAAACGTATATCTTCTTATAAAATGTTATGTGGATACATGAAATAGTAAGATATATATATATATATATATATATATATATATATATATATATATATATATATATATATATATATATATATATTTATATATATATATATATATATATATATAATTGAAGCTAATCAATAACACATGCACGCATTATATTTCTATTTTCTGAGTGTCATATTGATTCTGGAAAAACAGCGAAGCGATCTACAAAGAAACGCAATGAGTAATAACTTGCGCATGCGCATAACCGCTTTGTTGGCTTTTTTCTTTGTAACATCCGGTAACATTCAGCTACGATTTAACTTGGTCATTCGAAACTGCGACGAATGAGCTTGTTTCAGTCTAATCGCACAGTTTGCTGAATAAACAACCTCCTCGAGTCTGTGTCCACATATCGGATTGTGTCGTAGACAAGTGTTCTTGATACGATGTTATTGGACAGACAACCACATGCTTCAAGTCGGTAGCGATTGTGAAATGTCCTCAGACAATGGCAATTGTCCATTGAAAGGTATTTGTCAATTATATTCCGTCTTGGCATGTTGTTATTTATCAGATGTCCTTCTTTCGTCAACTCTTTGTTTACAATTCCGTTTTTTTCTTCTTTTTCTTCTTAATCATACGGATAGACTGCTGTACAACCGATTTACAACCATAGAAATAAGCAGTACTCGTCACTGACCAAACAACAATTTTCTTCTTTTAGAAGTTTAGAATTAATATTATGACAACTGGTTGACTAAAAACAGGAACAATGTTTTATTGAATCAAATAAATAACTTTATAGAACTACACTTTTACGTTTAATTATTAAATAACAAACTATTTATAAGACTACACTTTTACATTTAATAACAAACTATTTAAAGAAATACAATTTTACATAAAAAAACTATTTATAGAACTACCATTTTTCTTGAAATAACAAACTATTTATAGAACTACCATTTTACATTAAAAAACAAACTATTTATAGAACTGCAATTTTACATTAAATAACAAACTATTTATAGAACTACAATTATACATTAAATCACAAACTATTTATAGAACTACAATTATACATTAAATCATAAACTATTTATAGAACTACAATTTTACATTAAATAACAAACTATTTATAGAACTACAATATTACATTAAATAACAAACTATTTATAGAACTACAATTTTACATTAAATAACAAACTATTTATAGAACTGCAATTTTACATTAAATCACAAACTATTTATAGAACTACAATTTTACATTAAATAACAAACTATTTATAGAACTGCAATTTTACATTAAATAACAAACTATTTATAGAACTGCAATTTTACATTAAACAACAAACTATTAATAGAAATACAATTTTACATTAAACAACAAACTATTAATAGAAATACAATTTTACATTAAATAACAAACTATTAATAGAACTACCATTTTAAATTAAATAACAAACTATTAATAGAACTACCATTTTACATTAAATAACAAACTATTTATAGAACTACAATTATACATTAAATCACAAACTATTTATAGAACTGCAATTTTACATTAAATAACAAACTATTTATAGAACTGCAATTTTACATTAAACAACAAACTATTAATAGAACTACAATTTTACATTAAATAACAAACTATTTATAGAACTGCAATTTTACATTAAATAACAAACTATTTATAGAACTACAATTTTACATTAAATAACAAACTATTTATAGAACTACAATTATACATTAAATAACAAACTATTAATAGAACTGCAATTTTACATTAAATAACAAACTATTTATAGAACTGCAATTTTACATTAAACAACAAACTATTGATAGAACTACAATTTTACATTAAATAACAAACTATTTATAGAACTACAATTATACATTAAATAACAAACTATTTATAGAACTGCAATTTTACATTAAATAACAAACTATTTATAGAACTGCAATTTTACATTAAACAACAAACTATTAATAGAACTACAATTTTACATTAAATAACAAACTATTTATAGAACTACAATTATACATTAAATAACAAACTATTTCTAGAACTGCAATTTTACATTAAATAACAAACTATTTATAGAACTGCAATTTTACATTAAACAACAAACTATTAATAGAACTACAATTTTACATTAAATAACAAACTGTTTATAGAACTACAATTATACATTAAATAACAAACTATTTATAGAACTGCAATTTTACATTAAATAACAAACTATTTATAGAACTGCAATTTTACATTAAACAACAAACTATTAATAGGACTACAATTTTACATTAAATAACAAACTATTTATAGAACTACAGTTATACATTAAATAACAAACTATTTATAGAACTGCAATTTTACATTAAATAACAAACTATTTATAGAACTACAATTATACATTAAATAACAAACTATTTATAGAACTGCAATTTTACATTAAATACAAACTATTTATAGAACTACAATTATACATTAAATAACAAACTATTTATAGAACTGCAATTTTACATTAAATAACAAACTATTTATAGAACTGCAATATTACATTAAACAACAAACTATTAATAGAACTACCATTTTACATTTAATAACAAACTATTTATAGAACTACAATTATACATTAAATCACAAACTATTTATAGAACTGCAATTTTACATTAAATAACAAACTATTTATAGAACTGCAATTTTACATTAAACAACAAACTATGAATAGAACTACAATTTTACATTAAATAACAAACTATTTATAGAACTGCAATTTTACATTAAATAACAAACTATTTATAGAACTACAATTTTACATTAAATAACAAACTATTTATAAAACTACAATTATACATTAAATAACAAACTATTTATAGAACTGCAATTTTACATTAAATAACAAACTATTTATAGAACTGCAATTTTACATTAAATAACAAACTATTAATAGAACTACCATTTTACATTAAATAACAAACTATTTATAGAACTACAATTATACATTAAATAACAAACTATTTATAGAACTGCAATTTTACATTAAATAACAAACTATTTATAGAACTGCAATTTTACATTAAATAACAAACTATTAATAGAACTACCATTTTACATTAAATAACAAACTATTAATAGAACTGCAATTTTACATTAAATAACAAACTATTTATAGAATGGCAATTTTACATTGAATAACAAACTATTTATAGAACTGCAATTTTACATTGAATAACAAACTATTTATAGAACTGCAATTTTACATTAAATAACAAACTACTATAGAACTACAATTTTACATTAAATAACAAACTATTTATAGAACTGCAATTTTACAATGAATAAAAAACTATTTATAGAAATAAAATTTTACATTAAATAACAAACTATTTATAGAACTGCAATTTTACATTAAATAACAAACTTTTTATAGAACTGCAAGTTTACATTAAATAACAAACTTTTTATAGAACTACCATTTTACATTAAATGACAAACTATTTATAGAACTGCAATTTTACATTAAATAACAAACCATTAATAGAACTACTATTTTACATTAAGTAACAATGGACACTGTTTTGTTTAATATACAGGAACTCTCGATTTCCTCGAATGTCTGGCTTGCTTGGCAGGCCGAGAGCAGGCTCAAGGCGTTTCCACAAATAATGGCGATAAAGAGCGCTCGTAAAGCCAAGACATTTCGCGAAATTAAGAAATTAATGAATATAAATTTGATGAAGTTTAAACAACTCGTGTTTTTGGTAGGAGAATGTTCACTGAATAAGAAGACACAAGGGCTAAGGATGTGTATGTGTATTTGTTAGTGTGAATATGCGCGTGTCAGTATTATGCGTATGCAATTATTAGACAATGTGACACTGTGTAAGTATGCGTAGGTTTACCTTGTTATGTTCGTGCGTGTGAGTGGGTTGCAATTTGCTTCTGTTCGCTTCACCTCTTTTAAATGCGTGTGTAGATGTGGTCAGTTGAGTTCGTGTATCGAGTGTGTGTAGTAGTCCGAAGGTAGAATTATCCAATTCAAAGGATCCAGAATGAAGTTCATCAGTAACCGTCGAATAATCAGCTGTTTAACAACAACATTTGTACTCCTACATTCTTTGAGTATTCGTTTTCAAACATGTATTTCCAATATAACAGCTGTTTGGTTTTTTGACGATGACTACCCTAACTGTACGTTTTCTTATCAACAAAAAGTTGTTCATCTTTTGTTTTTTGTGTATACATTTTTCAAAGTTAAATGTTGCCGATAATATTCACAGTTACATTACCGGTTTTTATTCTCTGCTGAAAAGAGTTTGTTTTTGTTAAAATCCAAGGATTAAGAATATGAAACTACTTGCTTTAAACTTCTGATGTTTTAATAAATATTGTACCTATACACTTTTAATTCTCATCATTCAGCTCTTGTATATATATACATATATACACACACACACATATATATATATATATATATATATATATATATATATATATATATATGTATATATATATATTGATCTCAATTTTTTAGGATAAATGAATAATTCATTTAAAAGAACAGAAAAAACTACGTTGTTCTGGTTTTAAAAAATATTCTTAACATATATATATATATATATATTATTATTATTGTTATTATGATGATTAATATTTTCTAATTAACCCATATACACGTGTGTTTTATACCAAACCTGCAATCATCAGTATGGGATGAGACGGTCACACGGTTCGAACCCCAATACGAAAGTCATATTTGACTCAGTAGTTCGAACGCGTACCGATGTGCCCACCACGCATAAATTAACGTCTGAATGACAAATTCAGCGAGCATATCAGCAAGCCGTCAAGAGAACTCAGTAGGTGAAGCATAGATTATTTCATTACGCTATAAATAACGGCTTGTTGTAAACTTACTTAAAGTGCTCATAATTATTTATTCATGATATGTTCAACATAACCCATATACATATGTATTTCATGCCAAACTTGAAATCATCAGTTTGGGAATAGACAATTCCTGCCGGTCACTCGGTTCGAACCCCAATACAAAAGTCATATTTGACTCAGTAGTCAGAGCACGTACCGAGGTGTCCAATAAGCCTTGCTGTAGAAATGGGAGAGTAAATTAACGTCTAATGGCAAATTCAGCGACCATATTAGAATAGATGGCGTTTGTAACCTTACCCGGACGTTCCGTATCTGCTGGGAATGAAACAGCACGAGAAAAAAAATCCGAAAATTCACTAACTATTGAGTTAGTTAAATCTTATACTAGCGAGACCCGTGAAATTTCAACATTTTGATCTTTCATTGTTGTATAATGCTGCCGTAAATTCAGAATATATCTGGTTATGGAGATCCCTCTCCAAAACCCGTGTAAGTGTGTGTGGCATATTTCGATTCTATTGACTCCAGCGCGAACGCAGACCCCACAAATTTATTGTAACATCTTTGGACAGAACACATACTACACGTTGATCCAAGTGAGAAAGCTAAGAATATTTTAGCCATTTTAATTCAAGTTTCACTTTCGACCGAACAGTGACTTTTAGTTTGCATTGCATCTTCGCCGATCAGGCGATCCCAGTTTTTAAAATGAGGGAGGGGGTGATAACGTACGTACGAACATGAAATTGCTTTAGCGTCTTATTATATAGATTGGTTTATTTCTTTTTTATATTGATGTATTGCCATAGCTTCTAATTACGTTCATCGCAGGAGAGAGATATTTTTTATGGAGAAATGCATTGGGGAAAATGAATGAATAGAAACGATCAAGCCCAGCGCCCACATTAAACCGACAATGAATGGCAAGGGTTGCCTGTCCAATTCCACGCATAAAAAGGTCGAAGACAGATTCATATCAATGTTGGCCGAGTAAAAGGTCAGTTTTGCGGCATCAATAATTCTGAAGAAAAAAAAATCCAATTACTAAAAGAATCACCAACTGAAAAGTTTTCGATTTTTGGAAACATTTAATTTCTTGTTTTTTTTTGTTTTTTTTTCTCACTGGAAATTCTTTAATACTGACGGCAATCTCCCATGTTTTTATAATATAAACAGTTTTTTTTTTATTGTAGGGTGTGTCCAATCATCTCTATACTAAACTTGAAGAGGGTAACATGTAGACGTTGGGTTTACTTTCGGCTGCCGAGGAGCCCTCGCTTCCCTTATTATGTCCTTTTGTCCTCACATTTTATGAGTGATGTTTCTGACAAAGGGGTAAGGACTGCTGTTTTCTGTTTATCTAACACTTATCGTTCGCTAGTTTTTTTTTTAACTTGAAGTAGTATTTTTTAGCTCTTTACATAACGTGGCTTCATGCCTTGTCTGGAGCGATTTCCATTTTTTTAAAAAACCAAGGAAACACAAATAACTATTCTGTATTCCGATCGATAACGGTCCAGTTTTTCATTTTGTCTGTCACGCTTCACATTTAAATGATATTTTGTCTGTCACGCTTCACATTTAAATGATATTTTGTCTGTCACGCTTCACATTTAAATGATATTTTGTCTGTCACGCTTCACATTTAAATGATATTTTGTCTGTCACGCTTCACATTTAAATGATATTTTGTCTGTCACGCTTCACATTTAAATGATATTTTGTCTGTCACGCTTCACATTTAAATGATATTTTGTCTGTCACGCTTCACATTTAAATGATATTTTGTCTGTCACGCTTCACATTTAAAGGATATTTTGTCTGTCACGCTTCACATTTAAAGGATATTTTGTCTGTCACGCTTCACATTTAAATTATATTTTGTCTGTCACGCTTCACATTTAAATGATATTTTGTCTGTCACGCTTCACATTTAAAGGATATTTTGTCTGTCACGCTTCACATTTAAATGATATTTTGTCTGTCACGCTTCACATTTAAATGATATTTTGTCTGTCACGCTTCACATTTAAAGGATATTTTGTCTGTCACGCTTCACATTTAAAGGATATTTTGTCTGTCACGCTTCACATTTAAATGATATTTTGTCTGTCACGCTTCACATTTAAATTATATTTTGTCTGTCACGCTTCACATTTAAATGATATTTTGTCTGTCACGCTTCACATTTAAATGATATTTTCAGCGCAAAACGCACAATTTGAATAGACGCATCTTATGTATATCCATTTATTTATTTATTACTTTTCTCCACCGCAAACAAGACATCTTGCAACTGGAGCGTAAGAGGATACTGTGATAGTGGCCAGATTTATAGGGGGGGACATGATAAAGGAACTTTATGCATGTTTGTACGGTCGAGTAAATAAAGAGCAGGGGGTATATTCCAAAGGCAAATCTTCCGGAAGTTAGAGACCTCTTCAGTGAAGGGGTCGGATTTTGCTGCTAGTTGGTTGTGTCGGTTGTATCATCCTTTGAGTCGGTACAAGTGCACTAAGTTCATCAGAACACATTATCTGGAAGTACTTGTAAGAACAAGCATGTACACTGCAGCGATGCGACAGAGTCTGGAGCCTGGTAGACAGTATGGAACCTGTTAGGTTAGAATTCATTTTATGAAACATGTTGAAGAGGTAGAGGGTAGTAGTTGGTTCACTTAGCCCATATGTGGCATGCCCGGGAGAATAGTGGCTTTATAGAGATATAGAATACTGGATTGTGTCAGAAGCTTTCTCGCTTGGTAGAAAGAGCAAGGCGACCTCTAATACTCATCCCAGGTCAGCTTTTATAATATGGAACCATCTGTTTGCTATTCAATACTTGGAAGAAGTGCTAGTCCACAATACTGTAAAGCGATCGAGAACATAGTGCGATGTTAAAATCAGCGAGAAAAAGACAGCTTATACGACTGAAGTCATGGGCTCACAAAGATTTTCATTTCTTTCTAAAGTCAAGGGTCGTACAATGATGGAGATTTTTTTTTCCAAGTTTTGTGTATTGTCCGTTTAAAAGGGAAGTTCAACCTTCAACAAGTAAGGCAAACTTTTAGAAAAACGGATATTTCTTTTGTGTTCCTGAATAAAAAGATCATTTTAATAGAATCAAATTCGAATCTTTGTATACTACAAAATATGTTATTTTAAATATAAGCTTGATAGACAGATCGACAGACGAATCCACTTCTATAGATTCTTGGACGTATCCCAAATAAGATGCGTCCATTAAGTCTACGCGTTCAGATATAAGACATGATTGTAAATGTACAGAATAGTTAACAATCGAGAACACGTAAACAAAAAAATTAAAAAACACATAATTTACATAAAACGCATTACAATGAAATTCTGTAACTAAACCGTATAGGTTTAACACGTAGAAACAATTTGTAAGAAATTTGTAAACGTTAATAGTACAGAATAGTTAACACTCGAGAACTCGTTAATCAAATAAAATAACGGAAACCACATAGTTTTAACGCGGTAAAACAATTGGTAAGAATATTTTAAACGGTGTAAAAAAAACTCCACGAATTAAAAGATGCGAGTTCGGTAGAGCATTTCATTCTACTGCGTTTTATGTAAATTATGTTGTTGTCTTTTTTATTTATTATTTCTCAAGCGTTAAATATTGTGTTCTTTTACCAAAAGGCTATTTGAATGTTGAGTGAGACAGATGGACGGACTCATCGGCCATCAGACAGATCGTATTATAAGAGATGTTTGGGAATAAACGAGATCCGTTCATTCAACTTGCGCGTTTAATAATTAACGTAATTGTAACAAAGAAGATTTCAGTTTTTACGGAGTCAGTTCCTAGTATTGACGGAGAATCACGTTTAATAAATGAAATAACTAAACAAAAAACTCTTCAGCAAGAACTCTTTCTACACCGCATATAACTCCTCTTTCTTCCTTTGCGTACCTAAAATCACACTAAACTCTCATTAACATAGTCTCTGGAAAACGTTACAGCGTAAATGTTTCTCTACGGACTACAACATGGTCGTTTTCAAGTCCAATGTCAACAAACATTTATCATGCGATCATGTGAATTAATCATACTACGAAATCATTTCAAAGTACTGTTCTATCATCAAATTGAAAATCTCACTAACCCTTATCCTCGAGTTGTTTTTGGTCTTAGTAAATGGTTAAATATTAGTGTAAAGATAACTTCATATAAACTACACGTTTAGCGATGAGAATTCTATATCAACATTAAGCCTAATCGAGAGAAAATTCTAGTTTCAATGGTCGCAAACAACTGGCTGACATACAGAGACTCTAAAAGGGCTGCATAGACGTATATCTAATAAGATCCGTCACTTAAATCTACGAGTTACTATTAATTTCACAGTTAACCTTAACCGTAACCGTAATCCTAACCCAAACTTTAACCAGAACCCTAACCCTTACCCTAACCAATGCACCTAACTCTAACCCTAACCCTAACCCTAACCCTAACCTTAAACCATTACCCTAACCTTAACCCTTAACCCCAACCATAACCCTTACCCTAACCAATGCACCTAACTCTAACCCTAACCCTAACTCTAACCCTAACCCTAACTCTAAACCTAACCCTAATCCTAACCATAACTCTAACCCTTACCCTAACCAATGCACCTAACCCTAACCCTAACCCTAACCCTAACCCTAACCCTAGCCCTAACCCTAACCTTAAAACATTACCCTAACCTTAACCCTTAACCCCAACCATAACCTTAACCATAACCCTAAGCCTTACCCTAACCAATGCACCGTACCCGAACCCTAACCCTAACCCAAACCCGAACCCTAACCTTCACCCTAACCCTAACCCTAATCCTTACTCTAACCCTTACCCTAATCATTACCCTAACCCTTACCCCTACCTCTAACCATGACCCTGATCCTGACCCTGACTCTGACCCTAGCCCTAGCCTTAACCCTAATCCTTACCCTAACCCTAATCATTACTCTAACCCTAACCCCTAACTCTAACGCTGACCCTAATCCTAACCCTAACCCCTAACCCTAATCCTAATCCTAATCCTAAACGTAACATATCGAGTAACGTACTAAAAAACGGTTAAACAAATCACTTAGAGATATAATTGTGTATTTAATTCATTCATTCATTTCGTATGAATCAGATAATTCGATTGTTGGCATTGTATTTATTGATTTCGTATGAATCAGATAATTTTATTGTTGGCATTGCTTTTACCGATATCTTTCTAGTTAGAATTCTTTCTAGAAAGACATCGGTTACTTACAAGAGGTACAACGTTAAGGTTGCTAATGTCCTAAGTGAAAATGTTTCTGTGGAACGAACTTAGAATAGTCAGGTTATCAGACCGTGGCGTTAACCACTGAGACATCATAACTTGCCAGATGTATTTAATAATGGCTACATTGAAAGAGAGGTTCAATCTCTTGAAGCCATATTAGGATAATAAAGTATTTAGTTGAAGGCAAAAGCTGGACATTACAAAAGAGCGAGACGGCAATGGATAAGATTTAGTCTGCTTCATTTAAAGAACAGAGAGAAATGTGATTTGAGCGTGAATAAAATGGCGAGACAGCGAAGTTAATATGTTCAATTGATATCATTCCAATTCAGCATCGAATTGGATTCATTTCGTATAACATCACACAGAATGGAAAGAAGCCGTGAATATGGAATCGGCTATGACGAATCAAAGTCTGTTGTGCTCATTTACGCAGTAAAGCTCTCAGGAAACTTATGGATTCGACATTCCCTAAAAGAGTGAATACATCGAAGAGTTAAAACTGTTTTATGGTTCGCTTTTAAATAACGTAACGAAAGTATTTATGGGCTTTAAATTTCTCTGTAAAGAGAAACACTCACCAGCACCTTTTTATCCTGCTGGTGAGTGTTTCTCTTTATTGTAACAAGTTGTTATTATGTTTCGGCATTTTTTAGATGATAAGTTGTATTATCTGGATTATTCGGATTACTTTTCTCATTGCAACGGATATATGCTAGCACAACGGATACAAGTGCTAAGTAATAATCAGTTCAAAGTCACAGTCTACTAAAGGTTGAAGGTTCAATCCTTAGCAACGGTGATACTAAGAATACAATTGCGATTTTTTAAAACTTCCATCAGGTCCTGACTGACGGAAATAAAGCAAGCAACCCCCTTGGATTAAATAAAGGGTTCCGTTCGGAATTCCGTACAGATTCCCGAGTTCGACGTAAAGAAACCTGTGTTCGCCAAGATGCAACTGAAGAAGAAGCGTTGTGAAAATAACATTTAACAGTAGTCCAAATAATTCAAATAATACAAGATATGAATCCTTATCTTATAAATTCTAAAACATATCGCCCATTTTTATTAGTTTATTTCCGAACCAGAACACAGATTTATTGTATACAATGAACTGAACTCAATACGACGTTAGCAATATCCATTAATCGAATCACGAAGACAAGTAAAATAAGGAGATAAAGATATGCAAAGGATAGACAGAGAATTAGACGTAAATAAAATATTGAAAGATTTGGACAGAGTAAAGAAAAGCGTCTCTAATCTTAAAGGCCCCTTTACTGTTCAGGTCCCCAGATGCCGGAGTATTGTTGTCACATCTGGGCGGATGCACCGAACGCTAGCCTCTCCATCTTTGACAGGGTTGAAAAAAGAGTCTCTAATCTAATAGGCCCCTCACAATCAAGCATGCTCCAACCTCTGTCCCATCGCCGCAATCTTTCACCCCTGTTCTTGTTTAACAAGTACTTTAATGGGATGTGGCTTAACGAATGTGATACACTGGTGCACTCCTACGTAAATACACCAGATCAACCCGTAAGTCAGCAATATCCCACCTCTTCACGGTTGAGGTCCCCAGATGCCGGAGTATGGTTGTTACATCTGGGCTGATGCACCGAACGCTAGCCTCTCCATTTTGGACAGGGTCGAAAAAAGAGTCTCTAATCTAATAGGCCCTTCACTATCAAGCATGCTCCAGCCTCTGTCACATCGCCGCAATGTTGCATCCCTTTGCTTGTTTTACAAATACTTTAATTTAATGTGCTCCAACGAATGTGTTGCACTGGTACCCCGGATCAACCCGCCAGTCATCAAGATCCCAACCCTTTCACTGTTGAGGTTCCCAGATGCCAGAGAGCTTTCTCCTATAATTTCCTCGTACTTCTAGCCTTTGGAATTCCCTTCCTGCTTCCTGATTCCCTTACCGTACTAAAATACATGCATTTAAATGTAATGTAAGCAAGCATATCGCTGCACAACTCCCCATAGAGGATTACACTAATTCACAGTAGCCCCTTACATCACAGTGGCATTGTACCTCATCAGGTTCACATCAGTGAGGGAGAAACTTGCATAAAAAGTGTAAGGACACATTTTGGGAAGAATTGGATGGTTTGCGTTCAATTCAGATAAACCGATAATTAGTTGCGAAAAAAAAACAAGAAAAATTGGAGAAAAATCGTCGACCGATAAAACAATATGTCGTCTCCAATTAAGGATACGTGGATGGGAGAATGTTGGCTAAAAATACATCGTTCTGATCAGCTAGATAATCACCATGGCAACAATGTTTATTTATATCCCTTCCCCGAGTTGCATCGAACATGTGTAAGTTCTACTAGAATGGAGATAGAATATATTTATCCATGTTTGAAATCACTTTACATATATAGTCTCGAACCACTTCACACATATCTAAAAACATGTCTAAAAACAAAATATTCAAAATGGATTCTGGTAAAACATCTCAAACTAACAAGCTAACATTTCACCATTATTTTGTACAACACGAATATTGATTTGTATTTTACAGCATTGCAACTTTTCCAAGTGCTTTTCGGTACGAAGAAATCTTTCTTTATTAAACCATTGTGAATCTTTCATAATGTAGAATGTGTTTCGGGTGAAATGGAAGTTCGCTTTACCTAGTAAGGAAAAATTCACATTTTATATTGATATCAATAATAATACAAAGGACAATGCAGGGATAACTATTCCCAAAATAATACAAATATATTCTAATCAAAAACAAAATATAAAAAGTCTTAAATATGAATAATTAGGTTTCGAAGGTTTTACAATATAATAAATTCGCATCAACGAGAAATTGATTATACTTTTTCTAACGTACAAATGTCATGAGGTCAAAACGGATGCGTACATAACTGAATCCTTATCTGAATCCTTAGAAAGTGACCTCCAGTGGAATGAGGTCATAAATGGATGGTAACATTATATGCTGCTGAGACAAATCTCTTTTTCATTTAAACAACTACAAAAAATCTCTTCAACCACCGATGTCCATGGCAAATAACACCCTACTTGAGAGTTCAGCATTCAAACTCCTCGGCCTAACATTCACAGGTAGCATGGATTGGAACAAATACATTGAAGACATTGCCAAGGCTGCTGCAAAGAAGGTGGGTTCCCTTCTACCGTTCTAGAAAACTTCTCACACCTGATAGTATCCTATATCTCTACAAAGCAACCACCCGTCCATGCGTGGAGTATTGTTGTCACATCTGGGATGGTGCATCATCCACTAATCTCTCCTTCTTAGACAAGGTCCAAAAAGAGTCGCATATCTAATAGGTGCCTCAATATCCACCAAGCCCAAGTTCCAGTCTTATCGCCGCACTGTTGCATCATCGTGCTTGTTTTTACAAGTACTTCAACAGAATGTGCTCCGATGAACTTGCTGCTCTGGTGCCCCCTCGATGTAAATACACTCGACTAACCCGACAATCAGATAGATCCTATCAATCCACTGTCGAGTGCCTTAGATGCTGGAGCGCCTTTTACTCTAATAGCTTCTTCCCTCGTGCTGCCGGCCTTAGGAACTCCCTCCCTTCTCGCTGTTTCCCGGACTGTACTGACATGCAATAATTGTAAAACTAATGTTAACAAGCATCACGCTGCACAGCTTCCAATTTAGAATGACCCCCGAATTCTCAGTAACCCCTTAAGTCTACAGTAGAAACTTGCCTTGTTTGTATGTAAAAGAAAAAGACCAACGGTATTTGTACTAATTAATATGTCTTTGTTATTTTAACAATATTTCATTCCTTATAATTTCAATGTTATTTCGTGGTTCAATAGATGTGTTAAACTTTGAAATGTCGCTATTTTACAGATATTAACATCGATTGTGTTTAAGATATTAACATATATGTTGTATATCTTCATTTAAGTATGCGACGATCCAAAAGAAGCATTATAATTCTTCAGTTTCAGAGTAGCTATATTATAGGTAAATCTGAATGTGGAATCAATCATCGTTGAACATCAGCAAACTTCGGGATTCAACTTTCAACTGTTAATCGTACAAAAGTGCAATTTATCAGAATGGAAAACTAATTAATATTATCTCAGCTAGGTCGATCAGGACCCTCTGAGAATAGTCTTTATTATTAATGATCGTAAAGGTGTCTATTTACTTCCGCCATGTCCGTGTATGTAGTAACTGTTTTGTTACCATTCTTTCTATTGTGAGATTGACAGCCAACACGGATATATTAAAGAAAACATTCCGACGATATGAACACTTTTTTACGTTAAATACGATATTCAATTGCACGACAAGTTTTGGCACGATGTAAAACATTTAAAAAAAAATACAAATCAAATGCAATTCTCTTTCGCTGAATAGTTTGCTTTGAAAAAAGAATTCTAATCGAATCCAAACAAGACATGTGTCTATCTTAAAAGAAAATGTGATGAACCCCATCTTCCGAGTGAGGGAAATGAAGGTACAATTTATTCATGATTGATCCGAAATCGGCAATAGATGACGTTAAATCATTGCAAAAAATGATTCGCATCGACTTAAATTTTGTTCATCAAGGTTAGACTTGCAAGCAGAACTGAGCCATTCTCGAAATGTAACGTGAAGGGTTTTCTAGATTAAAATCAATTGGGTACGTAATATATATATATATATATATATATATATATATATATATATATATATATATATACCCCCAATTTCTGACTTAATAATAAGAATGATTAAATGAGGTGGCGATTAGTATAAAATAGTTAGGCAATTACTCGCCACCTTGACGCTTTTAAGTCTTATCAAATTAATCAAAGTAAATTGATAGAGAAAATCCAAAACTATCTAAATAAAAATAATGTAGAATATGTATAAACGTATATATAACACATATAATAATGATAATAATAATATTAATAGTAATAATAATAATAATACTATTATACCTCCAATTTCTGGCTTAATAATAAGAATGATTAAATAAGTTGGCGATTATAATAAAATATTTAGACAATTGAATAAGACAATTACTCGCCACCTTGACGCTTTTAAGTCATATAAAATTAATCAAAGTAAATTGATAGAGTAAATCCATACTATCCAAATTAGAATAATGTAGAATATGTATAAAAGTATATATCACACATATAATAACAATAATAATAATAATAATAATAATAATAAAATTAAATTAAATTAAATTTTTTAAAATTAATGTATATATGTATATATATATATATATATATATATATATATATAATTTTGAAATATTTTAACATAAAGCTAAATATAATAAAATCATGAAAACATAAATACATGAAACTATAAATCACCTGACAGTTTAAATCATTTTCAAATCATAAAAAAACTAAATACAATAAAAGAATACAAATATATAAAACTATAAATCACCTAGAAAGTAGTGTAATGGATTTGTCCGAATACTTTAGAATACAGCAAAATTGTTGTAAATAACGGATACATTTTCTTAGACACAGACGAACAATTCAGGTCAGGGAGACATTTTTAAAAACAAAATAAGTTAGCAAAACATTAATCTGAAACAAAACTTAGATCTAATATACGGAACGATTTTTTTTCTTGTCTTTTAAGGGAAGTGGAGTCTGATCAACTCTGCTGGGAAGCCATGAAATTGAACACCGTTTTGTTTTTAAATTCCCAAGGCATTTTTTCATGGTAAACCACTAATGATCCCTTAAATAATGTATAGACTAGCGTACATTCTTGGAAGCAAACAAATATAGCGACCGCAGAAAGTAAATTTTGACTTACAAAAAAGTAATTTTCCACCGAACGACTTGGGACTAAAATGTTTGTTTTGTTTTCTTATATAGTTTTAATGTTTGAGAACTTTTCGAGACTATATATATATATATATATATATATATATATATATATATATATATATATATATATATTAGTAATATGTTAAGAAGGCTGAGGGTAATGCAGAGTACCGGATAGGTTGTAAGCGGGAAGGAACAAACATAATAAATCGCAGTGGGGTGACTTACTATTTATTTTTTCTTTAAAATCTTACATAACAGCAAGTGTGGTGTCAGCTGTGTTTGTGTTGTCCGCATAATGATTACAAATCATGTATTTAATATTTCGGGGAAATCTTCCCTTTGTCAAAAATAATAAACACCAAAGGAAAAATTCGTCTACGTAGAGAATTCATCAAAATGGATGCCAGAGAGTAGTGTTGGATCAAACCAGTCCCGCAGGGAATAGAAATGTATTTTTAAGGTACACGCGTACTTTTTTTATACATAATTTTTTACAAATAATCTTTTATTAAAAAGTCTACTGTGAGGAAACTTCCGTTTTACCGAAAGATTGTCACTGGATTGGAACAAAATTAATTGTTTTTCATTATAGGATGGTTTCTTATTCACGGATCGAGGGCAGAACAGACGGAGGTTCTGTTAGTAAATAAAAAAGGTATTTGTCTTCGATGGTTTTAATAGAAATGCTTTAAAAGATTCTCTTAACGTTTTTATTTCGGCTTTTCACGTTGTTTTGTTTTACTTGTTCTTTATTTCCTTGGGTTGTTTGACATTAAATACGAGACTAATTTCATTGTAAATGTTTTGGCTGATTAAAATCGAACTTAGGCAATATTTAAACCATTTATGTAAGACAAAAAGAGTCCTATTATAGACAATTAGCCACCGCTTATCGAAGTCAAAAACCACTCGAAGATAACGATTAATGAAAGTCTAAGTTGGCGATGAACAACACATTGAGAGGATAACGTCACCAACGTTATATTATACAAAACATTACCTACTGCAGTTTTGCTTCCGAAAAATAAATCAGAAAAGGAATTACATATTTCTCAATTTTAAAACGGGAAAAATTCGGTGGGGAATTTCCTATCATCCACATTACTGTTTTTGTTGTTTTAAATATAAATGAGAAGGGAATTTACTATTAACATTTTTGGTTCACTTTTGGCAGCCTCGTTACTATTGCTTCCCTGAAGTCGTCACATTCCATGAACGATGTTTGTGGCAAAGGAGATAAATTGCTGTTTTCTGGGTCAGAATTTATCCATCTAACACTTATCGTTTTTGACATTGAAGTAGTATTGTTTAGCTCCTTACATCAAGTGGCTTCATCTCTAGTCTGGAGCGAGTTCTATAAAAATTATTATTTTCATTTTTTTAGATTTTTAAGAGGAGAGAAGAGTGTTTTTTCTATTTTAAAATTAGCGGCCACATGTCAAAGAATATCGACCCTGATGGGAAATACATGCGTTTGGCTAAAAGTGACGATAACCAATGTTAACGGACTTCGACGAACAATCTACACAATACGAACCGAACTGTTGTTTTTTTAATTTTTACCGTAAACTAAACCTAACATAAACCTAAACTAACACTAACCCTAACCAGAAACTAACCCTAACCTAAGTCTAACCTAACCCAAACCCAACCATAAACAACATTTTTTGTGACAGTTTTCAAAGTCGGTTTAGTTGGTATTGTGTAGAATATCGGAATCTTATTCGCTTTTCTTCACACAGTCGAAACTGCTGGCGTCACGACTGCAACTTTATTGATGCCTATTCTTAAAAAGCACAAAAAGTTAACCTATCCCTCAATCCACACACAGTAACCCCCACTCTAAAAGCGAAAATATTTTTAAAATTACTTTTTTGCGAATAATTTTTTATAGTTAAATCATGTTTTATATATCCGCCGGGCAACGCCGGGAAACGTGTCCTGCTAATTTACTATATTTCCAACAAGATGTGGCACGAGGTCGAAAGGTGAGAGAAAAGCGCGAGAGATCCGAAGTTTATATAAATCACATTTCAAAATGATATGGATAACTCGAGTTGTGAAATCAACTTTTCCTTTTGGTAGTCCATCTCTTTTATTTGCTAGCGATTGCTTGAATAGAAAGATTTGTTGAATGCTCCATCTTAAAAAAAGGGGAACACGTGAACACGTATTGCCACTTTGGAACTTTGCGCATCGCGAATTATTTTTGAATATTTCGATTGATCAAAGCAAAACAAAACCTAAAAATATTTTCCATTAATTTTGTATCCATATTGCATCATTTCTTTTGAATCGATTTTAAGAATATTAAGGAATCGACCTTTTGTTCCGTTTGGAATTGTTTTGTTCTTTAATCATAGTTTCTTTTCCGTATTCCCTTCAATGATTGGCATAACACCATCAGTCTTTTTTCTTAACACATTTGTTTATTTCTTTATAGTTGGAGGTCAGGTAATTTATATGTAAATAGGAATGTTCATCATGTTGTAGGTAGACTCCCTAGGCTCTAAATTACTCGACAGATTGGCACCAACTTCGGTATAGTTATCCTTGGAATAACGTATGGGCGACAGAATACTCAGGCTAATATTGTTCTAAACACTAACCCTGCTTTTACAGAAAGGAATAGAAAATTATAGGCTTCAAAACGAGTAGACATAATTGCAGCTAATTTGGCACGAAATGAAATGAGCATGTATGATGTATCAAAGTCAGGTTTTAATTATACTACTACTAATAATATTATACATATATATATATATATATATATATATATATATATATATATATATATATATATATATATATATAAAATATAGTAACATTTTGGGTTGGTGATAACTTGACACGCTCACCTGGTTTCTTGAGAGACATTGAATACCCTCCCTGCTTACTGTGGTTGTAGCTAGACGAGTTCTTGCTGTGAATGTTCTACAGAGAGGGATGAGACCTCAGTTGAGCACCTACCAGTAACAGATGGAATAGATAGTGGCTAGCAGCATATCTTCTGTGTGGAAGAGGCTGTAGGAACGAGAAAAGATCATCCCCCACTAGATTGTCAAGTCGATTTTGTATTCCGTCAAGACATGAAATAGTGTTTCAAGCGGTACCTCCCCAAACATGACACGAGTACTCATTCTTTAGACTATCTGGCTCTTATATGAGTAAAAGATTTGACTACTTAGATTAGTTTGCGTTTTTTAAAAACTTCGTATCAATTTAAAGATAATTACATACATGTATACAGTAATACACACGTACGAGGCGATTCAACTAATATGTGTTTACATTAGACTTGAAGACAACCATGCTGTAGTCGGTGAAGAAACATACTCGTGTTATATGGTTCCACTGATTGGATGTTCTTGGAAAGAAACCTTGTTCATGTAAGTTTTGTTTGTTTGTTTTTTTAAGAGACAGAGAAAGAAAAGTTATTTGCTGTGGTTGTAGATTGACAATTATTTGCTGTGAATGTTTTATAGGGATGGATGAGACCTCTGTCGAGCACCTACTATGAACGATAGTGTATTGATTTACTCCTCTCCAGGAGTTAGGCACAAGGCCAGTTTTTATCTTACTCCCACAAGGTAAGATGTGACCCAAGGTCGGGTCGGGAAAGTGGGGTTTAAAAATTGCCTGGGCAGCCTCGTCGGCATTCCCCGGTATGGGCGCCTCAGACAGTAAGCAATAAACTTACTCCTCCCCGAAAGAGGGGAGGGTGGACCTCCTAGAACTGCACAGGACAGACCCATACACCGGCGTAAATCAAGCTCTGAGGGTCAAGACAATACCAGTCTATGGGGCCATGAACGATAGAGTAGAGAGAGACTAGTAACGTCTCTTCTGTGTGGAAGAGGCTGTAGGGTCCATAAGAGATCATCCCCCACTAGATTACGAAGTCGATTTTGTACTTCGTCAAGACATGAAACAGTGCTCCAAGCGGTACATATCCAAATATGACTCTAGTACCCATTCTTAAGACTGGCTCTTATATGAGTAAAGGATTGACTACTAAATTATTTATTTTTTTTTTTTTAATAATTATAAATTTATTTAAATAATTTAGGCATTTAAACTACTAAATTATTCTGCGTTTTTTTTTAAACTTCGTATTAACGTAAAGATAATTACAAATATGCATAAAGCCATCCACACATACGAGGCGATCTCGAAATCGTATGTGTCCAGTCATTAAACAAAATGAGTAAACATATAGATTGACGTCCCCCCAACATAATGAGAAAAACATTTTTTGCATAGGCGATAAAAATGGTTTTATGGTATGTTTCTTTTTAAATAATATCTAATGAGGAACCATTTTGAGGAAAAATCTATTTAATATTACGCATGTAATTGAAAGTAAAACATGTTTTAAATGAGTAAATATGCGACAATAATGGCGTCTAAACGGATACAAAATAGAGTTAAACAGACCGGAAGTACTGCCTATGCAAAAACGCAGCGTAGTTAAATTGAAACGAAACGAAACAAAAACTTTCATTATCCCAGAAAGCAATTTCATAATAACTTCGTTTCAGGTCTCACGGTTTACAATCCAAGTTTTCGTATGTCTGATGCCGGCATTTTCTGATTTTGGCGAAAATGGTGTTAAAAGGTATCTTTTTTTTTCAATATGACTACGTAAATAATACAGTGATGTTAACTCAAAAACGTCCTGATTTAATAATATGTAACAGAAAACAATGACGTAAAACAATTTTTATCGCCTGTGCACATTTTTTTAGCGCATTTTGTTGGGAACGTCGATCTATATGATTCCATCCTATGGACTATTTAGCAATATCCAAGTCAATACACTTCGGAAAATTAAGTGTTCTTTCACTGACCCTAACCCTAACCCTGACACCAAAACTGTTGATATCTTTTATAGCTTGGAAACAGATTGTGTCGCCTCATTAATAATTTCCGAATCTTCTTGAAATATCGTGGACAAAAAGTGAGTCTGAAAGGACGTGATGCGTTATGTAATATTGTTTGGTTTATGTTTCATAACGCAATTCTCATATAATATTGTTGTCACGTTTGCAGCATCTACGAATCTCGACAGGTAACCAAACTCCCTGGTGCAACATTCCTGGTTGATTTTCATCAAATCACTTTTCATTCCTTTAAAACATTTTCATTAAATCTCCGGTTATCGTTCTCTCATATTCGAGAAAACCAATCGGGATTCAACATGAAAATAAAAACGCTAACCGTTTGAGGCGAACTGTTTGCCTTATATTTGATCAGTAGAATATCCCTGAAGTCACTGATTTGATTGGATTCTCATCTTCCTTCCCCCTCTTCTCTCACACACGGACACATTTAATAATAAATTATGAAACGTAAATCCGTTTCAGTTATGGTTGGTTTCATAAAATATTGTACATTAATATCAAATGTTTTTTTTAAACGCTTATTGAAATGGAATTTCTTGGAGGTAGATAATCATAAGCAACGTTTAACCCTAACCCTAAACCCTAACCCTAAACCCTAATCCTAAACCCTAACCCTAACCCTAACCCTAGAAATTTACTTAGAGCCAGATGATAATGTAGAATTGAATATTCCGAAGTGTGTGAGTTCCGTTTAGATATCGCATAAAACAATATATTCAAAATGGCCGACAGTGTTTCTCCATTTATTGATGTGCATGTCGTTGTATAATGGGTGGCATCATGTCCACGTTATATGATCAACTTGTTTCATCTATAAGTTGTTCTTTTGTGACAGGAATCCTCACTATAAAACTGTGTATATTTCCACTCGAATTTTGTTACGAATTTCATAATATAACGAGCACTTTCTCTGTCTGTCTGTCTGTCTGTATGTCTGTCTGTCCATCGGTGAGTATTTTTGTACACGTAAGAACGGGGGATGGGGGAGGCGGGTAATTACTAATTTCTATTTACTTAATTTTTCAAGTCAGTGTTGATAATATTTGTATACCTTAGAATTAGAAACTATTAATTATTTAATTTAGATTAAATAACATTAAATAACATATAAATAAAGTAGAAACACACTTCAAGACGAGACTGCGATTCGAATACACAACGTGTTAAGAATCTTACTAAAAAAAATACTCTTTCAACTTCTTTATATACTGTTACCAAAACTCGCTCAGACACCAGGCGGGTTTTGCTATTTACACATATCATTTCTTTTAAACTTCTAATAAATTCATATTTACAAATATACACTTATAACTGCTATTATCAAATTTACATGTGTATTTCAGTGATGAAGGCAAAATCTTTTCTGTGTGTTCTGGTAAGATAGTCCCTTTTTTAAATCACCATTAGTGACAGCAAATCTGATAGAATACTGACGTCTGTTTAAGGACAAAGCAAAGACGTTCTTTCGTTATTTACTGCTACAATAATAAATACTGTAAACGATCGATTGTAGACGATTAACTTTACACAAGCCGCTATATGAATACCCTCGACCAATCTGACGAGCAGTAAAACCCCAGCTTTTCACTGTGGAGATCCCCAGTTGCCGGGGAAGTTTCGCTTCTTCCCTCGGACCGCTTGCTCTTGGAATTCTAACTCTGCACCCTGTTTCTGCGACAATACCAAATTACTCAAATTTAAATGTAAACAAACATCTTGCCGCCCAACTCCCCGCTGAGAATGCCTCCTTTGAATCTGGCGTTTAATGACAGAAACCACTTAGGGTTCAATTGCAATATACCTTGATTGATTTGAATAAGAGTTTACAATCTTTTTATATTAACATACATCGACGTTTGTATAAATTTGTTGCGCATGTATGAAGATAGATTTATATGTTACACACATGAGGAGTTTGAATGCAAAACGGGATAAACGCCATTTCCAAAATTACAAAGCTATCGCTTCAAAAAGTATTGCATTTAACTCGACCACACCACAACATTTTATTTTACATAATATTTTGTTAACATAGTTCACCCTAAACAAGGCAGGCCGCCACTATAGACGTAAACAGTTACTGCGAATGTGGGTGTGGGTGTGGGTTTTGAGTGTCACCCCGAGTTGGGAACAGTGTAGCGAGTGTATGTTTACATTAGTTTTAAAACTCTGCATGTCGGTACTGTTAGGGAAACAGGGAGCAGGGAGGGAGTTCCAGAGGCCAGCAGCACGAGAAAAGAAGCTATTGGAGTGGAAGGCTCTCCGACATCTGGGTACCTCCAAAGGGAATGGATGGGAATTGTGCTGATTGTCGAGTTGGTCTAGTGAATTTACGGCGTGGGGGTAGCAGAGCAGTTAGTTCATCGGAGCATAATCCATTAAAGTAGTTGTAAAACAAGCACAAGGATGCTACATTGCGGCGATGGGACAAGCTTGGTTGACAGTGAGGGACCTATTAAGTTGGCGACTCTTTTTTAACCTTGTCTAGGAGGGAGAGACTAGTGGATGATGCACCAGCCCAGATGTGGCAACAATACATCATACCTTGGATATGCTCGCGTCCGTTTTGCCCACATGACGAGAGTAAAGCGTGGTGTCGTCAGCAAATAAACCAATCTCAGACTCAATGTCATCGGGGACATCATCTGTGAAGATCAGGAACAATAAAGGTCAGAGGATGGATCCCTGGAGTAAACCAGCATTTATGTCATGTTGCTTAGATGAACGGACATCGAGGTCAACCGGGATCTTTTTTTGGTTAGGAAGGATCTACTTATATTAAGTAATTGACCAGTAATACCGTATGAGCGTATTTTCAGGAGAAGTCCTTTATGCCATACATTGTCAAAGGCCTTGGATATATCAAGCGCTACTGCCCTAGCTTCACCTGTCTTGTCGAGTGTATGATACATGCGTTCAGAGATGACCGTTAGCATGTCTGCAATAGATACTGACATAATTTATTTTTGCGTTCAATTAAAATACTCTTTTTTTCGACGTCTATATTTAAATAATTCGTCTTTTTATTATTTGATGTCTCAATTTGAACAGATTGGAGTTATCGCGTTTTGCATTCGAACTCTTCAGTCATATCAAAATGTGTTCAACTCGAGCCGTTCGTGCATTCTTGGAATATACAGATTTTAGAAGACCGTGCTCAGTTTTATTCGTACATACAAATTTGTAGATTACAAAACATATACCCGTTATATTATTCTAAAACGATAATATATATATATATATATATATATATATATATATATATATATATATATATATATATATATATATATATATAATTTATATACGAGTAATTGAACACAGGATGTTTCCGGCAGGTAATTCTTAGTTAATAAGTTTCTAACATTTATTCGTAATTGACCAGAATAAAAACGTTAAGAAACGAAATCTGCGTAGGCGTCACCTGTTTCTATAAGGTCAACCATCCCGAATTTTATATCAGTATTTGTTTGTTGTTATAGAAGGTTTTCGATGTATATGAGAAATCTATCAGGTTCTTATAAATTATCTTCCTTTCAATATTAAACAAAAACATTATTTATAACTAGCAGTGGCTCGTGGAGATTCCTCCGTGCTTTCTACTGTTAATAAAAATTATGATAATAATAATAATAATAATAATGATGATGATGATGATGATGATGATGATGATGATGATGACGGTGATGGTGAGGATGATGATGACGACGACGACGACGACGACGACGACGACAACAACAACGACGACAACGACGACGACAACGACAACAACAACAACGACAACAACAACAACAACAGTAGTAGTAGAAGTAATAGTAATAGTAATAGTAATAATAATAATAATAATAATAGTAATAGTAATAATAATAATAATAATAATAATAATAATAATAATCATAATCATAATCATAATCATAATAATAATAATAATAATAATAATAATAATAATCATAATCATAATCATAATAATAATAATAATAATAATAATATTCCTTTTGAAATAATAAATGTATGTCAGAGTTAATCTTAGTAAGGAAAGAATGTGCTTCTCCACATTAGGACCCGAGCCAAAATCGACTTTGCGTCATTAGGTTAAGGGTTAGAGCCAGGGTTAGCGTAAGAGTTAGGTTTAGAGTTAGGGTTAGGGTAAGAATTTTCTAGGATGCTAATCTGAAGATGTACCGAAATGAACGACTCTTTCTACTTTAAACATACGAAAACATAATTGTCATTGTCAGCTAAATATTTTTTAAATAAATAAAATGAATACGTCTCTTATTTATTTATTTAAAACAAACATTCTCTTATTCTTTTTTAAAAATAATTGCCAGTTGAATAATTATCAAATAAAAAAAAACGACTATGACTTTTTGAAACATGTTCATTTAAATTGTTACTGTTTTAGTTGACGAGACAACATAATTTGATTTGGGAACAATTCATTTTAAAATGGGTAAGGTAGAAATTGTTTATTTAAGCGACATCAGATTAATTACCAATTGTTTTATGATCAGACAATGACATTTTTTTAATGTGTATGAAAAGTGATAACGTACAAACATTATATTATTGACGTCTTATTGTATAGATAACATTTTTTAATTTAAGGGCATTTTCTTTTCTCGTAAATCTATTCAAAGAATATTTTCCATGATTTTAACTACGGTTTTGCTTGTATTTCTGGCGCCAAATGAACGTGTGTTTTGTGCTAAAAGAAAAATGACTGGTGAAATCAGAAAGTAAAAAGACAAGATTTGAAAGCAAAGAAAATATTGCACAAAAGGAAAACGCTTAAAGAGAAGTGATAAAATATGCAAATCTTGAAATCGTGCACCCTCATCAAAAATAGAAAAGATGACAGAGCACAATAGGAAAACGCGGCAAAGACAAAATGTGCACGTCTCAAAAGAATATATGAAACTGTTTGTTGAGAGTCGAACGTTAAGGAAAGTATAGGAAAAGTCAATACGTATATTCGTTTCTTGTTTTTGTTTTATATGCATTACTGGTTTGCTAACGGCATTTTTTTAAAAACTGCAATGCTTTATAACAATAATAAATGAGATAATGTAGACAAACAACATTATTTACTGGTTACTTTGCGTTGCCCGGGATTCTTTTAAATTTCACACTTTTGATCTTTTTGTTTCCAAACGAAATATTTACTCGTTTTCCGTTTTAGAAACCGGAGTTTAATTTTTCGTGGTCGCCTTTCTGCTATTGTCGTAATTCTTTACGGGCTATTTTTTTAGCTAGCTAACATCGACAGCTCTTGGAGTTTATTTATACATGAACCAAAAAGGGCTGGAAATAATTTACGTAACTGAAATAGTATTGAACCCAATAAAAATAATACACTTTACGTCGAAGACTAAATCGTATGCGAAAACAAGGAAATTTGTTTATTCAAAATATTTAGTAGAAATTCGTTTTAAACGGTTGTTTTGTTTTACGGCATATCAACCCCTTTTGGGTAATTTAATGCCGATTCTGGTCATTTTGGTAAAAGTGTAATGCTTCAAGTTGTTTATATGTTCAAGTATTGATTCATGATGTTCGGTTTGGTTGTTTAATTTTACGGCATATCAACCCTCCTCAAGTTATTTAATGCCGAATCCGGTGATTATGGTGAAAGTTTGTATGCTTCAAGTATTCATTCATGGTATTTGGTTTGGTTTGATTGTTTAGTTTTACGGCACATGAACTCTTTTGTGTTATTTATTGCCGACACCGGTCATTTTGGTAAAAGTGTTATGCTTCAAGTTCTTTATATGTTCATGGTGTTTGGTTTGCTTGTTTTCTGAAAGAAGCTTGTTGTTTTTGTTTTGGGCTTTACAGAACATGTTTAGTATATTTTTGTCAGGCAGACGGTATCTTCAGACAGCCTGATCTGGTAGTACTTTTTTGGTTTTAGAAGTAAAAAATAACTAATTATTTATGTAAAAAAAATTGTAAACCAATTAGCGCAGATAACTTGTTTTATGACTAGAATAATATTTCACCAGATTTCATCCACATATTTATTTTTCACAAATGTCTATAGTTAGTCATAAATATTTGAGTGATTTTTAAATATTACACTACTGTCTGATGTATATTGGTAACACATGCATGTTTATTGGTTACGCATCTGACGAGACCTATCTAGGTTGAAATAATTTATAATGCTGACAGACTTAAGATGTGTTTAATTTTTCTTTTATAATTTATATATATATGTATATATATATATATATATATATATATATATATATATATATATATATATATATATGTGTGTGTGTGCGTGTGTTATTTGACTAAGGCTTGATGACGTACTAATTATTACGGGTGATTGGAATATCTTTCAGGAAATGTCTTCATTAATGTTACATATGTCAGCGACTAAATAAGAAAAAAACAAAGAAAAATAATTTGCCTTTGTTCTTTAGATTTATTGCACAATTATCTTGAATCAACATTTTAAACAAACGTTTGTAAATTATTTTATAATTTAAAAAATGTCACTAAATGAATGTCGTGAAAAACAACAACTGATTCGCTTTTAATATATTATTTCGTACCATGTATATATCGTCGGTAAATAATAAAAGATATTTTCAAAAATAAACTAATTTTCGTTTTTACACATTTATATCAATTTCGCTTCGTTATTAAATACATTTTACATTTTGTAAAAGCAAGTCATTTCCGAACAGTGAACCGACATGCCATTGTTTCTTTAAAGCAACGCGAAAATTGTCATTACGTTAAGTTAAATAACATACTTTTCCGGAAATTACCCATTTATTTCAATTTCAATTTTTTTTTTCATACGTTTAACAAAAATGAACGTAGACAGTCTTGCTAATGAATCTAACGCAGTTATTTTTTCTGAAAGAAATCGACGTTTTCTCTCGTTTTTGTTTTCGTTTATCACATCGTAGACAACCAGTTGACGTTCATCATCGATGAAGGATTGTGTGTGTTCGCTTCAAGTAGGAACTTGTCGCCACAATCAATTATTTAACAACACGTTTCTAAGCTCTAAAGACTTCTAACTCATTATAGCCTATTGTTCCAATGATGAGACAGTTTAATTAAAACGTTGTGTTTTTTTTCGTGGGTTGTAGGTTGTACGGCGTATCAACCCATCTAGCTCATTTAATTAAGAAACACAATAAATAGTGTAACTTATTACACGTATACGTTTATTAATTATGTAGGACCAGTCCTTTACCAACAGTATTAGTGCGTCATTGACAATTATGATCAATTTTTTAAAAAGTTTTATTTACCCCAACAAGGCATGTAAGGGGCTAGATTTATAGGGGAATCCTACGTAATAAGTTGTAGAGCGAGATGTTTGTTAGCATTACATGTAAATGTAATAATATTGGTACAGTCGAAGAAACAGGGAACAGGGGGTGGGGCATTTCAAAGGTCAGCTATCATAGGAAGGAAGCTATTAGATGGAAAGTTTTCCGGCATCTGGGGACTTTGACAATAAAGGGGTGGGATTTTGCTACTCGTCGGGTTGGTTGGGGATATTTACGTTTAGGGGTACAAGTGCGGTACGTTTATCGAGGCTCATTCCGTGGAAGTACTTCTATAAACAAGCACAAGGATATAAAATTGCAGCGATGGGACAGGGGCTGGAACATGGGAGACAGTACGGGGCCTATTACGTTAGAGACTTGTTTATGTAACCTGTCCAAGAGAGATAGGCTACCTGTTGGTGCACCAGCCTAGATGTGGTAAAAGTACTCCATGCATGGGCGAATGGTGGCTTTATAGAGATATGGGAAACTGGCAAGTGTAAGAAGTTTTCTAGTCCGGTAGAGAGAGACTACCTTATTAGCAGCAGACTTGACAGTATCTTCTATATACTTATTCTAATCCATATTCCTTGAGAATGTCAGACCACATAGTTTAAATGTTAGACTCTCAAGAAGGGTTCTATCAGCTATGACAAGCGCTAGTTGGAAAGAGTTTTTATAGTTGTTAAAGGAGAACAGCTTTGTTTTTGTAGCATTAAATGTGGCCTAAGTCAATTAAAAATCGTAGATGGAATAGTGGCTTTATAGAGATATAGAAAACTGGCAGGTTTTAAAAGTTTTCTAGCCTGGTAGAGGGAGACTATCTTCTTTGCAGAAGTCAGTAAAAATCTTAGATTGAATCTACCTTTTGCCAGCAAAATTACGCGTTTACGCGTCGCCGAATTCAAACTTACACACCGATGGGATTTAAATATTCCAAAGACAATTCCATAGTCTGAAAAGATTTTTTAATAGTTGTTAAAGGAGATGAGCTTTGTTTTTGTAGCATTAAATATGGCCGTAGTCAGTAACCATCGTAGATGGAGTCTACCTTTAAATGGTCCAAAGACAATTCCATAGTCTGAAAAGATTTTTTTATAGTTGTTAAAGGAGATGAGCTTTGTTTTTGTAGCATTAAATATGGCCGTAGTCAGTAACCATCGTAGATGGAGTCTACCTTTAAATGGTCCAAAGACAATTCGATAGTCTTCCACACCTCTAAGTTCATCCATCCCTAACCGTAGTAGGTGCGGTGGTAACGTTGTAGCGTCACAGCTACCCAGCTAACAGGTCTCTGGTAGAAAATCCAGGAAGAGTCAGCATCAGAATCCGTCATCTTCTGGTCATCTATACCTCGCCGTGTGACCAGCAGAAGCGTGTTAGGCGCGGAACGACAAATAGATGATGTGAAAGTGACAACATTGCTTCGGTGCCATAGCTTTGGGTTTTTACACCAAACCTTCCATGACTTCGAATGCAACTGTTTGCACTGCTGTTATCCGTGCCACACTAAACATATGCAACCCTGCAGTTTAACAAACAGTTGGGACCAACCAGGACGACTTAACGCAGATCAGAAAAGACAAATGCAATAGTCCGAAAAATCCAAATACATATTTTATGTGGATTATTCGAACAACTGTTCTCATCTTGGATATTATTTTCAGAATATTTCTGTCGATGTAATCTCCGGCCTTCTTCATGTGCGTCTTATTGAACTTTGGACATTTTGATTTTTAACTCTGCAATCTGCACAGAATTTAATCCACTGGAAGAGATTGTTCTTGTTTCGTCAACCATGAGTAATTCGTAATTGTGTTTGTAGAAATCCTCAGTACAAAGATTGAACCCTCAACCTTAAGAAGACTCTTATTTATAAATGATTATCACTTAGCACTTATATCCGTTGCACCACGAGTCCCTGTCGACTATCCCTTACATATTGCCAAGTTCGACAAGACGCATCTGAAGAAAGTCGGAGGTTACATCGACGGAAACGTTGTGAGTATAACATCCAAGATGAGAACAGATGAAACAAATAATACAAATTATCAGAATTCATCTCAAGAAAACCGCATCAAATGAAACGCGCAACGGAATCTGGTCTGCTTAACGGATTGGTCAGTTTGCTGAAGAATTACGAGCACAAATAAAAAGATGAGGAATGTTTCTTTCACTTATAAATCGAGTTGCGGTTATCTAATAAACCGTATCTTTCAACCATCCGGACGCTGTGTTGCCCTCCCCTAACCCATAACACGATGCAGTATTGTATCGTTAAGTTACGTCTATCAAGGGTGCATCAAGACAGGCAAGCCTAGAGACGACACGCTCAATAATCAAATAACATGTCTGAAGAGTTTTTATCGGAAAGCCAATTTGTTAATATGATTAATAAGTCAGGATATATAAGAAAATATCAGCTTAATCAGCCAAATTTATTCATTTATATGTTTAAGCTATATCATGTTGAAGCATCAATACACGTCGGATCCTCGTAATCGACCAACAAATCTTGGGAATAGTAAGTGCAGTAAGAAGAAGTGGGCGTAGCTGTTTGGTCAGTTTATGTTATACATTTAGGAATGGTTATCACATCCGTGTGACTATAGAGGAGAATAAGAATATATTTCTAAAAGACGATTTATATATATATATATATATATAGAGAGATGTATGTACCAAATAATATATATATATATATATATATTTACTAAACATTAACATTTATTTACCTACAGACAACGTTGTTTCGGACTTACGTCCCCATCAGTGCATGAAGTGGTGGTTTCAAGTGATCAGACGGGTTCGAACGCAGTTCGTAGATTCAGAAGAGAATTACGACCCTGCACCCTAATCAATTAGACCAAAGGAAATCGCCACAGACATTACTGAAATTAAGATACATTTAAATTCAGCAGCAGGGTTAAAACGTTTCGAGATCAAAGATGGCTTAAACACGCGGGCGACCTCAATTTTTTTATAATTTAAGACAGAGCTCGACAATTAATATATATATATATATATATATATATATATATATATATATATATATATATATATTACAATTTCATGTGTTCACATAAAATGCTATAAGAAGATATACTTTTTTATGTATCAATTTTCAGTATTTACTTCAACAGTGCTCGATATGTAAGTAGAGCTAGTTAGTTAGTTATGAAAATATATTTATGGTAATTAAGCTACGTTTCATCCCCAGGTGAAATCGTCAGGCGAAAAGGCATTTTAGCATTACGATTTCCCTCGGGGATGAAACGCGGGAGCCTCCGTGTAGCTTAATTGCCATAAATATATTTTCATAACTTACTATATATATATATATATATATATATATATATATATATATATATATATATATATGATAATTTTATTTACACAGACATGTACAAAATCTGCGACACTGGCATGTCGATGTTATCGATCAACAGTTACTATAAACTGAGATCTCATCAGGCAGAGTTAGAACCTGTTCTCTCCAAATATGATCTGAGGTTAAGATCGGATTCTAACTCTGCCTGATGAGATCTCAGTTTATAGTTACTGTTGATCGATAACATCGACATGCCAGTGTCGCAGATTTTGTACATGTCCGTGTAAATAAAATTATCATATATAAAGCTCTATTTTGCTATTGAGCACTTTTTATAAACCCGGTTAAAATTCTCTGGATTACCACCCTGTGGATATTTTTCACCTGGATTATTACCATTATTATATATATATATATATATATATATATATATATATATATGGAGAGAGAGAGAGAGAGAGAGATAGAGAGATAGATAGATAGATAGATAGATATAGTGTGTGTGTATTACGTTGATCATTATGTCAATCACCTTTTCACAAAGTTTTAATAATAGTGAAATGTATATTCTCTTCATTCAGGCAGTTCCAACATTCCCGCTTGAAATCTAGTCATTTTAGAGAAACCTTGATTGTTAATATTCTATACATCTTCTTAAACATCATTTTAAAAGGAATTATGTAAAATAATTTATGTCAAATAACACCATTTCTACGCAACTTCTTGAACGAGTTTGATAAATTTAGAAAAAAAACTTTTATTCACCCCAAACGAAACATATTACCACTCAGACGTAATTGGCTACTGTGAATAAAGGCAAAGACATATAGGGGTATCCTAAATTGGGAGTTGTGAAACAAGGTGTTTGTTAACATTACATTTAAAATTACTGCATATTGGTACAGTCTTGAAAAGGGAGCAGGGATGGAATGTCAAAGACAAGCAGTTCTAGGAAAAACTATTAGAGAAGAATGCTTTCCGGTATCTGGGGACCTCTACTGTGAAGGGGTGGGATTTTGCTGCTAAACCATCACCTCAATATAAACTCATCATGATTTAGGCACCTAGAAATTGTATTACTACGTTAGTTAGAAACATTAACAAAGGCTTTTCGTGTAATGCATCTCAGAGATATTTTTATTTTTTTCTGTGCT
Organism: Sepiola atlantica; assembly: GCA_963556195.1. Taxonomy (NCBI): domain Eukaryota; kingdom Metazoa; phylum Mollusca; class Cephalopoda; order Sepiida; family Sepiolidae; genus Sepiola; species Sepiola atlantica. The sequence continues at coordinate 95,688,044 of OY744534.1, read as the reverse complement.
CCCTTCCTTTGGCCGAACATTTCTCACCCTTAGCAAGTCTGCCATTCGCATGCACCAAAAACATGCGACACTAAACATACTGACTAGTGAATGTTGACTTATAACTTTCTAGAAAAACAAAAACTAAACTAGGCTTGAAAAATAATACGATATGCAGAATCGTCATCGAGAGACAGTAAACATTTTACGTGTATCTCGTATTTTTGTGTGCATGTGGATAACGATCGAATAAATTGTTTTTTTAATTCTTTCGCTTTTGTTTTTCTCTTTCATCTACGTGTGTGTGTACACATGCGCCCAAACTTAATTATTGTTCGAATAAATTGTTTTTTTAATTTTTTCGCTTTTGTTTTTCTCTTTCATCTACGTGTGTGTGTACACATGCGCCCAAACTTAATTATTGGTCCCCCGATTTATAAAATCGGGTGACTTATGTTTTGAGGCTAGTCCGTCCGTCCGGATTTTTCTCCGCAACTATCCATTGAATTTCTCTGAAATTTTGCATGAAGTTGTAACTTTGGTCAGGTAAAAAGTGACATCCGACGATTTTTGAAAAATATCTGGTAAACCCCCCAGGGGGTCAAAAGGCCCCGAAATGGAAAAAAATGACATTTTTTGTCCCATAACCTTTCATCCATCCATTCAATTTCTCTGAAACTTGGCCAAAATGTGGAGGCAATTGTTCCTAATAGATAATAAGTATCGCTGACCTTGGGAAAAATCTGGTTCGCGCCCCCAGAGGGTCAAAAGCTCCCAAAATGGCAAAGAATTACCCTTTTCTCCCATAACGTTTGATGCATCCATTCAATTTTTCTGGAACTTGGCCAAAATGTAGAGGCAAATGTTCTGGATATAAAATGAGCATCCTTGACTTCAGAAAAATTCTGGTTCGCGCCCCCAAGTGGTCAAAGGGGGGGGGGGGTCAAAAATGCTCGAAATTGCCCGATTTCTTTTGCATTTTACACTCGCCACATCGAGTCACATACAGAGGGGGACCACGCACGCGCGGCTTGTTGTAATTGCTTTTTCCTTCCAAACTTTTACATATGAATTTGTTTCGCCATTTTTTTTGCTCTTTAATAAGTAAATTTGTAATCAATCAGCACGGTACGATTCTCAGATCGGCTTTATTCTGTTATTGGAATTACGTATTGCAGGAGAAATCAAGTGAAGCTTGCCAATATCCACGATTAAAAGTGGTGCGAATCAACCGACAAAATTCGAAATTGGCGCACTCAGTCGACGTCGTTATCAACTTGACGGGCGTAAACATTTTAAATTTATTTTCTCGCTTCTCAACTGAACATTTTACTTCCTGATGGTTAAGTCTTATGTTCTCGCTTATAGTTTTCTTTAAATTATCTCTATTTTATATTATTCTCGTGATTTTCTTTGTCTCCGATTAAATACAACGTTTCTGCCTAGCCTGATACCATTATTCAAATTGAAGATTTACTTACCATTTAAGTTTTCAGCCAGTGTATTATTCTTTATTTTCTTTCGTGTATTCTCTTCTTTCTCTATCTTGTAGCTGTTTGACTCGTTCATTCCTTTCCATTCGTCTTCTATCTTTTTCGAGTTTTCTGTTTTTCTTTTACTAATTTTCTATGTGTCCTCCCTCGCTTTGCCCGCGACAATCCTTTCTTTAATCTTGCCCAAGTAATTATCGTCTTCATATAAAAGATGGCTGGTCACGACACCAACTTGATTCCTGGTTATATTTCGGTAAATTCTTTAAATGGGTTTCTGAGTTTCTCCCTCCTTCGATAAGCCTCCAAGCGTGTCGCGATAGTTACTCATCTGTTTGTGACAGCAGAGAAAGATCTGAAACAAACTTTCTTAACAGACATTTGTTTTATTTTTAAATACAGAATAAAGTAAAACAAATCTTAAGTATTTGTTGCGTATGAGACAGATCTCAAATATATTCAGATCTAAAGATTACATTTTTTTGTTAGTAGAAAACAACTATATAGTTCTTATTTCTTCTTATATATTATGTTATAGTTCGTTTGTGCAGCTATCATAGATCAGCCTGACTAGATTGCGACGTCAGTTTTGTCCTCTATTGAGGGAGGTAAGAGCGCCACGAGAGTCACCTCCTCAGATATGGCAGTCATACTCAACTGAGGGCGTATCTGACTTTGACATAGGTAGAGGATTCCATTAATAGGCAGACACTTTCTCATGCGATAGAATGATCTAACAATTTTACAGCAAGCTTAACAAGAGATTTAATATATGTCTTCCATTTGTAGTAAAAATCAGTTCTAGCAGATTATGAAAACAAAAGGATGCCTCAAAGAGAAAGCTGTTAATTGTGATTGGGGAAAAATAATGATCTGGCTGGTAGTGGTGAAAGGATATATATATACATATATATATATATATATATATATATATATATATATATATATATATATGATGGACTCTGCCGTCGATTTTGACGTATGAGTGCCCCACCAATGGCTATCCGCGCGTGAATTTGTAATTGCAAGGGTTGCGCAATCCCCAACATCCGCTCTCCTGAGTCGGCATTGCTTGATTTCAATGGCAAGTAGTAATACAAGATATATATATATATATATATATATATATATATATATATATATATATATATATAAAATTCCCGAAACAGTTTTTCATGGTAAACAACTGATAATCCCTTAAAATAGTGTTAGAAACTAACTAATATAATAACTGTAAAAAATAAATTGACTTACATGAGTGATTTTCCACTGGAAGACTTGAGACTATAAGTTTTTTTTTTATATAATTTTTTTTATTTTTTATATAGTTTTAATGGTTGAGAAACTTCCGAGACTATATATATATATATATATATATATATATATATATATATATATATATATATATATATATGAACAATGGAAGACCATAACGAAACAGTTCTTTATCATCGGCTTTGTACACTACATTGTGCTGTAAATTCATTTTGTAAATATTGGTTTTCCCGCTTGAATTTAATAAACTTCAGTGTTTTGCTTGAGTCAATACGCTCGTAAAATAAAATATAAGATTCTAACTGGATCATTTTTCAAGGTCGAATGCGTAGACACATTGTGTGATCTATTTTTTATTCCAGACCTTTTTTATTTCTGCATAATCCTTATTCTTCCAAATAACTTTTTTCTCTTTTTCATTCGGCTGAATATCGCTAGTAAAATCGCACACATGGCTAAAGTCTATCATATACTTAAACAGCATGTTTCATACACGCACATATACTTCATAGCATACACACAAAGTACTCAACGGCGACAGTAATCGAAACAAATGCATTACGCCTATTTTCATTAAGACAGTATTGTTTTTTGTAACGAATATCAAAGGGAACCACTGGAAAACGCTATTTTTATCAATTAATTAATAAACAATAAACATAAAGTTCATTCAATTCCTTAAGGAGCTTTTTCTGTCTTATTCAAACATTTTATATGAATTTCATTTCGTGCTTTAAAAACCACGAAATGAAATTAGCCAAAGAGTGATATTTATGCTTAATTAGTCGGGTTAGATTCAGCGGGTGTTTGGGGAAGACGCGACGGTTGCAACACAAATTAAAGAAGTGGTTTAACCGATTCAAAAATGGCTGCACATCAGCGGAGATCGACAAGCATTCTGGCAGACCCCAAACGGCTCGGAGGGCAGCAGTTGTTAAGAGGGTGCGAAAAAAAGACATAATGCGGAACGCGACGGCGGAGATGAACACCATTCCAAAAGAAGACTTCCAGAAGTGTTTTTGGCAGTAGATGGTTCGGTGGGCAAACACTAGGGGGCTACTTTGAAGGGGATTAGGGTCCCAATCCCGTCACGTATTTGAAATAAGTCCAGATACGTTTTAGACAAGCCTCATAGATTTGTCATTCGTACATCTTTATCTCTCTTCCTTCATTTATCTTTATAATTGCTCTATCTCGTATATTAAGCTTCAACCATTTCATTATAGGTTCTATCCTCTAAAATTATACTTTTAGTTTGATATTATATATATATATATATTATAGTATATATATATTATATAGCATATATATATATATATGTATATATATATATATATATATATATATATATATTATAGCATGTATATAATTTTATATAGCATAGAGTTTTAAGTATTTGTCGAATCATTATACTTAATATTGATTTCTGAAACCGTTAGTAGTAAGAGATTCGTGCCAGACACATTTAGAGAAGATAAAATGTGATTTCTATGTAAATGATAAAAATAAAGTCATTGTAAAATCCACCGAGCACAACTCTGCTATGACGCGATTGGTTCTTTCCTGTATATCTTTCAAAATAAAGAAATGTCGTTAATATGTATATATAATTGAGAAAACATGTAAAACACAAGACCATACATCGTTGTAGATTCCATTAGATATCCTATGTAAAATTATTTTTATTTAAAATTACAAACAGAAATAAAGAAACGTATCGGATTCTTCAACGATAGTCTCATAATATTATATTTTTCTTCTTCTTCTTCTTCTTCTTCTTCTTCGTCTTCTTCTTCGTCTTCTTCTTCTTTTTCTTCTTCTTCTTCTTCTTCTTCTTTTTCTTCTTCTTTTTCTTCTTCTTCTTCTTCTTCTTTCGTTTGCTTCACAGCATCTAGCTGTTAGATAACCAGCACGGTTGAGAAAAGCTATGCTAATGTTTTGTTGTCTAGCACAGCTATGCCGGCTTTGCCGTTGGGTGGTCGATGTTTAAGGCATGCCTCGATGATGTGGTCTACTGTCTGTTCAGTGTGGGCACAGCCGCAGACAGCCGAGTCCCTATTCTTTTATGGTCGCGGGGAAACGACCGACACCTGTTCTAATGCGGTTGAGCATTGTCCACTGCTGGCGAGGGAGGTCCATGCCTGGTAGGTTATCCGGGTATTCCATAAATCTGTGCAACCTTGATTTATCTGCTGCCTGACATTTCTCCGTCCAGCGACGTTTCAGTTAGATTCCTGACGAGATAAAGAAGATAAAGTCAGCCTCTTCGAAGCCCGATCCATAAGTACCTGCTAACAACAGCGAAACTAATGACTTTAGACCGCTTCCAGTGACCCCAGCGAATATTATATTTATGTGGATACAGATAAAAACGTATGTCGGTTCGCGTATGCAAGTGCGCATATGCAACGATTATATAAAGTCGAAAATACAATGTAAAAAAAATGATAAGAATAAGTATTCTCAAGGTGTGTTCATTAAATATGCGCATTTAGCAAAGAAAATGATATTTCCAACTCAATCTGGACAGACAGATTGACTGACTGATCTAGCAAACGATGAACCCTATCATTCGCTGGTATGGACAGATTTTTGAACGTTCTCGTCTGAATTCATCCGCAAGCTGGTGACTTACAAGTGCAGAGGCGGTCAACCGAAAACGCGGATTGCTACGACGAAAGCAGACATGTAACGCGTTGTTGGTGTTCGTGGGTTTGAACCGGCTGATCTATGCCGATGACTCAGTTGCCGATCACAGTTAACCCTGATGAACACATTTGAAGCCGCACCCCCAGGTGGATGTTTTTACAGTTATAAGTAAATGAGAACCTTATAATTCCATAGATTTATCCATGTAAGTGAAAATGTATATACTTGTCTCGATAGCCAAAATAGATGAATATACGAGGCCTGTCTAAAATGTATCCGACCTTAGGCCAGAAAAAATATTTCAAATACGTGACGGGGTTGGGACCCTAATCTCCTTTCAAAGTAGGCCCCCTGTGCTTGCACACACTTATCCCACCGATCCATCCACTACCTGAAAACACCTCTGGAAGTCTTCTTTTGGAATGGTGTGATCTCCGACGTCGCGTAAGATTCAGCAGGTGTTTGAAGAAGATGCGAATGGGTGTAACACAAATAAAGGAGTGGTTCAACCCATTCGAAAATGGCCGCACATCAGCGGAGAGTGGCCAGCGTTCTGGCAGGCCCTAAACTACACGGTGTGCAGCTGTTGTTGAGATGGTGCGAAAAAAGAGATAATTCGGAATGATTAACTTCGGTGATCGGAAGAGAACTGGTGTTTTTTTGTCGTGTGGTACTTTAGAGTGGGCCTTGAAGGTCACGTGTTCTCAATTAAAGCTAATGGTCACGCATATATGACGCAGTTGCAGATAACTGCAGACAAGACAAAGGCGAATTAACATGTATTTCTGTTGCGCGTACGTGTATAAAACCTTTATACACCTGTGTTGTGGTCGTCGAACCCAGATTTTTGATCGTCTGTGAACACAAAACTACTCAGACGCAAATGTTTAATTTTTAATAATAAGGTCTATTTAAAACAGAGAAGAACAGTTACAGGTTATGTTCGTATACATGAGAAAAGAAGAAAGACAGATAGACTTACAGATAGCTCGTTTCGTTACACCTGGCTAGATAATCCGCGCTATCTGGGTTTAGAGGCAGCAGTCACACACGCCCTTCCTCCTTGAAACCACGCCAACAAAGAGAGAGAGAGATAGAGAGAGAGAGTGAGAGAGAGAGAGAGAGAGAGAGAGAGAGAGAAGCATCGCCGGAAATCACGTGGTTTTCATGACCTCCGCGAATTACAACTAATACGTTAACGAGATGTACCACACGGCTAGTGAGTAGACGTTGTTTGGAATGCGACTGTTGTGTTTTTATAATTTCATGGTTGAGACTAAAAAAATATAAACATTTTAATGTTTGTATTTTGAGGTACATCGACTTGAGTAATGTGTGAAAATCCCTTTCTAGAGTAACGTCAGTGATCGAAAAAGAATCTTTAAAAAGAACAGAGCGTGATGTGCGATGGAAGTAAACGGACGTTCCGCTTTCCGTCTCCCCCCCCCCAGACGGGGCTTGAGAGTTGACTGCATCTGTAAGATAAAAGTGTATCCAGAGAATGTCGGCGTTTTACTACAACACAGTGTAAGCCAAAAAAAACATTTAGTTTTTCGGATGTTCATTTTTGCTGCAACACTTTCTTTAGATGTTTGGAGCCAGTCAAGAACGGGGCATGACGCGACACTTCTCTCTTCGGCGTAACTCCGTGTCAAAATTTCAAAGACAAAACGGACTTCGCGGTGTTATTGAGGAATGATTCCAGAGCCATCATAAGTGTGGCTGTACTGGAAAGACATTACACTGATACTAATATTACTAAGACCTTTTGTTGAATAGTGATTCCCTGTGTAATGAAAAATAAACTCGTTTCATTGAATGCTTACGTTCATGATCATTCGTTTTGGTGCAGTCTAAAGCGATGATGTGGGGGTGGCAGGTCGGAAGCAAAATCGGCCGATCTAATATTGTGTTCTTCTTGTTTGCGCACACGAACGTATGTAATCACTTAACTTATTCTATCCGTTCTGTATCCGTTCGCACACTCTGTCACTTCTATGTCTATATTCTGTATTTAGTAAAATCTCGTATTGTTCTATTTTTCAACTGCATTTGTTGAATATTTGGTTTATAATACGTTTGTATGTCGGAATCTGGCGTAGTACAACAGCTCCTTTGTTGATCCAGCGAACGGCATCGCTTGCTAACGGGACGATATGTCGTTTCTCGATCCGGGCGACATCGAGTGGTCTTGCCAGTCGGTCCCGGCTTGAATATCTCCCTTTCGGCTGACACAGCAGTAAACCCAATTCGGGAATTATATTTCCCTTTCTTCTTGCTGTTTCTTCTCTTTCTGCTTTCAATATCTACACCCTAGCTGCTATTGTTAGCAGCTGACCCGTAGCCCCCACCACTCTCTGCAGCCGCTTTGTCGTTGTCACAATTTCGTGCCGGCGGTTTCTCGCTGTCACTGAAATCTATCTACACATAACAAAATATAACAAGCCTTCTCTTTTAGTTCCGAGCCATTTATTTTCATTTATTAGCTTGTCGACACCAAAGCAAGTTCGTTGAAACAGAGAGAGAGAGAGAGAGAGAAGTTACGCTTGTTAATTTACTAATTACTTAATCACTTGCAAGGGAAGGAGGAGGTGGACATCGTCTGGCTCTCATTTTTGGGGATCTGAATTCCCCTATCTTAATTAATCGCTACATGGCTAAGGCGACTTGACTAGTCGACTTCCCGTCAAGAACTGAAATCTCACTGCAGTTTTCTCACCGGGAAATCTCGTGATCAATGCACAGGTGCGACCGAACCTTCGATCCGAGGTCTCATCAACTGTCACCGCGAATCGTGAGAAAACATCGCACCAAAGTTGCACGAGATGACTCCGTTACAAATTGCGCAAGTTAAGCGATCTCTCTGTACGTCCATCATCACATGCGTCCCATTATATAACACATTTGCGCCTGTCTGACACCTGGCCACCGACTTTCAGCGCGATTTTAAGTTAATGCATGATATAAGAATTTCCTTCGTTGGCACCATCGACATTTTTATTTTCAATCTTAGTTTTTCTTGTGTATTGAATTCGCGTTTATATTTGCAGTTGTTCATTTCTCTTTGAGTACAATTTGAAAGAGATTGTTCGTATGAAGAGCGGTGTTTCTTTTGATATCTATTTGTTTTCGGTCTTTTTGATACGACAGGAAGCATTTCATAACGTTATAGTGACACAATCATATTGACATAAGATTTGTTTTTATTTTATTGGTGTATGTTTATGTTTGCATGTATATCCTTTTACTTTCACGACGTTAGTTGTGCGTCGTATTGATAAAACTCGTTGTCTGTTATTTATGTAGGTTATTAACATGGATACGCAAACCTCATTCAACAGAACGCACAAAATATAATGGAAAAAAAAACTATGCAATAGCTAAAGTAGAAGACATTACATTTTGGTAGGAATTGTTTTTTATTAACTTAAAGTTATCGTATTTACCTGTTTATGATTGTTATCTTTCTTTCTCATGGAAATCGCTCAAGACATGGCATTTTACCAGTTCATGTAAGGAGCTAAAACATATTATTTTACGGTCGAAAACTAGCCAACGATGGGTGTTAGATGGATATATTTCGACCAAGGAAACAGCAATGTTTGCTAAATTATGCTTTTAATATTTAAACTATATATATATATATATATATATATCCATGCTATACCGCACCACGACAAAAACCTCAGCACCCCCTTCCCTCTCTCCCACCCTAAGACAAATTCACTAACACTACCACCCCTCCCCTTTTTCACTCACAGCTGTCCACATTCATTTCACTCTCTGCCACTGACTGACTTCTCTAAGCCCGAACCTTGGTCCAGCGCTCTTAGTAGCCACGGCCACTACTTTTTTTCTCATCAACCCATCATGTCAACTCAATATTTCGATGTACATGCATGGCATTTTCTTAAAATTATCATCCTGAGGAAGTCTTACAATAAAGACGAAACGTTGATGAATATATAAAAAATATCTCTTTGTTTTTCCTTTTTCATTTCCCAACAATATATATATATATATATATATATATATATATATATATACATTATATATATATATATATACATATATATATATATATATATATATATATATATATATATATATATATATTGTATGTGTTAGAGTGAAATAAATTCCAGAAAGAAATCCGGGTATGAGAGCTTTATGTAATAAACAGAATAAGGATAAAATTAAAATAAAATAACACGGAATCATATAATCACCGGTGCACTATTTTATTTCGACCACGTGGTCTTGTCAAGCATCCAGGCGAAGTGATTACATTTTTGAAAATGAAAAAAGAGAAATTCACACTCACGATTTCAATATACATATAGAGAGAGCGACAATATATTTAATACATATCTGGAGAGAGGAGGAAATTAACTATTTAAGACGTACATTGTGGGGGTAGAGTGACAACATATTTAATATATATATATATATATATATATATATATATATATATATATATATATAGAGAGAGAGAGAGAGAGAGAGAGAGAGAGAGAGAGAGAGCCAGAGAGAGTGAGAGAGGTGGGGAATTATATGATTTACCAGGGACGGTATGTAGGGAATATATATATATATATATATATATATATATATATATATATATATATATATATATATATATATATATATATATATATATCTACAAAATGATATAGATTCTTATGAATCAAAATAATTCTCTAATTACAAACTTAACTCTATGTTATTACTACCTTGCGAAACCCATCACTTCAATTATGTAATGTATTGTTAATGAATTGTTATTGTGGTTAATTATGTTTAAATGTTATTTGTTAATTGTTTTTTGTAGAAGTCGCTCCAGACAAAGCATGAAGCCAATGATGTAAGAAGCTAAGAAAAAAACTACTTCAAGGTCAACACCATCCAACGATAAGTATTAGATGGATTGATTCCGACTCAGAAAACAACAATTCTCCCCCCTTTGTCAGAAACATCGCTCATGGAATGTGAAAACTAAAAGACAAAAAAGTGGAGCGAGAGTTACGAAGCTGCCGAAAGTCAACCGGAAGTTCCCTTTCTACTCCCCTTAATTTTAATTCATTTCAGGTATCATGAGTTAACTCCCCTTCCATATATTTCGAACTGAATCATGTAATCGACTGGTTGAGGTTAGTCGTAATTTACATTGCATATATAGCATAGTCCAATCAATGAAGACGTTTATTTAGAGAAATTATAAAGTTGATTCCAGCTAGATTTTGTGGTTTCAATCTTTGAGGAATTCATAGTTATGAGATGCATAAAAAGGGATCGAACGTAAAGTGAGGCCATTCTGATCAAACATGAAAATGCTATTAACATTTTCAAGTCATTAATTCCTCAGATCAGATTGTGTCGAGGCGTGTGAGCAGGAAAATCACTTTTGCTCGTTGTGATTAACAATTTTAAAGAATTAATGACCTTTTTTGTGAATTGTTATTTTGTTTTATGGGTTAGAAGAATTTGATTAATTCGGTTTTAAAATTATTTGGAAGGAAGAAAACAAGAATGAATATAGAGAGACATAGAAAAGGGGACAGAGAGATACAGGAAAAAAGTGAAAGGATTTTTTTTTCATCAGTCACCATTTATCATTATCGCAGATTAGAGTTAATAAGATGGATAGATTGATAGTTGAATGATGAAGAATATTATGAGAGGATTGAAAATATCTACATGTCATCTATTCAAAACAAAAGCCGACACAAAATATAACTATTATTCTCCCTTTTCTTGCCAATACTTTTTCAATCCTACCGACTAGGTTAGAGTTAGGTTATAGTTAGGTTAGGGTTAGGTAATTTTCCTGTTAGGGTTAGGTAATTTTCCTGTTATGGTTAGGTAATTTTCCTGTTAGGGTTAGGTAGTTTTCCTCTTAGGATAAGCTTAGGGTTAGGGTTATGTAAATGTTAGGGTGTTTTTTTCTGTTAGGATTAGGATGTTTTGTTAGCAGATTACTGTTAGGGTTAGGGTGTTTTGTTAGCAGATTACTGTTAGGGTTAGGGTGTTTTGTTAGCAGATTACTGTTAGGGTTAGGGTGTTTTGTTAGCAGATTACTGTTAGGGTTAGGGTGTTTTGTTAGCAGATTACTGTTAGGGTTAGGGTGTTTTGTTAGCAGATTACTGTTAGGGTTAGGGTGTTTTGTTAGCAGATTACTGTTAGGGTTAGGGTGTTTTGTTAGCAGATTACTGTTAGGGTTAGGGTGTTTTGTTAGCAGATTACTGTTAGGGTTAGGGTGTTTTGTTAGCAGATTACTGTTAGGGTTAGGGTGTTTTGTTAGCAGATTACTGTTAGGGTTAGGGTGTTTTGTTAGCAGATTACTGTTAGGGTTAGGGTGTTTTGTTAGCAGATTACTGTTAGGGTTAGGGTGTTTTGTTAGCAGATTACTGTTAGGGTTAGGGTGTTTTGTTAGCAGATTACTGTTAGGGTTAGGGTGTTTTCTTTCTGTTACGGAATCGTTAGTGTTAAAGGGTTTGGGTTGGGGTTAGGGTTAGGGTTAATGTGTTATGTTAGCAGATCGGTAGTGTTAAGGGGTTAGGGTTAGGGTTAGGGTTAGGGTTAGGGTTAGGGTTAGGGTTAGGGTTAGTGTTAAGGGGTTAGGGTTAGGGTTAGGGTTAGGGTTAGGGTTAGGGTTAGTGTTAAGGGGTTAGGGTTAGGGTTAGGGTTAGGGTTAGGGTTAGGGTTAGGGTTAAGGGGTTAGGGTTAGGGTTAATGTGTTATGTTAGCAGATAAGCGCAGACGACAAAAAAGAAGAAAAACTAGAGGGACTGGAAGGAAGCTGTGCATCTCCAAGAATACGTGTCATGCAAATAATTTCTTCTTTTCAATTTGCATGTGTGGACACACGCTCACCAACTCTGTTTTTCGTCTAGCAGTTTCGTTTTTTTACAAAAATCAATAATTGCTTCAGACGACTGAAGCGCCTGTTCCAACTCGATTAGATTCATGCTGACTTTAACCAATTTTCAAAACAATTGGTAAATTTTCCTCAATAATTTTATCACGTTTGTCAATTGTCTGGCTAAGCGTTTCGGTACCTTCTTGCAGTTTACGTAACCTGCAGGAATATACCGACGCATCGTCGGTTTTAACGCGGTCCGTAACCTGCACAAGTACCGAATATACTGGCGGGACCACGATGCTTTCTACAATAATCTGTATAGTTGATTATTAATAATAATGTTGCGTTTAAAATAATAATGTATATCAGGTTTAATACTATTAAGAAGCAATGACTCTTTCTTCTTCCGTAAAAGTAATTGTCATTGCCAGATAAATATTCTTTAAATAAATAAACAAATGTGTATCTTTTTTAAATTTAAAATAGTATCAATTGAATTATTTCTAAAACAATAAATATTCGCTGTTTTCTTCATATAAATAAATTTCGGCGAAATATTCTTCAAATCAAAAAAAAAGATTTTGAAATGCATTCATTTAAAATTGTATCAATTGAATTATTTCTAAAACAATAAATATTCGATGTAAATAAATTCCGTCGAAATATACTTAAAATCAAAAAAAAATTGAAATGCATTCATTTAAAATTGTATCAATTGAATTATTTCTAAGACAATAAATATTCGCTGTTTTCTTAATGTAAATAAATTCCGTCGAAATATTCTTCAAATCAAAAAAAATAATTTTGAAATGCATTCATTAAAAATTGTACTTTTTCACTCAACTCCGAATTTGATTTTGGAACAACTCATTTTAAAATGGGTAAGGTCGTAATTTTTACCTAAGCTACATCAGATTCCCATCAATGTTTGCTGATCGGACGATCCACTTCTTAAAATGTGTGTGAAGGGCAATAACGTACGTACGAACATTAGCTTATTATTATATAGATTTTTTTCCGCACTAAATCCAATTTAAAACTGGTTTGGTTTTGGTGTTTCAAATAAATTGATGTAATTTAAAAATTTTCAACTCGTATTTCGGCGAAATTGATTCGTAAATCAATTACTGTCCAAGTTCGCTCTTGTTCAAAACTTTCTGTAGTGTATGTGTGTTGGTTTCCGCATTCAATGATTTTCCTCCTATTCCTTTAGTCGAAATCGTTTCAATTATCTGTATCCTGCTGACCTTATTCATGTTCCATATTTATTTCAGTTCTCTGTCAAGTTCCATACATTTTCTCCGTTTTCTGTCTCCTGGATCTTCACTCTATGAACTGATGAGACGTCGAAATCTACGATTTGGCAGATATCATCTTCGTGTTGATTATTATCATGTCCGGACTCCTAGCTTGGATGAGTTTGTCTGTGTGTACCTACATGTCCCAGAGGATTTCATGCTTTTCGGTTTCCTGTACTGTTTCCGGTTTGTGTCTACCATTTTTCTGTACGTTCAAAATTTAGTAATTGACATAGTTGCAAATATTGTCTTCCCCAGGCAGTCGTGTCTTTTTTTGAATTCGTTTTGACTAGTTTACTGCATTCAATTATTATTATTATTATTATTATTATTATTATTATTATTATTATTATTATTATTATTATTATTATTATTGTTGTTGCTGTTTTTGTTTGTACTCACTAGGAGTTCTCATACAGATCATCGTCAGTGATTGCTCACCGACAACAACCAGTGGTATTTCCTGGAGTCTGAGTGACAACAAGCCTCCCCAGATTTCCAATATTCTTCAACTCTTTTCGATAAAAATGCGGTATCGCAACAGCCTCTTACCACTGATTTCTCGTTGGTAAGGACACTTGGTTTTCTCTAGGATTTGGGTGGCAATAAGCCTCCCCCAGGTTCCAGCATTCTCGCATTTTTCCAGTGGAGGTCTGGTCTGTGCTGTCCCTCCTCGGTCTTCTCATCCTCCTCGACCCTCTACAAATATTGTGTCTGGTGTCAGCCTAGGCCGGCACCAGTTTTTAAAAAAATTAATTAATATTATTTTTTACTTTTTTTTCTTAATTTAAATTTTTTTTTAACTTTTTAACTTTTTAAATTTTTAAATTTTTTTTGGGGGGGGGGAGAGAAGGGGGAGCTATAGGTTTTCTTGTAATTTCTGTTCCTTGGTTCATTTTTCTGTAGTGATAGCTGAAGCCGGTGTAATTTATTGGGGGCGGGGGAGATTATGAAGTGATGTTTCTTGCAGTTTATGTTCCTTGGTTCGTGTTGTGGTGTTCTTTGTGTGGTTTTGTTTTCTCCCTGTTGTAAATTCCTTGTGATTGCTTACCCTTTCTGGCTTATTCTGGTTGGTTTTCGAATTCGAGGATTTTCCTTAATATTACAGCTGTTTTGATCATTGCCGTCCTTTGTATGGTTTCGATGGTCCCTTTGATTATTCCGTTGTTGGTGCTGGTGCTGGTGCTGGTGCTGGTGCTGGTGCTGGTGCTGGTGCTGGTGCTGGTGTTGGTGTTGGCGTTGGCGTTAGCGTTAGCGTTGGTGCTGGTGTTGGTGTTGGCGTTGGTGCTGGTGCTGGTGTTGGTGTTGGTGTTGGTGGTTGTAATGGTTGTAGTGTTGCTTTTGTTTGTAAAGCGTAAACATAGGAAATTACATTTTTGTAATATTCGTCTGCAAATAATAATGAAAAGTGTTAAGACTTATGTAATTGGCGTGGCTTCGGGAAAAGTTGGTCGATGTAGCTTGACCTATCTAAATCTCAGGTCAGGATTCGCCTGGTCATTAATTTGTCACTGTCACAGTCGGCATTTTCAAAAGCTCTGCGCAGATCATTATTAATAATAATTATCAATCTCCATTTTACAAGATTGGGTCACAGTTTCCGGCGAAGATTCGTCTAGTTTAAACCTCGTGAAATAGGCATTTCTTTGTTTCACTTCTGTTTACAGCTCACAACACTCGTCATTCAATTATGAGCCAAATTCGGGTCGCTACATTTTTATTTTTATTTTACTTCTTTCGAAGTTCTCAGAAATCAAGGGGCCCCTTTCTGAGGCCAACACTTGATCTTTATATGAGATACATAGATATTCGATGATTCATTAATTTTCTGCTTTACCTCTCAGGCGTTGATTTTGTAAAAAAGTTAAGAACATTAAATCTCCTTCCCCAATTGACCAGTTGATTATGTTATATTATACCTTTGTTGTTGCCTCTTGGTGTTACCGGTTTCCAGGACAAGAATTAGTATGGTCTGGTGGAGTATCCAGCTAAGTGCTGTTACTTGGGGTAACATCACTAAGAGAAT
This sequence comes from Sepiola atlantica, assembly GCA_963556195.1. Taxonomy (NCBI): domain Eukaryota; kingdom Metazoa; phylum Mollusca; class Cephalopoda; order Sepiida; family Sepiolidae; genus Sepiola; species Sepiola atlantica. Next base: position 95,672,465 of record OY744534.1, on the reverse strand, counting down.
GTGCAACATTTCTCGTATAAGCGTGTAGCGAAACCGAGGGGATCTTATTTGGGCTTCGAATACTATGTTATTTTGAATGTTTGGTTAGGGTTTACTTGTAGTGTAAAGTATCCTCATGTCAGGTTTTCCTTACAACCCCTTTTACAGCGAGATCGAAGACACTCAAAGATGTGTCTAGTAGGTAATTGAAACTCCCCTTATATATATATATATATATATATATATATATATATATATATATATATATATATATGTGTGTGTGTATGTGTATTCAATTTTTTAATCTTTCTAAAAGTTTTGTTCGCTCACAAAAAAATTGGACAGCAAGATGTTTGTTCCAATTACATTTAAATGTCTGCATGTTGGTACCGTCGGAGCAGATAAGGGATCCCAAAGACAAGCGGTCCGAGTAAAGAAGATATTATTATTATTATTAGTAGTAGTAGTAGTAGTAGTAGTAGTAGTAGTAGTAGTAGTAGTAGTAGTAGAAGAAGTAGTAGTAGTAGTAGTAGTTTTGTTCGCCGAAAACAAGGCATATTGCTACTGAAGCTTAAAAGGATAGTGTGATAGGGGCCATGTTTTTAGAGGCGAAACCCGGGTAGAAAGATGTGCACAAAGATATTTGCTCACATTACATTCAAAGGAAAAACGGGGAGCAAGGAAGGAATTACAAATGCTAGCGGTCGGATGAAAGAACGCCTATAGAATGTCCTATTTAATAGCGCGACATAGCTAAGCACTGGTTGCGAAAGTAGAATGTTACAATGAAATTAGGACTACCATTGTCCTTCAAACATGAACAGATATTGATTGGCGAAGTTTCGATATTGGCAAAATCCATAAAGTGTTGTCGAGAAATATTTGAGAATAAATATCTGGGTTTTTTATTCACAGATATAACTAGATATGCATTATTTTGGATTTAAATAAAAAGCTTGTTTTTGCTAAATTATGCTTTTATACCAGACCTCACTACGACAAAAACCTCATCCCCCCTTTCCTCTCTCCTACCCGAAGGCAAATTCACTAACACTCTCACCCCTCCCCGTTTTCACTGCTGCATTAATGGTACTCACTCAAAGCTTTCCATATTCATTTCACTCTTTGCCACTACTGACTTCTCGCAGCCTGGACCCTCGTCCAGCGCTCTTAGTAGCCACAGCTACTACTTTTCCTTATCAACCCATCATGTCAACCCAATATTTCGATGTCCTTGCATGATATTTTTCTTAAAATTATCATCCTGAGGAAGTCTTACGATAAAGACGAACCGTTGATGAATATATACACAAATATCTCTTGGTTTTTCCTTTTTCATTTCCAATTACGTCGGATTACTCTCATCCTTCCTTTCTCATATATATATATATATATATATATATATATATATATATATATATATATATATATATATATATATACAAAAACACACAATGATACAGATTCTTAAAAATTAACAAATTTCTCTAGTTCAAACGTAACTCTATGTTTTTACTACTGTGCGAAGCCCATAACTTCAGTTATGCAATGTATATTTTCACATAATTCATAGAATTGTTATTGTTGTTAATTATGTTTAAATGCTATTTTTTAATTTCTTTTAATTGAAATCGCTTCAGACAAAACATGAAGCCACTTGGAGCTAAGAGAAAACTTCTTCAAGGTCAAATGTAGCCAACAATAAGTGTTAGATGGATTTTTTCTGACCCAAGAAAACAGCAATTATTCCCCCTTCGTCAGAAAGATTTCTCATGGATTGTGAAGTCTAAATGACGAAACAAGGGAAGCGAGAGTTACGCGGCTACCGATAGTAAATACAAGGTTAGTCACTTTCTACTCTCTTATATTTCGCCATTATTAAAAGTCTCAAGTGTCGATCGATCTAAGAACGGCCTTATGTTGTAGGTAGTGCAGCTAGTGAAATGACTAGCTGCACTCCATGTAACATGATGTCGAGCACAACTGGAACATGAACATGAGACAACAACCGGCAGATTCCAATCGCCTCAGGTGGCTTCGCTCTTCTCGATGGTCTTATCGAATCTATCAAAGGTTGTGTGACAAATCCATGCGATTCTAAATGGATTAAATAAAGTTGGGAACAGTTTGTGAAAAATTGAAAGTCGATCTTGAGCAAAACGAAATTGATTTATTGTATATCAAGTGAAATAAATTTTGGTTTGAGAGAAAATCAAGTTAACACTGGTGGATGTGCGATGCGTCAATTGTTTCATGATAGATGGAAAATGTATTATACGAATGTCAAAGCATGTAGCGTTTTTAATTTTTTTTAATGTGTATATATATATTTATTTATATACTCCACTCTTCAATGAAAACTAATGTGTCAATGTGTATTTATGTATGTATATATCTGTATACCTATATATATATATATATATATATATATATATATATATATATACATATATATATATATGTAACTATATAAATAACATTTTAATTTTTAAATGTATATATGCTCCAATGTGCCTATGTATATGTATATATATATATGTATATATATATATGTAACTATATAAATAACATTTTGATTTTTAAATGTATATATACTCCACTTTATAATAAAGACCAATGTGCCTATGTATATATATATATATATATATATATATA
>OY744534.1:95612331-95667331 GCA_963556195.1 Sepiola atlantica | reverse complement strand
GATCTTTTTTTATGATAATCAAAAACGTTTTTATATATTTTCGTTAATAAGAATATATCTAATAGTGGTGTTTGTGAGATTAAATGCGATACTCTTTTATTCTTCGAATACAGTCATAACGACTGGGAGGACCAAAGTGAACATAGGGGAGCGTTTGTTCTGTATATCAAGGATTAAACATGGTTTATACATGAAGAAATTAAGTATTTTTTCAAGTAATATTCTTGTAAAAAAATATTATTGTAGTAAAAAATATTTTTGTAAATGATAGCGTTTTACTGAATAGGAATAGGAGAGGACATGTTTTAATTTCAATTGTTTTTTGTTTAGTGTTCGTCAATTATATTTGATATTCCAGAATAGTATTGTAGCCAGCCAATCAAAGAGCCGTAAAAGTAGGACGAGTAAGCCCTAAGAGTGATCCGTATTTAGTTAATGAAGATATAATGCTTGTAAGACAATAATATGGAATTAAAAAATAAAACAATGATTTAGTTAATGTAGATATAATGATTGTAAGACAATAGTGTGGAATTAAAAAATAAAACAATGACGGGCGTAGCTGGAAAATGTATCATATGAAAAATCAGTCCTGGTGTTAAGATTGTGGTAGTGGTAGTAGGTTTTTTTGTGTCAGTAAAAGTTACTACGACTTCCTGTATGTATGACTTATTTGAGAGAGTCAGGTATGACGGATTTAATGTAGAAAATTATGAAATTGAATAAAACTGACCAATAATTTCCTAAATCACGCATCAATTATTGGCATAAAGCGTGACGAGATCGGAATTCTATATAGCGCTTGTGTTTAAAGACCTACTGTGTCTGGAAGAAGACAAAAACATCGAGTTTACTTTATAATATAGAAGATATATACGTGTACAAATGTTAAAATTTTAGAAAATATTTCTGGCATATATATATACGTATATTCGCATAATATGTGTACATGCACATTTGAATCATATATATATACATACATGTATATATATATATATATATATATATGTACGTATATGTATAACATTTACGTATGTATGTATATGTATAACATATATGTATGTATGTATATGTATAACATATATGTATGTATATGTATAACATATATATGTATGTATATGTATAACATATATATATGTATGTATATGTATAACATATATATGTATGTATATGTATAACATATATATATATGTATGTATATGTATAACATATATATATATGTATATATATGTATAACACACACACACATATATATATATATATATATATATATATATATATATATATATATATTATACATATATTATACATATAAAGAAAGAGGTGTCCTGTGTGTATTGTCACTGCCATTTTAAAATGCTTTTAACGTTTGTTATGGACGAAGTACACGTCACGCGAGCGATTGTATAGAAAACATCTTAACGTGTCCGGTATTAGATTATACTGTGTCTGTATTCGTTTGAAATCGTTTGAAAATCTAAACCCAAAGTTTTTTTTTATTTAGTTTTATTCCGAGACGAACAGAATTATGAACTTTAGAGACAGTCGGTCAAAGAATAGTTATATACATCTCTCTATATATTTATTTCTCTCTCTCTCGTTCTCTATTTATCTATTTATCTATCTCTATTAATCTCGCTCTCTCTCTCTCTCTATATATATATATATATATATCTTTCTCTCTCTTTCTCTCTCTCTCTCTCTCTCTCTCTATATATATATATATATATATATATATATATATTTCCCTTTTTTCTCTATCCATCTATATGTATATATATATATATATTTCTCTCTCTTACTATATCTCACTATCTCTATGTATCTATCTACTTATCTACTTTTCTATCTATCTATCTATATATTTACATATTACTCTATCTCTCTATCTCTCTCTCTCTCTATTTCTCTCTCTCTTTCTCTCACTCTATCTCTCTATCTCTATCTCTTTATCTATCTATCTATCTCTCTATTTCTCTCTCCCTTTTTTATATCTATCTATTTATCTATCTATGATGTGCAATCTTTATCACTATCTCTAAATATGTTTACGCTGTCTTTCAATATACGTCCCCTTCTATTTCTCCCCCCCTCTCTTTTTCTCTGTGCATTACCCTCACCGTTTTCTTGATTATGTCTTCCTCTTTCCCTTCCATCAAAGTGTGTCTTCTTTTCTTCTAAATCTTTTGTTCTCCATTTTTTAAAAAAAACCTTCAATTACAAATGTCGTTTAGTCTGCGTTTTTTCTTCTTTTTTGCGTCTCTTTAAAACATGTGGTCATATGATAGTTTCCCACATTTTTATGCAGTCCATTGCAATAGTGTTGTACTCTGCAAGATACTTCAAGCTACCCCGGTTGAACGGCAGTAGGGGACAGGCAAGGCATCGTTGCATCGTATGGTATTTCTCTCCACATTCACAGATGGTTGGGTCAGTTTTGTAGCCCCATCTACTCATAGCAACTTTTGGTCGCCGTTCTCAGGCGGTTTAGTGTTTTCCACTGAAGCCAGGCTGCCTCTGCACCGGGAGAAGGTTCTTCAAAAGCAAGGATCCCCATGTCATTATGAGGGGGCATCTTTTAGCCGTCTGGCCCACAGCTGTAGTCTAGTCTATTAATATACCATAAGTCAACCGGTTTTCGATTATCTAGTGACGCAACGCAATTCTACGCTATTCGTTTTCGACGACTTATTTAAAACGGGTGACGACTTTGCTAGGGGTCGCGGAAGGGGTCATACAATTATTAAAAGTATTAGTGTGTTAATAGTTCAATAAGATTTAGAAATTGATTCATCTGATTCCAAACCCACGACAGTTACATATAAGATAATCAAATACACCCTAAAGATATTAATCTTCCACCATTTGCACTGATATCTATTTACAGCGTAACGTTTCTTGGTTTCTTTAAATCTATAAAGCTTAAAGTAAAATCAATACGTTCAGCAACCAAATTTCTCCAACTGTAAATACGAATACAGTTGTTTCGTTTTTATTCAGCAAAAACTCTCAGAAATGACATTTCGATATTTAAATCTTTAACCCTGAAAATAGTGCTTTTCGAAATGTTATAATATCGTGGTTTGACGTGTTATTTTCTATCCTAAACAGACGACAGGAATACGAATATGCATTTCACGCCATGGTGACGAAAAATGTTGTAGCTGCTTACGTAGACCTACGCCGCTCATAAATATTGCGGCATAAACATTAAAACCGGCTATACGCGAATATTACAAGTAATTTTTATTTTAAATAGGCGTATCGAAAATTCAATAAACTTTAATTCAATACTTTAAATAAATCTCATACTTGGAAATAGCAGCAACAGGCATGGGAGACCATCCTCCAAGGAATTACCACATAGTTTTAGAGGGAGAATGGGTATTGCCTATCTCCTTAGACGCTGTCGTCTGTGAGGGATCCCGATGAGCCATAAAAAGTGTTTTTAGAGAGAAATAAACTTTTAACAATAATGTGGATGAAACATTGACTTTCCACGATTCCATCACACGCACTGTGCGCACACCGTTTTCGGAATCTGTTTCTTTTTTTCTGTTTTCGAATTGCCACCCGGACTTAATGTTCATGTTAGGATATAAATAAACACCAAAGTGTTGTGTTTTTAGAATTCATCACAGCTTCAAACGTTACAGGAAACCATGCTGTCACGCGTTGCCACCATCTTGCGATTAGTAACGGGCTTATTTCCTGTTGCCTTAGGAATTCTAATTGTTGAAGGGGCAGAGTAGTTAGTATTTGGATATAAGTAAACAAGCACTTTTGTGTTATTTAGAAGTGATTACAGCTTTTAGGCTCCCAGGCATTACCAGCTACTTTTGTAGTGATAGGTTTAAACAATGAGGAATTTACGTTTACCGGTTTCGTAACGCTCACTGTGCGCGCATTTTTTCCTTTGTTTTTATTTTTGTTCTTCATATTGCTATCCGAACTTACGTTTAGCGATAATATTAAAGAAGGGTAACATAATAATAAACTCGGCTTGCCAATTACATAGTCTTTGTCAAAATATGTTATAATAATGCCCCCGCTACTCTTTGTGTTGATTGCCAGATACTAACGCATTATGCAAGAAAGAAAAACATGTTTACGAACAAAAAGTCAAAGAAAATTGCGTTTTCAAATGGAAAGTAACAATGTATTTAAGCCAAATAAATCTATCGGTTACTTTTTGAAGCGACACGAACAAATGTGATATCTCTTAGAGGGGGATTCTAGTCACACTTAAGATAGGGTTATGAGGACATTTGGCTGCGAGAGAAATGCATTATTCCCTTTGATGTCGGATGGGAAGATGGAAGTAAGCAAAAGAGGAAAGTGAGATGGAAACGGTAGGTAAGTAAATAATTTAAGTATGTATGAGAGAAAGGGCGATTAGGACAGTCGTCTTGAAGAAGAATTCATTATTCTCTTTGATGTTATGGTTTTACCAAAGAAACGGATGAAGGTAGGAAGAAACATCAAAGAGTCTTTAAGAAGTTCAAAATAATTGCCTAATTAAATCAAAGACTCACAGGAAAATAGAAAACGCAATAAAACAATTATACACTAAGTAATGTTAATTTTAAATATTGTGAAAAATTGCGCATTTTTTTAATAAGTGTGTACAAAATTAAACTAATAGTATTAATTACGATACTAGGACTAGTTTCCATATATTGGTTTGTTTTTATCAGAACGTTTCGACCGTTTGGAGTGTGGTCAGGCTCTTAGTGGATCATTCAACCCTGGTTACACGCGAGTGATTACATTTAATTGTCGCTATTTGCTTTGTGAAACTCACCTAACTCTAACCCTAACTCTGGCTGCTAATTAGTGGGTAAGTGCAAGTACTGGCTCAGACAGCAATAACCGTTGACGGGACAGAGGACTGCTTCGTATGGGCATCCCACCATGTAATTCAAATGACAAGCGTCCGTCAGAAGACACCAATAGAACTGATTATCCGGTAGTAATACGATTACAGCCACTACATTGACCAGCTGGGTGAACCACGCCGCGAGCAGCCGGAGTGTGGGAACCACGAAAGAAACTCACCTGGGGTAGGCATACCTTCTGTCCCAAGAATAATTTGCAATGTACGAAGATTCTTTAAGAGAACCTTGGAGTTCATGTGCATCTGTGAAACATCGTAGAATTGCCGATAACACGTCTTGAAACTGTCCAGGATTCCAGTCTTTGCGGAGAGTCGAGCACCGGAATACAGAGCTGTTAGGCTTCCAAATGGGCGACTTCCACGGCTGATACAAGCTTGAAGAGAAGGTGATGGTCATCAATGAATAGGACGATGCATTAAGCAAGTAAAACCTAAGAGATACTGTAACTCTGGTCCCATGGACACAAGATGAACCTTATTGTCTCCAAATACGTTTCTCACATGAATACGTCAGATTGAAATTGATTCTGTTGACTGTGGTTTTGGTCTGCACGCTTTAAAAGCGAACTTATATATGGGTGTTCTTCGGTACTTTCGAGTATTTTCGGTTCTTTTCGGACTCCTATACGGCTTCCTGTTTAACCGGATATAGTAGATGGAAAACTGACCTGGACACTGACTGGCTTCATCACTACTTCTGATTATATTAATGTATATGCCATTGGGAGGTTGATCATCCTACATTATGACAGAAAAAGTACCACATATCTTTTTACAATATCCACATGACAACTTATTTTTCGGACAATTCTTTTGAGCCATTTCATTTGTTATAATTTATATTTAAAGAGTTCTAATGCAAAACGCGATAAACGCCGTTTTAAAATTTTCGAAAAATGTTGCCTTTCAACCCCCGAACAAACCCCTAAATTATGTTTTACATGATATGATACGGGTATAATTTATTTTTGCTTTCAATTAAAAAAGATTGCTTGTCGAAGTCTAAATTTTATAGGTTCGTCCTTGTAGCGATTAATGTCTCAATGTAAACAACACGGATTTATCGCGTTTTGCCTTCAAACTCTTTATTTCTTCATTCAGTTACTGATTTTGAACGTCCAATTTTTGTTAAGAATTCCAAAGGTTATGTTTGGCCGCCCTGAAATGAGTGAAAAAAACCCGCTAATAACGCTACAAACTATTCACAACAATATGTAAATCTATCAAATAATGTTATCATAATGTGCCAGAATTTCTGTAAAACATTTGCTGAAATTGGTTAACTTAATGATGAGTAAATTTAATTTTTATTATAAAGTTATTATCGCTGGTCGCATTGTATTATTGAGAGGTTCATCATTTTATTGTACGCCAGAAAAAGCACCAAAAATAATGAAGGCAAGTCACGTCGTAAAATGCTTGAAAAGAAGACCAATGGTCAACTAATCTCACCGTAACTCTAACATTAACCCTCACCATAAACCCTAACCATAAACCCAAACCCTAACCCTAAACCTAACATTAACCCTAACCCTAACATTAACTCTAACCCTAACCCTAACATTAACTCTAACCCTAACGTTAACTCTAACCCTAACCTTAACCCTAACATTAACCCTAACCCTAACCCTAAGATTAACCCTAACTCTAACATTAACTCTAACTCTAACATTAACCCTAACCCTGACATTAACCCTAACCTTATCCATAACCCTAACGTTAACCCTAACCCTAGCCCGGAAATAGCACGCCTTACGGGCAATATCTGAGGTTAGACATGTAAGAAATTCTTGTCGATTATTGGTAGGCTTTTCGAAATGAAAACTAATATAAATTCTCAAACAAAATATAATCTCAAAAAGAAGAAGAAGAAGAAGAAGAAGAAGAAGAATGCAAAGAAAAACAAGAAAAAGATGAAGATGAACGTTAAAAATAAGTTGTTCACAACGGAGAGGGAGAAGTAAAAGAAGAAGAAGAAGAAGAAGAAGAAGAAGAAATTCTTGTCGATTATTGGTAGGCTTTTCGAAATGAAAACTAATATATAATCTCAAAGAACGGGATAAAACATTGCACCTGAGATATATTTACATTTTCAGAACAATTTGTAAATTAATTAAAAAACTTTTATTCTCAAAAATTAAATAGTTTTGTGTTAAACGTGAACCATTAAAATGTCTAATGGCCTCTTAAAGCCATCACTTTTATTGGCGCCATTTATTGCGTCTGCTCCGAAATGGAACAGCCATATTTAAAGTGGCGTTCCAAACGATATTATCACTGAAGACTCGTTTGTAAGGTTGCAACCGATTGATCATAACACTTTTCTATGACGAATATTGCCGCAGGTCGGTTCCTGATATCTGTATATTATCTGGAAAAATATATATACTATTTACAACATGAAAAATATATACTATTTGAAAAATTATATAGGTATATTCATTACTAATGAAGATGTGGTATCTGTCTGTCTGAAGCCGAAACCATATTATTACATCTATTAATTGTACTATAGTACTTCTATTACTAATGGAGATTTGGTGTCTGTCTGAAGCATAGAACTATACTATTACTTCTACTAATTGTACTAAACTATATTATTAGTTGTGATCGCTCTCTTTTTATATGTACTTATCAGCTCCTATATATACTCATTCGAAAACTTCCCCAAACATCACGCATCTTTCAAATTTACATAATGAATTTGTTTTAAAGCTTCTAATAAATTAATATTCGCAAATATACATTCATGATTGTTATTTTCTTTAGATTTCCAGATGTATTTAAAATAGTTTCCTCGATTTTTTGTTTTACATTTTTCGCTAACAGCGAAAAATGTAAAATCTAAATATTTTCTTTAAAAACAATGTTTTATTATTCCGTGTGTTATTTATTAAAATAAAGGATGAGGTAATTTTCTTTTTTTTTGTAAAAAAACGAAACACAAACACATTTTACTGAGCAATTAAATAAAACAACTAGCAAAAATATGCTCTCTCCGGTCGCATATTTTTGCTAGTATTTATAAACATATATGTATATAGTTTTTAAAATATGTATGAATTTACTATCTAAAAAAGAATATATATTTGTGTATACAATCTGAACAAATATATATGTGGCTGTGAAAAAAAAGACAACCGGAAATAAACAAATCTAAATACAAGAAAAAAAAAAGACGAGAGAGTTTACTGGTTTCGTATCAACGAACGTCTTCAGAAAAAGTGAAGATTTTAAATCTATCCGATAACGGTAAAAATCTTGATGACTTCAGATGTCTATCACTTAGAACTGAAGTTCCTTAGTACTATATCCGTTGCGCCACAGGTCTTTATCAATCCTCATCTCAAAAATTCCGAAACAAACCAAAAATTACACATTTTAATTTGTTCTGTTAGAACTTGTTTCTTTTGTCCGCTCAAAAATATGTGAACGAAAACAAAAATATTTTTTTCGAGAATCAAAATCCTAGTGTCATATATTGAACGTGAAGAGATCAGCAGCCGAAATGTTTGCAGTCTATCAGTCTGAAAGAGGGGGGGAGGGACCTTATTATTACTAACCCACCATGGCACGTGTATTGCAACTAGTTATTGAGAAATCGATTTGAACTTGAAGAAAAATAAATAAATAACTGCGCGTACAAACTAAATTGTCGCATTTATTCCGCCTCGGGCCTCTTCCATTTTATCAAATCTGCTAAATGCTATGCAACAAAACTTATAAAACTTGCAAATATAAATAAATTGAACAAAATGACGGACGGATTTTTATTTTTATTTTTCATGAAAAGAAATGAAACTCTAGAATTTGAAACTGGAACAATTATTGGATCAAGTTAAAGTTGGATGTTGGTAAAGAACAGGAATTCAGATAAAATATGTTGTTTTTATTTTTCAGATAGTATATATATATATATATATATATATATATATATATAAACTTTGACATTTTAGAACCAAACAACATGACGCGAGATTTTGTGAAATAAATGACATGTTTATTAAATCATTTTTTTTTGTTAATTTATTTGACAAAATGTCGCGTCATGATGTCTGGTTCTAAAATGAGAAAGTCCATCATTTCAACGGCGTTTCAAACTGTAGTAACACTTATTTCATTATTATTATATATATATATATATATATATATATATATATATATATATATATATATATATGTATATGTATATGTATATATATATACATATATAATGTATATGTATATGTATATGTATATATATATACATATATATATATATATAAATATATACATATATATATATATATATATATATATATATATATATATATATATATGCAGCATTTTCTCTCGCAGGCAAGTATTGTTGAGTATAATAGACAACTACTCTCTAGATATCCTTTGATAGATCCTTTCAATAATCCGAATCAAGAGTTTAGTTTCGGGGGGGGGGGATTGGCTGATGAATTTGCCATAGTTTGGATTTGTCTCCTAAGTACTAACACATGGTCTGTACCTGATTAACCTCATTCCCCCGAAGATGGACCTAGATGTGTCTGAAAGTACTTGGGAGACAAATCTAAACTATGGCAAATTCATCAGCCAATTCCCCTCCGAAACTAAGATCCTGATTCGGACTATTGAAAGGATCTACCAAAAGATATCTAGACATGAGTTGTCTCTTGTAATCAACAATATATATATATATATATATATATATATATATATATATATATATATATATATATATATATATATAAATATATATATATATATATATATATATATATATATATATATATATATATATATATATATATATATATATATATATATATAGGTTTATATAAAGAGTTGGCGTGTTTTTGCCATAATGTTTTTTTTCAGCTTTCTTCATTTTTCATAATTCTTTCTTTTTTGCTTTGGACTAGTTAGCCTCTATTTTATTATTAAAGAAAGATCTATTATTAGCAGCTGGTGAAGACTAAAAACTATATTTGCGGATTGTGAAATGTGTGTAAGACGGAAACAATATAAGCATTCGACGAAGTTATAGCATCCTTTACTAAGGCTGACCACTCTGAGTGAATTTAATAACAAGCAGTACTACTAGCTTCATTGCGAGATCCAACACGATTTGTTGTTGTTGATCACTCTTCGCCGCTTGCTGTGAATACTCGCCGACTTGGTATTTATGAAGTTAAATTCCTCCTAAATTCCAAGCTAATTTCTGGTGGTCAACAGGTAACTTTCTTGACTACGAATCAGTGGCGATTTGTGATCGGAGTTCGCGCCCGTCGACCGTCGGGAATTAGCTTCCTGCACTGAAGATTGCGTAAGCATGAAAAATCGATGTCTGTAGGTAATAAATAATTAATATTTATTAATATATATGTATATATATATATATATATATATATATATATATAGTAATCCAGGTAGAGTAAAAATCCACAGGGTAGAAATCCAAAGGGAATCAAACCGGGGTTAGAAAAGAGTGCTCAATAAAGATATAGAGCTGTATTGTGAATGTTTTTATTCGAACATGTACAAGGTCTGCTACACTGGCATGTCGATGTTATCGATCTACAGCTATCGAGAGGTGAGGTCTCATCAGGCAGAAAGTTTTTTTTCTTGATCCGCCCGGTCGGTGAAGTCTTCCTGGACTTCACCGACCGGGTCGGATCAAGAAAAAAATAGTAAGTTAGAGTAGATTCTCAAGTTCTCAAAGAAATAAAATTCTAAAATAACCCTAACCTTAACCCTAACCCTAACTCTTACCCTAACGATACCTTGGGGCACGTATGATCTATTCTTTACTCCACAAAATAAAACGGTGAAATAATTATTTAGATCAAACTCCCACGACGTTTGAAGCGGAAGTGTTTAACCAGAGTTGGAATCTGGCAGCGATTGGATGAGGGTGATTTAGCGCGTTCGCGACGAGAGAGAGAGAGAGAGAGAGTGTCCGGTTTTCTGGGGTAGAAGAAAATCGTTGTGTGAAGCCTCATTTGAAAAGAATTTTCTAATATTTTTAGCGTGAATAATAGTTTTCAGTGCGATTCGAACCTGTGAAATGTATTAACCATCCGGGTTAGACATAACCGAAACGAAAGCAATTGAAGGCCAGGATGATAAACGTTGAGTCTGGTGTTGGCATTAGTTTTCCCGATGTTTTTTCTAGTTAGAAATCTTTCTGGAAAGATATCGGGTACTTACAGGAAGGACCACGAGAAGGTCGCCAACATCCCTAAGTGAAAGTGATACTGTGGAACAGACTGGATTCGAACTTGGAACACCCAGATCTTCAGTCCGTGTCGTCATCCACTTAATTAAAATTGACATACTAAGCCCATAATCTGCACTTGTACTCTGAATGAAAAAGATGAGGTCTTTTTTGTTTTTATTGTTTTTAATTTGTTCGAATCAAACCAAAATGAATTATCATGTTCGTATATTATTTAGCCAAATATAAAAAGCAACTTTTTACCATTTTTCTTTTTCATGCGAAATAAGATTTTTATATTTATGTTCTTTGCAAAAATATAAAAGATTTTATATGTCAGGTTCCAGTAGAAGAGATACAAAATGTTACTCAAAGCGACTTTTAAGGGTTGACAAATATACCTAAAAAATATATAAGTAAAAACGAAAGTTTGAAACAACAAAAGAAATCAGTTTCGTCACCAAATGAATAGTCATCATTCCAAGATGTTTTCTACTGCCAGTTCTTTATGGTTTGTTTACATTATTACGTTGCTAGTCTCAGTCTTTTCTATAAATACTATTGTTGGATAATGGCCCTGTGAGGTCGGACGCATCTTGAAGTGGACGTATGTAGGGAGATCGTTTGGTTTGGCTTGCGCGATTTAGTGCGGGTAGACCCGTACAGTCAAGTACAAAATAAACTAGTTCTCACAGTCGGGGCTCACAGACGTTGACAGGGCCACCACGTTGATGAGACCTCAGATCAAGAGTCAAGGTGCACCCGCGCATGGAGGGGGGGTCTGTGACGTCACGGGCTTTTGTGTGGGAAACTGAGTTTTGCCAGTCTGGTTTTGATGAAACATCTCCAACATCGACACAGTAGACTGAAGCCTGAAATAAACTAATGTAAGTTTTAAATATTGTTTGTCTCGTGAATCGTGGTATGAAGCTTTTTGTTGTAGCGGCGATGTTCACGGCGGTACAGAAGAGAATAAAGAAGACAACCACTAGACGACACCCCTTCCACGCGACGAGGAAAGAGAGAAGGTGCGAGAAATTAAAAGGTATACAAAGCGAGAACTGCCACGGCCCATTCCGGGACGGGTATACAAAGCGAGAACTGCCACGGCCCATTTCGGGACGGCTATGCAACACTATTATTGCATGTGTTCTTCAGAATTGTCTGATCTATTCCCTGCTTCCTTTGTTCCATCTCGTTTGACTCATTGGTCTAGTGGTCTCCGTCAATTCGCTGTTTTGATACCTACAGTTTAATATCCCAGTATCTAGTTCCCAAAAAAAACTACAGGCTTGTGGAACTCTCTTCCTGCTGATTGTTTCACTCCTATCAATAGCCTTGGTCTTTTCAAGCAAAAGGTCAATAGGCATCTTCTGTCTTTGCGATAATCATATCTCGTTCTTGTTTGCTCTTTAAATCAAGTGGCTCCATGCCATGTCTGGAGCGACTTTAATGAAAAATAAATTTTCTAATAGTGATAAATATGATATTTCAAAGTGTAAGGGTGACAAACACACGAACATTTCTTAAAGATACGCGGATGCATCAATAAATACAAATATGGTTTGCAATGAAAATGTTATTTTAAAAAACAAATGTGACACACCGAAGGACGGACCGACAGATTTAGCCTCTTATTTAGATGTATGGACGCATCTAAAAGATAAACCGCCTTTAGGGATAAGAATGGTATGTGAAACTTAAGCATGACGGACCTATTGTAGTATGTAGGGGGGTAGTCCCGTGATAATGGGTCCCACAGATCCTCGGATATAAACTCTGTTAATGAAAATTCTATTTGGTTTTAGTTGCACAGAGGAAGAATGAAACGTTTTCTTGAAGTGGTAGTAGAGAGGCGAGTTCTTGCTGTGAATGTTTTACAGGGAAAAACCAGAGATTTGATCTTTTACCAAAACAATGTAATTATGTACTTTCTAAATTTAGTCGTAATCATAAATCAACGAAAACAAAAATATTACTTTATTTAAATCATTTTTACCACTGAATATACGTAACAGACAGACTGAAGTTCAAAAAGACGGACAGACAGAGCCTCTTATGGGCATTTGTGTACGCATCTACTAAACAACTAATTTACTTTCAACCCTTCCCTGAGTTAATCTTAACTTAGAGCGATGAAAATGTTTTTTGGGTTTTTTTTTCAAACTGAAGCGTGACAAACCTATCGACCGACAGCGGACGCATCCAACTATGAAGTTCCGATAGAATATTTCATATTTACCGGCTTATTTCTAATACCTTCAGAAGACAAAGAGCACAAAAGAAAATTAATTAATTAACTATGCTAACAAATTAGAGGTAATCGATAAACAATCACTAATTGAAAATCTGAAGATCAATGAATATGATTAGAAAAACATTATAGAAAGAAAACGAAACTTAATTAAGAAACATATATATATATAAACCTCCCTTTCTTAGGTAGAGCTTTAAGGCATAGCTCATTGGGCAACACTAATTCGAGCTCCCGGCACATGACAATGTTTACATTGAGATAACACTTACATTCAGTCAGTGTCGTATGATAGCGCTGGGGTAGAGGCACCGACTGTCAGCTCGACGGTTGAGTTTTAATCCCGGCTTGAGGCACTAAATCGTCTAGCCGCGCCGAAGAGCTGTGACACAGCGAACCAGTCTGTATGTGGATGAGTATATATATATATATATATATGTATATATATATATATATATATATATATATATATATATATATATATATATATATATATTGTGTGTGTATTTAGGCAGCATTTTCTCATTTATGCAACCTAAAATTAACAACATCACATATGAACCCAGTGGTGACATTTTAAAATGCGTAAATCGATTGTGTTCTGTGATGCCATTCAAGTGTTGCTGAATTTAAATCGTCAACGACTTCCTGGAACAATGCGAAACACTTTCTATGCGCGTTTCTCCGCCGTCTTTTTTTTTAAATGCTCTTCTTTTCTCCAGCGTTTTTGTTCATTTGCTTTTGACACCTGAGGATCATTCGACGAAGAATTGAAAACGTGAGTTTTTTTTGTTTGTTTTTGGTGTGAGTTAATTTATAATTTAGCAATGAATAAAATGGCTGACTTGTGTGCAAATGAACAGAAATGCATTAAAGTGGAATTTAATTTCGTAATTAAATACATTTTGTGGGGAAGAAAGGAATACATATTGGCTTGTCAAAATAAATATTTAACATCTTGGAAGCCAGCGTTTCCTGGAAATCGATATGGATCACTGTGTACTCCCGATCCAAGCCCTCAATGCCTTATTAACAGTTTTAATCTGACCGTTCCATAATCCTAAAGTTATACATGAAATAAAATAAAGTTCAACGTCGCATTTGGTTCTGATGGATGTCAATCGCGAACGTAGGTCTAACGATAATGTTTTTTTTTTATCAAAATAAAATATATTTATCCAACTATTTTGGATTATTGAGTTTTAGAATGTTTATAAGAACTACAACTTTAGATGTTCATGTATTTCAATTCCATCGGAAGATGAGTGTACTTCGGTCGAAAGTTCGTGACATGAAAACATGGCTTTTAGAAACGGCCTATATTACGTTAATTCTGAATGGATGAAGTTTCATAAGAATTCTTGATCCAATGATCAAGAAGAAAAAAGTAGACATATAATGCTTCGGAAGTTTTTAGATGAGGGTTGATAATTCGTAGAATTTGGTATATTCGGACTACTGTTCTACTTTTGGGTGTTTTTATCACAACGTTTCGGCCGATGGAACCTCTGACCTTCTTCAGGTGCTCTTTGTAAACCTCGGGAATCTTTCTGTCGAACTCTGGAATCTGGACGAAATTTTGAACGGAACCCTTTATAAAATCCACGGGGGTATCATGCTCTCGTTCCATCTACCATGACTGGGAAGAAGTTTTCAGTAATTCGCAATTCTTCGTATCGCCTGCACTGAGGATTGAACCTTCAACCTTCAGATGACCGTCACTTAGAACTGAATTTTACTTAGTACTATATCCACTGCGCCACGGGTCCTTGAAAAGTACACCTGAAGAAGGTCGGAGTTTACATCGGCCGAAACGTTGTGATAAAAACATCCAAGATGAGAACAGTAGTCCGAATATACCAAATTCTACGAATTAGACATGTTTATCTTATTCGCTGCCCAACACCTCCACCACAGTTGCCACGTATAAATCGGACCCTTACCACAGTAGCTCTTTGCGCTACAGTCGCGGCATGCCTTGTTTGGGGGAGAATAAAGGATTTTGTTGTTTTGTTTTTGAACTAAAAGAAAAGTTTAATACATTAGAATTGACCTTGGATTTCAACGTCACAGATACAAACTAGTCAAATTTGGTTTCGCTGTTTCCTCTTCGCACTAATTGTGTTAGTCTAATGACTTTTAATTAATTATTTCTCGTTTCCATCAATGCAGATTAAAAAGGGATAAAAGAACGGATAAGTCTAAGTCATTAAGATGCGTCCATCAAACCAATGAAAATAATCATTCAACGTCACGTCTAAGAAAACCAACTTACGTATATATATATATATATATATATATATATATATATATATATATATATATATATATGTGTGTGTGTGTGGTGTATGTATGTGTGTGTAATATAATTTAATTCCAACATTATTAACATACACATATTTATATAAATATATATATATATATATATATATATTTGTACACATATATACATGTATATATATATACATATATATATGTATGTATATACGTATATATACATATATATATGCATATATATATATATGCAAATATATATGTATATATATGCATATATATATGTATATATATATGAATGTATATATGCATGTATATATGCATATATATATATATATATATATATATATATATATATATATATATATATATAATGTGTATGTTTTTGTGTAGTGCGCGTCGGTTATATCCCAGGGAAATTAATTCGATTGCATATATACATGACTCGAATAAAAAAAAATAACAAAGTATATAAAATGACAGGATACAATGAAGTTGGCCGCCTAGGGCTTTCCTACTACAACGCATATACGTATATATATATATATATATATATATATATATATATATATATATATATATATATATATATATATATATATATAGAGAGAGAGAGAGAGAGAGAGAGAGAGAGAGAGATCAACAGATCATGAATACTGTCTACACATCCTGAACGGATACGCTAATACGATTACACGCACTAACATAGAAAGTGCCTTTGGCCAGTGTACAAGCGCACATGCTTATCGCAAATATGCATATTGCTAATGTGTATAATATTACACACACACACATGCCTTATCAGTGTGTATGTGTGTTACTTCGTGATATCATGTACCTTCGTTACTGTAATTAAGAGAAAAAAGATCAGTAAAAATGAAACATGAACACCGTGATGTAGTTTGCTTGAAGCACTGTGTGCATTGTATAAAGTGTTGTATTGTCGGCTAATACAATGAATAGTAAACGGTGACTATAACTTTACGAACATACAATTATAGAAAGGACGAATGATAATAGTAGGAGATAATGTGCTACCCGTGGTGTATATTTTTTCTTTCTTTTTTACATCTTTTTATATTTATACACGTTCGTACTAATATTTCGGGAATAGCCTGCTTTCTTTTTTCTGAGAAGCATAGAATAATTATGGTGCGTAAATACCGATTTTTTTTTACGAATACGTCTATAAAAGAAACTGCTACGTGCTTCTAGGATTTATTCTAATTCCAACCCTCTCTTCCTGATCTTAATTAAAGATTAACTTAACCATTATTGCCATCTATTCAGAAAACACAAATCTTTACGTTTGCACATTGCCAAAAGTGGCTCATCACATTAAACATCTCTGAAACTTACCCTAACCCTAACCTTAACCCTGACCCTAACCCTTACCTTGCTCCTAACACCAACCCCAACCCCAACCCTAACTCTAACTCTAACCCTAAGCCTTTCCTTAACCTTAACCCTAACCCTAACCCTTACCCTAACCCTTAACCCTAACCCTAATCCTAACCTAACCTTAACCCCAACCCTAACTCTAACTCTAACTCTAACCCTTTCCTTTACCCTAACCCTAACCCTAACCCTAACCCTTAAACCAAACCTAACCTAGCCCTAACCCCAACCCCAACCCCAACCCCAACCCCAACCTAACCCTAACCTTAACCCTAACTTTTACGTTAAAACCCCTGTCGAAATTAATAGGTTTCACCCTAGAGGAACTCGTTTTGATAAACTGTTAAGACGACGGATGAAAATTGGAAGACGTATATCCCGTCCGTTGCTAAGATCCTTAAAAAATGGTTCGGTCATTGTACTGCTCCAGAAAGTATCTGACTCCAGATGCAAACTTCTACTTATGTAAGAGTCATATAAGTCAAACTATAGAATATTGCTGGTATATCTTGGGAGGTAACTAATGCTAGTCTCTATCTGCTCTATCGTTGAGGTAACGCACAGCACATTATTTACTGCCTGGACAGATGACAAAATAGACTACGAAATGTAGTGAGGGGTGATCTTTTCTTTTCCATTCATCCCCTTTTTTACATTATAGAATTTGTTAGTCTCTATCTGCTCTATCGTCGTTGTTTACATAAAATATGCTCGACTGAGCTCCAATCTTTGTTTTGTCTTTGTAAGACGTTTGCGGTTAGAACTCGTTTGATTCTGCATCAACAAATATTTATTTTTCTATTTCCTTCCATGTGGCCAGCACCAGGTGAAATTTCCATTAAAAGCCATTATTTACAAGAATTTTCGGTCTGTCCAACACATTACCACCGGACTGCTTCTCTGCTCGTTAAGACTTGGTTGTCTTCAAATGCTACGTTGTATGCGATTCGCCGCGACACTATTCTTTATAAGTAATAATCAGTTTATATCACTGAACAATATTTGTACTCTCAAGGTCTTCCTCATCGTTTCAATTTCATTAACCCATATAATTGTAACACCTGACCAAATAGTAATAAAAAGCTGACAAATACAACTAATATTTTATATTTATTTTCTATTTTTTAAATTTTTTATTTCATGTTTTTATTATTTTTTTTTCTATTTTATTTATGTTTTTATTAAATTTATATAAATATACGTAGATATATATATATACGTATATATATAAATATATATATATATAAATATATATATATAGATATATATATATAAATATATATATATCGATATATATATGTATTTATATATATACATATATATAAATATATATATATAAATATATATATATATATAAATATATAAATATATATATATGAATATATAAATATATATATATATATAAATATATATATATAAATATATATATATATATAAATATATATATATAAATATATAAATATATATAAATATATAAATATATATATATAAATATATATATATATATAAATGTATATATATAAATATATATATAAATATATATATATCATATATATATATAAATATATAAATATATATATATATATATAAATATATATATATAAATATATATATATATATATATATAAATATATATATATAAATATATATATATAAATATATATATATATAAATGTATATAAATATATATATATATAAATACATATATATACATGAATATATATATATACATAAATATTAGTTGTTTTTTTAATGCGAGATGATATATATAATTATTTCCACAATCAGACAACGCCGCAGCCCACAACCTATGAAAGAAAAAAACCGGAAGTCCTAGACTCGAGTTTAGGACTTCCGCTTTGTTTCTTTCATAGGTTGTGGGCTGCGGAGTTGTCTGATTGTGGAAATCATCATATACATAAATATATATATATGCATAAAAATATATATATACATGAATATATATATACACATGAATATATATATATATATATATAAATATATATATATATATAAATATATATATATGTATATACATAAATATTTGTATATACATAAATGTATATATATATATACATAAATATATATACATAAATATATATATATACATATATATATATAGGTACTTAAAAAAAATCATGGATATATACATATATATATATATATATATATATATATATATATATATATACAGAGAGAGAGAGACAGAGAGAGAGAGATAGAGAGAGAGATAGAGAGACACAGAGAGAGAGAAGGCGACAGAAAAAGAAAAAGCGAATATAAGTAGGTAGGTAACGGACACATACATAGTCTCTTTTTTGTCCGACTTTACAACATTTCATTTACACCGATCAGTTCTAAAAACGGTTTTGGTTTAACAGTCTGAGTTTTTGTATGAGTTGCTTAGGAAAGAAGACATTCCGACCTTCGAAAGTTATTTTAATAAAAGCTTACATTAAAGCGTCATTCATTGAAAAAAGTTTGCACGCACGCATACTACAGTTCACTTGGAAAAATACATTTATAAACTCGACGGTTTTTTGACACCTAATTCGTGCATGTCTACCACCCCCCTCCTTCCCTCCCGATCTAAATCAACAGACGCCCTCTCTCTCTCTCCTTCTTTTTCTTTTTTCCTCTATGTGTCTCTCCCCTCATCATTATTTGTTCCTCTTTCCACCCTATATTTTTATTTATTTATTTATTTATTAATTTGCCCTGTCTGTTTCAGATACTAGATCTTAGATTTTTAGATTTTTTAATTTTTAATTTTTAATTTTAATTTTTTAACGGCTTTAATTTTTGAAATGTTCAATTTCTTTCCTTCTTCTTCTCTTTCTCTACCACTCCACTTCATTCTCTCCAAATATGATCTTAGGTTAAGATCGGATTCTAACTCTGCCTGATGAGATCTCAGTTTATAGTAACTGTTGATCGATAACATTGACATGCCAGTGTCGCAGATTTTGTACATGTCTGTGTAAATAAAATTATCATATATATATATATATATATATATATATATATATATATATATATATATATATATATATATATTTAGAGAGAGGGGGGAAATAGAAAAATAGAACAGAAAGTGAGTCCTTTATTTGTTAGAATTCATATAACAAAATAAACGAATTCAGTAAAAGAAAATTCGATTATTATTTGAAATGTATATACAGAGTGGGCAAAAATAAGGGTCCTATTTTTAAAAATTCATAACTTTTTTATTTATTGATTTTTAAAATTTTTTTTTAGAATAAGTAAAGGACCCCTTCCGAAGCAAGCATGAGCCGTATTAGCCCTAAGGAACGTACCCTCATTTAGAAAACATTATTTTTGCTTAAAAAACTCAAAACAGTGTACAAAACAATACTTTAGTTTTTGTAAGTTTTAAGAAGTGTTTTTCGGCTAAAATTTGTTTTGTTTATTTCAAAAAATCTCGGAAGGGTCAGTCTACACACACATAAAGTTTGGTGAGTTTAACTTTTATTTTGTGGAAGTTATTCAAATTCAAGTTATTGAAATGTAAAGATAGGACCCTTATTTTGGCCCACCCTGTATATAAACACATATTTATACATACATACATACATATATATATATATATATATATATATATATATATATATATATATATATATATATATATATATATATACACATACATATATATATATATATATATATATATATATATATATATATATATATATATATATATATATATGTAAAGGAGTAAGGCTACCAACATTTGTAGAATGTTTTTTTCAACATTTATTTATTATTTTGTTGTTTTTTTTCCAACATTTATTTATTATTTTGTTGTTTTACCATTTTATGATTTTATATATAACGCGTTTCAAGCGGTGGCCCGCTTTCATCAGATATGAAAATACATTTGAAGAAATGTCTTTCGATTCGAGCAAATGTTTCATTTGAGGAATTTGTTATTGTTTTTGCGCATGCGTGGGTTTGCGGGTGTGTGGGTATCTTTGATTTTTATTTTTATTTTTTATTTGTCATTTTTCCTGCTTCTCTTGGTCAAGTGCGTGTTATCCATCCATGATCCATCGGTCATCCCAGTCTCCTAGGGTGTGGAGAGTTTCTTTTGAAATTTAATACTTTTTATTGCTTTTTGTCGTCTCCAAAAATGAAGTGGTGTCTGCGCGCGCGTGCGTGTCCGCATGCGTGTGGTCTAATCTTGAGTCTTGTGAATAGGTGAGCGACACATTCTACAAATGTTGGTAGCCTTACTCCTTTACATATATACTTTTCTCTCGTTGGAACTGCACTAATACTGCACTACCCTCTTTTCTATATATAACTACAACGAGAGAATGCCACTAACAAGTAAAAAATCCTTGGAAGACCTACTGGAACTCCAGAAAATCCACAACAACAAACAAGAACTTCTCGAGGAAGAATTACGAAAACTCAACGAGAAAGTGGATACGGTTCTTCATCTTTTATCCAATCAACAAAACAAGGAACACGACAACATCAAAGAAACAATTATACAACTACTTGCACCCCAGCACGAATTCATAGAACACTACAGACTAGCATATATCCAGGAGGAATCGTTAAAAACGAAAGAACAAAACCTCCAAATATGGGAAGCCCTCCTAAAACTAAGGAAAATGGCTTTCTACCATGCAATAAAAAGTAGTGATACCGCATCCAGATATAAAACATTTTTGGAGATGGAGGAACAATTCATCCCAAAAAAATTCCGAGAAAAAATAAACCCACAGGACACGGAAGAACAAAAAAGAATTAAAAAAGCCCTAAATATATCCAAACTACAAGCCCAAATCGACATACAAGAAGACAACAAAATACACTTCACACAAAAATACACGGAAATCGACAACAAAATTTCCACTCAAATCAAAGAAACATGCCCCACAGAAACTCATCAATTCCTATCAGAACTTTGGGAATCCGTATGCAAAGAGGAGGAAGAAAAATCCAGGAATATTGTCCAAAAAAAAAAAAAAAAAAAAAATATCCTGGCTAAGAAGCCTACCCGATAAAGAAAAGACAGAACAAACATCATACATGAACCAAAACAACAACCCAGAACAAGACCCAATGGAAAACACCCACACACGACATACACAAAACCAGTGGATAACACAAAACAGAGGTAAGAAGAAAAACACATACCACACACAAACATACTTACACAACAGATCCAGTTACTCACAAGGAAACAACATAAATATACCCACATCACTTACCCACCCCTCTCAACAGTTTCAATCCAAACCTTCATTAAACTCACCCCGCAAGCACACTCACACACATACACACAACAAATACAACATAAACACACATACACCTCAACCATACACCAACCCTTACGAATACGGGCCAACACAATACAAACCTAAATACTTTCACCCACACCAACCAATACAATAAAAAAAAACTATCATACACCCTACACCACACCAACAAACCACCACAAAATACCCTTACTCAACAACCCCTACCAAAATCACCCAAGTAAACCTTACAACAATTACCCACACTCACCACACCAACAGATGAAACCTTCATACAACAACCTCCCACCCTACCACACACAACAAAACAGACCCTACAACCACCCAACACACCAATGGATACAATCGAAAAACTCCAAACACTACCCACATCATCAAACAAAACAACCATATAACAATTCCTACAGACATAAACTTACACAACAATACAGACCCCACAACTACGTCCACCATCAAGAACCTCTACCAAGATACCCCAACCCGAAACAACTAACTCACAATAATAACACATTCAAATATACCAAAATAAACCCTTATAACAACACACACAACGCCAATTATAACAACACGCACGACACCAATTTTGCCAGAAAACAACACAATCCTCTAAAACACACACAATATATAGAAAGCAATCACTCTTCAACAACTCCTCAAATCAACGAAACAAACAACACTCATCCTCATTTTTTAGAAACCCCTCCCCGGACAACAATCCCAGATTAGACAATTTAAAACCCAAAATTATCAATTTATCCACATACACATTTACAAAGGAGGAAATAGAAATACTAAAATTAGGCCTCAAATTCTGCCCAACTCCCAAAAGTAATATCACGGAACTGAGGAAGGACCTTAAAGAATTTGAACGCAAATTATGACTAATAGAAACACTAAACAATAAAGATAACAAAACAGATCAGTCATTAGTGAGAAACAAATCAACATATTTCCCTAACAAACACAACAATACGAAAGAACTAAACACCTACTTTGAAAACCTATGGAACATCAACCCTCAGAGTAAAACTAAACCTACTAGTAACCTAACATCTAAACAAAACCAAGCACTAAATAACATCCTAAATAATAATAACATAATTATAAAAGAAGCTGACAAAGGCAGTGCGGTAGTCATCATGGACAAACATTACTATAAATCGAAAATTACAGAGGTACTAGAAAACAATGATTACTACAAATCAATTAGCACCAACATTGATAACAACACCATTTCAAAAATCACAAAACTTTGCACAACATACAATAATATACTAACAAAAAAAGAAAAAGATTTCCTAACAAACTTCATGATTAAAACAAACAACTTCTACGGACTACCTAAGATACATAAATCAAATGAGATAAGGAATGCCATCAACACACAGGCATCAGCATATATTAGTGTCCCGAGTCCCAGTGACCTTACATTTAGACCCATAGTAGCAGGACCATCATGCCCAACAAGCAGACTGAGTAACTTAATTGACATATTACTACAACCATTCACCGATCAAGTCAAAAGCTACATAAGAGACGACATACACTTCCTAGGCTCCTTACCACAAATAGTAAATCCCGGGACTAAATTAGTTACATTTGACGTCAGCAGCTTATATAGCAACATTCCCCATGACTTAGGTAAACACGCAATATCACACTGGATGGACAAACACCCACAAATACTACACCACAGATTCACCAAACAATTCATCCTCGACAGCATAGACATTATTCTCAACAACAACTCCTTTGAGTTTAATAACAAAAACTACATCCAGATTCTAGGTACAGCAATGGGAACCAAAATGGCACCAACATATGCCACCCTAACACTAGCCTACCTAGAGAAGATCTTATATGAAAAGATAGAAGAAATATATGGACAGAATATTCAAACTCTCTTCATAAAATCTTGGAAAAGATACCTGGATGATTGTTTTATCCTCTGGGAACCCACATGGGGGGTCATCAATAAATTACACAGCATACTACAGAACCTACACCCCAAGATTAAATTCACCATTGAACACAGTCAAACAGAACTACCCTTCTTAGATGTATTGATTAAAATTAAAAACACTCACATAATCACAGACATCTACCACAAACCCACAGACACCCAACAATATCTCCATTTTAGAAGCCATCACCCCAAAAGCTGCCTAAAATCTATACCCTACTCCCTAGCACGCATGATCTGTACTATAGTCAGTGACAAAGACCTCCGGATTGTCCGACTGGAGGAACTACGGAAAACTTTAAAAAGAAGAGGATACCCGCTACAAATAATACATAAAGGTATAGAACTAGCAGAAAACATTCCATTAGAACAATTACGAATCCCCAAAAAACGAAACAAAGAACAAATATTGGCATACATCTCTACACACAACAAAAATAATCCAGAATTATTCACAGAAATAACAAGAAACCTAACCCTACTCAACCATAACAACAAACTAAACGACATATTAAAAACAACAAAAATAATAAAAAGCAAACGCCAACCGAAAAACCTCAAACAAATTTTAACCTCATCAAAACTCAACCAACACACAATACAAGGGGTCACAAAATGCAACAAGGAAAGATGTGGGGTCTGTGACATAATAATGGAGGGAAACTCATACACATTCAAAAACCCAACACAAACATTCACAATAAAAAAAGACGTTAACTGCACCTCCAAGAACGTTGTCTATGTGCTAGAATGTACAACATGTAATGAAGCTTATATAGGTGCGACAAAAACATTTAATAATAGAGTATCTTTACATAAAAGCAACATTAAAATCAAAGAAAACCGTAAATTATTCGTCTCCCAACATGTGCACTCATGCAGCGGAGGAAAATTCAAAATAATGCCAATTTTCCAAAGCCAAGACTACACTTACTTACTAACACAAGAAAAAAACTTCATACTTAAATTTAATCCAACATTAAACAGATCATAACTCTAACAACACACACTTTGATCACACTTTATCCACCTCTAGTTAAGTACAAACATAAATAACTATTTATAGTTATCTATAGACTGGAAAATTCTTATTCAAGGAAGATAATATTAGTACATAACTTCTTATTGCGCACTTCTACACAGCTATGAGTCAAATAGCAACTTGTGTTAAATGAATCATTTACAATAGACATTAAATTTGCACATAAAATACCGAACTATGAAATCGGCCAAACCAAGTTCAAATCTATTTGGACCGTTTGCATTAATTTATCTTTTGCAAATATGTGTGTATGTGTGTGTGTGTGTGTATGTATATGTGTATGTATATGTATGTATATATATGTATATATATATATATATATGTATGTGTGTGTGTGTATGTATGTATGTATGTGTATATAATTCAACCTTTATCCCCCTCTCTGTCACTATAAACACACGCCTGTGTGTGCGCGCGCGTGGGTGTATGTGTGCGTATTTATGTGTGTGTGTGTGTATGTGTCGCTCACCTATTCACAAGACTCAAGATTAGACCACACGCATGCGGACACGCACGCGCGCGCAGACACCACTTCATTTTTGGAGACGACAAAAAGCAATAAAAAGTATTAAATTTCAAAAGAAACTCTCCACACCCTAGGAGACTGGGATGACCGATGGATCATGGATGGATAACACGCACTTGACCAAGAGAAGCAGGAAAAATGACAAATAAAAAATAAAAATAAAAATCAAAGATACCCACACACCCGCAAACCCACGCATGCGCAAAAACAATAACAAATTCCTCAAATGAAACATTTGCTCGAATCGAAAGACATTTCTTCAAATGGATTTTCATATCTGATGAAAGCGGGCCACCGCTTGAAACGCGTTATATATAAAATCATAAAATGGTAAAACAACAAAATAATAAATAAATGTTGGAAAAAAAACAACAAAATAATAAATAAATGTTGAAAAAAACATTCTACAAATGTTGGTAGCCTTACTCCTTTACATATATACTTTTCTCTCGTTGGAACTGCACTAATACTGCACTACTCTCTTTTCTATATATATATATATATATATATATATAATGAGAGAGAGGGGGAGAGGGGAAAATAGAAAACATATAACAGGAAACACTTTCATATAAAAAAATCAACGATCTATTATTGAAGCAAGTCCTAAAGAATTTTCCCAACCTTCGAAATTTTAAAAGTGGTCAGCCTACTTTTGTTTTGCTTTGATTAGTAAAAACAGAAGAAAAAACTTAATGAATATTTTTTTAAATATAAATCTCTGTTTTTTTTTTATTTAAAAAGATGAGAGGAAGGGCTTGTTGGTTAAGAGGGTCTGGTTGAAGGATTTGGTGTGCGTTGTTTTGTCGGTAGTGGATGAGCATTTGTTATGTATGCGGGTGATTTCGGTGTGCGCATAAGTAATTGTAGCTTTGAGGGGTAGAGGGGATTTGTAATGGTAAAAAGGTTCCTACAGGCGGGTTTTCTATAGAAGGTGGTGTGAAGGGATCCGTCGTCATTTATGCTAGGTTTAAAGTCTATGAATGAGAGAGAGCCTGAGGTGTTAGGATGCTCGATGCTGAATTTAATGTGGGGTCAGTATCCTTAAAGGTGTTTAATATAGAAGTAGCTTCTTCTCGAGATGACAAGCTTTAAGCTGAATAATTATACAATACATTAAAAAATAAATTATGATAGCAATAATTAATATTGATATCCAATTAGCTTATCTATACTCATTTTCTGCAAATCTGCCTCCTATTCTCTGCGGCATTTCGTCAACAGTTGTGTCCATCTCGCCTTTTCGACCACTCGGTCATATTTTTGATCTTTTGATAATGAGAGGGGCTTCTTATAATATTAAAATATATTTTGAGAGTTTACCAATATACTACGTCGTTTCGAGCTTTTTGCATATGTATATATACATATACATAGTTTATATATATATGTATATTCTAAAGAAGCTTTGAGTCATTTTAAACACAAAAAGAAGAAAATGCACTTTAAATTCCCATAGAAACTAACTAAATCCAAGATACCGCAGACTTAGCACTTGCATAAGCCGACCCACCGTTGGAAAATTCATAAATAAAAAAGTGGATTAAAGTATCTAACAGTGAAACAAAAACAGGGGCTTTAACTTGCGCGTGGAATATTAAAACGGGGATCATCAGCTGTTTACCATGTAACTGTTTCAGAGATTTAAAAACAGAACAGTTAAAATATTCATGGTTCTCCAATGGTACTGATCAAACGGCCATTTCCCAATAATCACCAATATATAGGGTGTTAGTACCGGTGTTGAATGTTATTTTATTAATTGTGGGTTGTAATTTTTTTATGTGTAGGGCTTCGAAGATTTTTAGTCTGTTGGTGCAGTTGTTTTTATGTATGATCTTCGTGTTAGTTGTTAATATTTGTCGCAGTTCGGTTGATTTTATGCTTTTTTGTGTGTGGTAAAGTGTCGCTGGATGGCACTAGTATCATTTAAGTGATGCGTAAGATGTCACAGGTCCCATTCACCGACCCCTCCAGGAAAAATATACATCCATATCGACAGCGTTTCGATGGGATCACCCCTGGGGTCTACGTTCGCCGAATACTACATGTCACACATCAAAGACAAAATATTCAACACTTCATAAACAAACCCTCTATATACCCCAGATACGTTGACGATATCCTCATCGCTATCGAATCCCAAGATAATATAAACAAACTCAAACATTCCCTAGAAACCCACTCAGTACTTACCTTCACACATGAACTAAATGCTAACAACAAAAGTCCCTTTCTCGACGTAATTATCGACTCTAACAACCCTGTCCAATACACAACATTCACATATAAAAAAACCCACGAACAATAACCCTAAATGGCTCAACTACCATAGCGAATGCCCGCAAAAATATAAAACTGCCTTAATAAAAAACCGTCCACAGGGCATACACAATATCTTAATTACAAAAACATATTCTACAAAGAACTATTTAACATGAAACACACCCTAGTAAATAACAATTTCTCCAACAGAATAGTTGACCAACAAATAAAAGTATGTCTAACCTCCCTTCACCAAAAGAATCAGACAAAAAAGCACAAAAAATGACACTCTCTCCTTGTACTATATAGACCAAATGCATTCTAACTATAAACTAGACGGAAAAGCTATAACTAACAGCATAAACCGACACACTAAACTCACCGACAAACAACAAAAGATAAAACTAATAATTTACTACACTAAATTCAAAACCTCTAACTTAATAATAAAAAATAATAACACTACTAACTCCCCCCCCCCTAAACCAAACAAACGTACTGTATTTGTTCCAATGCCCATTCGAGGAATGTTTCCCCAAGACACAAACAGGCACACACAGTACTTATATTGGCCATACGACCACAACCCTCTCCCGACGCCCTACGCATCACTTAAATGATACTAGTGCCATCATGCGACACATTACCCCACATAAAAAAGCATAAAATCAACCGAACTAAGACAAATATTAACAACTAACACTAAGATCATACATAAAAACAACTAACACTCATACAACTGCACCAACACACTAAAAATCTTCGAAGCCCAACACATAAAGAAATTACAACCCACAATTAATAAAATAGCATTCACAACTGGAACTAACTCGCTATCAGTTTTAACAATTAATAAATAATAAGAAGAACAACAAAAAAATAAAATAAATAAATAAAGATATATATATATATATATATATATATGTGTGTGTATACATATATAAATTAATAGATATATAACTAACATTAAAATCATAAATACGGCTCTCAGTAACAATTAGACAAAGCCTCCTGTAGACGGTCGAGAGACCGAAAGCGCTAGAGTAATGGCCCACGACACAACGCTAGGTGCCATACTCCACCGGTTAACACCCGAAAACCGAAGAATCGCTCGCCGCGTCGAGAAATTGACAAGAAAGATCGTGAAGAGAGAGAACACCGTGGTTTTTTATGGCGCTTGCATAAAAATGACTTGCTGCCGAACTTATATATATATATATATATATATATATATATATATATATATATATATATATATATATATATATATATATATATATATATATATATCTTCAGTGCAGGAAACTAATTCCCGACGGTCTACGGGCGCGAACTCCGACTACAAATCGCCACTGATTTCATATGCAAGCGTCATTAAAGATCACGGAGTTTTCTCTCTTCACGATCTTTCTTGTCAATTTCTCGACGCGGCGAGCGAGTTTTCGGGTGTGGACGAAATCCGACTTAGTATATTCATGAATTTAAAAAAATTATTTCCTCTCGTTTTTATACTTTTTCAATTTCATTCCACCCAAATAAATGTCACAAACTTCTGTATTCCTTGCTGTAATACAATTTTGTACAACGAAAAACGTATTTAAAAATATATATATACATATATATATATATATATACACATATATATATATATATATATGTGTGTGTGTGTGTATGTGTAATTACTCAAGTATTTGAAATATAATGTTGTGTCGCCCATAAAACTATTCATGGATATTAATCTATAAATGAAATAAATGAACATATAACTGAAACCATAATTACAAGATACAATAAAAATCAATTCAAAGTCTAATCTATTGCCAATTTGATTGAATCCTAGATAATGTCATTTTTTATGATCATGACGAAGCCGTAACATTGGTTTTGATCGATGCCGGCGTTCCCTAGGGATCTATCTTGGGTTTAACTTTTTTTCTGATCTTTACAATCATATTCAGAGATGATTTGTTGAAATCTACGCAGATGACCCAACTGTCTATAGCAGCACTTACAAGCGGACAAGTGATCAAGTATTCTCTGAATCTCTTTCTTCTTGTTTGAAACACATGACGTAATGGGGAAACAAATACTTTGTTACTTTTAACACCTCTAGAACCAAGCTCCTCTCCTTTCACCTCCAACGCTTCAATCCTTGTTTTTCTTCGGTCGAAATAAATGATCCTCTCATAAAAGGGTTGTGTCATCCTACAACCTCAGAAAGCACCTGACTCCTGAAGCAATTCTCCGCGTATATGAGAGGCAGATACGTCCTAAGATTGTTGACTGCTGCAACATCTCAAAGCGACCTTCGTTGTCTAGTGCGTAATGTTTCTTACAGCCTCTCTCTACTCTATCGTTATGTCCATTAAGGTGCGTGAATGGGCTCCAATATCAAGTTTCACCTTGTAAGATATTCACAGCAAGAACTTGTGCTTCGACCACAAAGAAAAATATCTTTTTTTTTAATTCGCGCGCCTAGCGTCAGAAGCAATTACTCGGAAACAGCGTTTCTTCTCAGAGGCTTCACTTCTATAGAACACATTACAACAGGACTGCTTCACTACATAATACAACATGGTCGCCTTCAAATTATCACTACATAAAGACAATAGTAACTATGGCACTAGCCCTAATAAGTAAAATACCACCCAGTATAACACACTTAATATGGATCAAGTAATATTTTTTCATATCCATTATTCTAATGAATATTTTATATTCTAACATTTACGTTTTAGCAATTTTTATGTATTCTTGCCGAACACAAGGTCGCCATTTTGCATGTTTTGTTATAGCGAGTATTGAGAGAAAAAGGAGAAAGGGCAATAATACAGGCACCGTTGCATTTATATCTATACACATGAATTCTTTACATAGACAGTTTATCGAAGACAAATGTAAAAAGGGTACACGGACCATGTAAGGTGTGCTTCATATAATATGATATACAAATGAATAAAACGTATAATCATTAAGTAAAAGAATACATTAATGTCCCAATACAATCAGAAAAACATGTGTTGTTGGAGTCGGATTGAGAGATATTTCTCACCAATGTATAAATAACTGTTACGTACACTTTTTGGATTGTAGGTTCTGGGTTTATGCTTAACTGCGGCCAAAAGAGGGAGTCTAAGACGACTGTTATCAGGGGTTGTTAAAGGCATGCCAAGGTACCATTCAAATTCAATGTCATAATAACATTTCAATCCTTTAAAATACTTTAATGGTGAAACAAGTTATCGTGTCTATGAAAATGCTTAATTGAAGGCAAGTCGTTAATTTATTTATAGCTGGGAGGAAATGATCTCAATATATTCAATAGGATTTGAACTCAACGTCACTTATTTAATGCTATGCAATTTATACGTTTGGCCGAGACAAGAAGGAAGTACTATATAAGCCACAGAGTATATATTTGTATTTTTTCTCAAACTTCTTTAACTGTCCTATTGAAGAATAACGCTATACTTACGAATTTTAAATACGTAGTATTATCTGGATACAATAGAAAATATATTTTATTGTGTGCAATTTAAACGATGGTATTATATCACTTATCCGTTTGTAAGTCAGATTCGAATGTTTACATTTAAACAAAGGTCGATCTAACACGTAAGATGTTAGTCGCTTGAAGTTGAGTTGAGCACGGTTCTGAAGAAGTGAAGAGTTCCCGAAATATTATATCTTATGGAGTTTCTACGAAGCCATCTTGATACAGGTATTACAAAACTTTGTAAAATTGTGTAGATAGACAAATATATGTGTGTTTGTGAGAATATATATATATATATATACATATGTGTATGTATACATTGAATTAAGGGTGAAGCTATTTAACTTGTTCCACCATTATATGTCTTATTTGCTCCAACTTGTGTCTATCCGTCACACCTCTGCATTGTATTGCCTTCTAAGTATCACATTTCTATATACTAATAAACAATGCTTCAAGCAAACTACATAAATCTCATATATATCTATATCTATCTATCTATCTATATATATGTATATATATACATATATATATATATATATATATATATACATATATATATATATATGAGGTTTATGTAGTTTGCTTGAGAATTAGTTCCTAGACTGAAGATATCGTTAGCATGAAACATCGATGTCTCTAGGTATATTTTAAATATTTAATATTTATTAAAAAAATATTATTGTATATATATATATATATATATATATATATATATATATATATATATATATATATATATATATATATATATATACTCGTGCTGGTCAAAAAAATAGAACATATGTATAAAACTGTAAAAATCATTCCGTTTGAGATAATTTTCGGCTTTTACATTGTGTAGGCGAAATATTCTATATGTAAATAACAATTACAACTATTTTGAATCATTTGTCATATTTGCATATATCAGACTTGATTGTCACAGAGTAGTTTATTGTCACATTAGGAAATTCAACGTTTCAATTTAATAGAACATTATTCGTTGAGTAATCTCAAACTCAAAAAATGTATGTGTTTAAAAAGATTTTGCAAGTAATTTAATCATAATCTCTCATTCTTATTGAGGACAATCTGTGAGATGTAATTGGTGCTAAAATATTCCTATAATGCTAAACTAACTGAAATAGTTGGTTTACGATAGAAACTTTTTTTCATATCAATTGCAATGTCAGTTTTTCAATATTTCGCGTTTCAAAATAATAGAACAAGACAGCTAAGAAAACAAAATTGTTTTTTTATTAAATTAAATACAGATAAAAATTAATCAATATTTAGTAGCAGCACCTTTTGCCTTGATAACAGCATCAATTCGCCGGGCATGGAATCAACAAACTTCTCGCAATCTGTGTAGACACCGAATCCCATGTGTTCTGTATTGCAATATTCATGGCTGCAAGGGTAGTAGGTTTTTCTTTGCGAAGCTTCCTCTTCATCTGATCCCACAAGGCTTCAATAACGTTAAAATCTGGCGAGTTCGCCGGCCATTCAAGAACAGGGATCGATTGTTCTCGGAGCCAGGAAGTTGTGGACTTGGCAGAGTGTGTCGGTGCCAAGTCATGTTGAAAAATGATGTATGTGGCGTCACTGTCAAACTGATTATCCAGCACTTACAGTAAATTAGCTTCCATGATATCTTGGTACACTGTTGCGTTTACATTTCCTTTGATGAAGCAGAAATTACCAACACCCTTAGCACTCATACAGCCCAAAACCATGCAAGACTGCGGGAACTTCACAGACTTCTTGACGCATTCTTGGTTATACCGTTCCGTGGATCTTCGCCAAACACGTGGCCCTTGGTCGCCGAAAGAAATACAAAATCGAGACTCATCTGAAAAGATCACACGCCGCCATTCGTCTGTAGTCCAGGTTTGATGACCAGTTGCCCATCGTACCCTCTTCAACATCTGATTTTTGTTAAGGAGCGGTTTGGTGGCAGCTATACGATTTTGGTATCCCAGTTGCCGGAGCCTTCGGTAGGTAGTGCTTCGTGAAACGTCGGCACCAGAAGCCTGTTTCTACTTTTAGTAATGTGGCTTGTTGACTGGAATCGACTTTTCTTTGCCACCTTGTCCAGTGCCCGGTCTTGTCTTTCAGTGGTGCTTTTCTTTCGTCCGCATTTCTTGCAATTGCTGTTGGAAACACCCTTAACATCTTTCTGGAGCACTTTGGTCACTACCGATTTTGAACATCCGACCTTGGTTGCGATTTCCATGTGCGTCTTTCCTACTTCCCGCAAATCGAACATTCGCTGCTTCTCAAACAAAGATATGTCTTTAGAGCGACCCATAATGAGAGATTATGATTAAATTACTTGCAAAATCTTTTTAAACACATAATTTTTTTGAGTTTAAGATTACTCAACGAATAATGTTCTATTAAATTGAAACGCTGAATTTCCCAATGTGACAATAAACTACTCTGTGACAATAAAGTCTGACATATGCAAATATTACAAATGATTAACAATAGTTGTAATTGTTATTTACATATAGAATATTTCGTCTACACAATTTAAAAGCCAAAAATTATCTCAAACGGAATGATTTTTACAGTTTTATACATATGTTCTATTTTTTTGACCAGCACGTGTATATATGCAACATTGTTAAATATAACAGAATTCGTCTGTTTAAGTAAACTTTTTTATTTTTTCAATCTTTCTAATGGTTTTTTGTATTAAAATCAAAAAGAATAATAAATGTCTTATAGGTTTCACAGGTGCCACGAACGTTTTCGATTATTCGTCGAATCACCTTCATGTGTCAGAGGCAAATGAACAAAAAAAAACTGGAGAAAGAAGAGAACTTTAAAAAGACGGCAGAAAACTAAGATAACTGGTTCGCTTAATTTCGTTGCTGTTATAATAACGTTTCCGTCTTTTTGTAGTTCAGTGTTATTTGCATGTCCTACTCGGAAACCGTCATTAATTTTGAACAAACCTCTTAATTAGTGTCTCGGGGTACATTGTTTGTAATCAATTCTTCAGGCATTGTGGCATCCTTCAATCACTCCGCTACTTTCCATCATGGTTTGATCCCAGAACCTTAAAGTGATAGGCCACGCCCTCATCGTCTCCTCTATCTATCTATCTATCTATCTATCTATCTATCTATCTATCTATCTCTCCCTCTCTCTTTCTCTTTATTTCTCTCTCTCTCCCTCTCTCTCTCCCCCTCTCTCTCTCCCTTTGTTCTCTCCCTCTCTATTTCTATTTCTTTCTATCTCTCTCCCTCTCTCTCCCCCTCTCTCTCTCCATTTGTTCTCTCCCTCTCTATTTCTCTTTCTTTCTCTCTCTCACAATGTCTCTCCCTCTCTCTCTCTTTCCTTCCTTCCCTCTCTCTCTCTTTCTTTCTTTCTCTCCCGCTCTCTCTCTTTCTCTCTTTCTTTTTTTCTTTCTTTCTCTCCATCTCTATTTATCTTTCTTTTTCTTCTCTCCCTCTGTTTCTCTTTCTTTCTTTCTTTCTTTTTCTCTCTCTCTTTTTCTTTCTCTCTCTTTCTTTCTCTTTCTTTCTTTCTTTCTTTCTCTTCTTTTCTCTCTCTCTTTCTCTCTCTCCCCCTCTCTCTTTCTCTCTCTTTCTTTCTTTCTCTCCCTCTCTATTTCTCTTTCTTTTTCTTCTCTCCCTCTGTCTCTCTTTCTTTTTTGCTTTCTCTCTCTTACTTTCTTTCTCATCCTTTCTCTCTCTCTCTTTCTTTCTTTCTTTCTTTCTCTCTCTTACTTTCTTTCTCATCCTTTCTCTCTCTCTTTCTTTCTTTCTTTCTTTATCTGCCTCTTACTTTCTTTCTTTCTCTCCCTCTCTCTTTCTCTCTCTCCCTGTCTCTCTTTCTCTCTTTCCCCGTCTCTCTTTCTCTCTCTCTCTCTATTTCTTTCTCTCCCTCCCTATTTCTCTTTCTTTCTTTCTTTTCTCTATCTCCCTCTCTCTTTCTCTCCCTCTATCTCTCCCTCTCTCTCTTTCTTTCTCTCTCTCTCAAGTAAAAAAAAAAACAGAAATATTTTATAAAATCAAATAAATAGATGAAAGCGCGTATCTATTTTTTCCTTATCATGTATAAATGTATAAAAGAAAAAAAAATGATGCTTTAAACATATACAACTCTGAAATGTTAGACCCTTGATGGAAAATATCGCCGGGAAACATTTATATTTCTCTAGCGAGCCACGTTTGTCGATGTTTATGTGAAAACCTGATACAATGAAATATACATTAATTCATGCACACGCATATATCTAGAGAGCCAGAAAGAAACGACGAGAGAGAAAAGATTCTATAGAAATGCAATAATAACTTGGAATTAGATGTTTCATATCAGTACATCATACTCTATTCCAATGTTTATTTAGCAAAAATAAAAACAAATGAAATTAGAATATCTACATAAAACCAATTGTAAAAACAAAATGTCTATTATTGTCTACTAAAGAAATTTCCATTTGTTATTGTAGGAACAATCTCAAATATCTCGTAGACAAATATCGCCTCAGAATATTTATTTCTTAACGAAACATGGTGGCCAAAATACAATTACTTTTGTAACAAATATTATAACTAATT
Organism: Sepiola atlantica; assembly: GCA_963556195.1. NCBI lineage: Eukaryota > Metazoa > Mollusca > Cephalopoda > Sepiida > Sepiolidae > Sepiola > Sepiola atlantica. The sequence continues at coordinate 95,631,158 of OY744534.1, read as the reverse complement.
CGTATTCATATATATATATATATATATATATATATATATATATATATATATATATATATATATATATATATATATATACCTATGTATATATATATATATACCTATATATATATATATATATATATACATATATATATATATATATATATATATATATTAGTATTTCATATATCCACATGAAATTTTATGAGCAGATATTATTTTTTTATGTATCAATTTTCAATATTTCCTTCAACAGTGCTCGATACGTAAGTAGAGCTAGGTAGTAAGCTATGAAAATATATTTATGGCAAAAGTAAAAAAAACTTAACAATTTAAAAATAAAAACCTAAAATAGAAATACAAGGAACCACGTGTTAAAATAAATTCAACCATTATGTTGACGCAACAATAGAAACTAGATATAGGCCAATCTATAGAAAACAGAACAATAGAACAAGATATAGAAAGTAACACTAACAAGATCTTTGTTCGCGGGAAGCCCAGCGATTGGCTGAGAGAACAACAAAGAATCTGATTGGTTAACTAGCTAGCCGTGTATAAAAAAACACCCGGCAAAAATAACTCCATGCATTTTAGCCTGGAGATTCTCCCGAAGATGAAACGCGAGAGCCTTAATTGCCATAAATATATTTTCATAGCTTACTACTACACACACACACACACATATATATATATATATATATATATATATATATATATATATATATATATAAATTAACATTTTCCTCACAAATGAAATCAAATAATAGAATTAATGAAAAGATCGACTGTGCTCAACGGCGACCGAAAGTTACATTTTCATTGTGATGCAGTGTAGTGTTGCTGTTGATTATCACTTTATAATGCTGACTGTTTCGTAAGACGGTATCATGAACATTTTTAGTATGACTCAACCGAGGATTGAACCTCAGTCTCCCGACCCATTTTCAAACGCTTTAAACCAGTGTGCCAAATGGCCCTTCAGTAAACTATAAGAATTATTAAGATAGAATAAAACAAAAATATTATGTACAATTTGGTATATTCAGACTACTGTCCTCATCTTGGGTGTTTTTATCACAACGTTTCCACCGATGTAACCTCCGACCTTCTTCAGGTGTACCTTGTCGAACTCGGGAATCTAGACGGAATTTCGAACGGAACCTTTTATTAAATGTGCAAGGACCCGTGACGCAGTGCATATAGTACTAAGTAAAATTCAGTTCTAAGTGACAGTCATCTAAAGGTTGAAGGTTCAATCCTCAGTGCAGTCGTTAAAAAGAATTGCGAATTACTGAAGACTTCTCCAAGATGGTACGAGAGCATGCTACCCCCGTGGATTTAATAAAGGGTTTCGTTCCAAATTCCGTCTAGATTCCCGAGTTCGACAGAAAGATTTCGCGAGTTCGACAAGGTACACCTGAAGAATGGCGGAGGTTACATCGGCTGAAACGTTGTGATAAAAACACCTAAGATGAGAACAGTAGTCCGGATATAGCAAATATTACAAATGATCAACCCTCATCTAAAAATTCCGACAGAAAAATATAATGTCATCAATAATCTGGATTACATCATTATAAAATGAGGTTTTACTAGTTAGGTGTGTCTGTTCAACGGCATATCAACCCAAAGGTGGGGCATTACAGATTGTAAACTTACGTAACATTATGCATGCGTAAATGATGAGATGAGCAGAACGAGACTAGCATGATGAGTCTGGTTATTTTTCTATGATGTGTCTTGTACAGCAACAGATAAGGCTAAACCGTTTAACCAGCGGTTCGCTTTAAACTCCACAGTCGACTCCACAAACCACTCTCTCCCTAATGTTTCACTACGGATTAAAACCACACTTGATGATCAGATCATCACCCCTTTCCAATGTCCTGGATATCAGACAAATCTTGACACCTCCAAAGATCGTTGACCTGATTTTATCCCCGTTATAGTAATGAGAAATGCTTTGCTGAGTTGGACCCTGCCTTCTCCAAATTCGTCAACAAATGCCACTCCCAAACGGAATAGCTAGAAATAACATACAATTAAAATTAATAATTAAAAAAAGCTTGCGAATACTCTCATAAAAACATTATCCATTTCTCTATTTTGGTACTTGCTTTTTTCTTCCGTGCGGCCAATGTTTAAAGTGTCGGTAACATTTCCTTCGTGCGGTTAAAATTAAATATTGCTGTTTACCCGCTGCATGTTCTGAATAAAGCTGTCTCTAAAGTAACGATGTTTGTGACAATTTATGACGGTGGTAAGATGTCAAGACTTTTTTCACCACTCAATCCAAGTTCCGACTCATCACGTTCGTCACAGCCAACTAAGTACCACACTCTCAGCTTTGAATCGAAAAATTCTTAACGTGTTTCTTAGAACATTATCGAAAAATTAAAATCGGTCATCCTCTATGCAAAGCCACACACTACCAGAAGGACCAGTAACAAGACTGTACAATGTTCCAGACAAGGCATGAAGCCACTTGATGTAAGCAGCTAAAAATATTACCTCAAGGTAAAAAAACAGCCAACAATAAGTTCTAAATGGATAGATTCCTACTCAGAAAACAGCAATTATTTCCCCTTTGTCAGAAACATCTCAGCAAATGTGCGGATTAAACGACAAAAAAGAAGCGAGAGTTACGAGGCTGCCGAAAGTAAAACAAACGTTCTGTTTCTACTCTCCGTGTGAAAGTTCTGTTGCCTCCAGGTTACAGTCGAGAGACGATCATGTATAGGACTAGGTGTATTCTGGTCAACACAGAACTTTATATAGAGTCGCCGATTTTAGTCTCTCAATCAAGTTTAAGATGTCGTAAAGAATTGAACTTTTACATGAAGATCGATCGCCGTAGTCAATAATGGGCGATATTTTGAAGAATATTTCATATTTATGAAAACATTCCTGCAAGTTGTTTGGTTTTTACTGAATTTCAGTCGTATCTCCAATACATGCCGTGTTTAATTTCGAACGACATAATAATTTTCCATGTAAAAATAGTTCACTTCTGTTATAACCGCATAAAAAAAACACAACAGTTTAAGTAAAACTCAGAATTTCTATACACATTTTCGATATGTTGTTAAAATTGTTTAAAAAATGTCGACAGAATGTTGTCAATGTGTGATAACGTTTGAAACATCTAAAGCGAACGTGTTACTTCATTTAAAAATGTTTTGGGGAAACATTTATTTTTCTCTCACCTCATGAGAGAAATACATGGCTCAGAAAAGCCAATGAGACAAATATCAATCGATTTTGAAAACAAGTGCACGTAAACAAAGAAGTACAATTCATTTTTCAGTGTTGATTAAACAGTGGATGCTGATGATTATTACTTTGGAACTAGAGGATTTTTAAACAACGAATGGAAACAAGTAGTAGTAGTAGTAGTAGTTGTATTTTTGTAGTAGCAGTGGTATTTATTTTAGTAGTAGTAATATTTATTGTAGTAGTAGTAGTAGTAGTAGTAGTATTTATTGTAGTAGTCTATTTCTCAGCGCAAAATGTTCTTATCCCGGATGTTATCGTAACGGATGGCCTGACAGGACGCTATTCTGTATTTACCAGAAAAGAACTCGCCTTTGCCTCGCGTACAATTTAAAAGTTAAAGAAATTTTCTAATTGTAGGTCGAGTAAGGATTCGAACACTGACCGATGAATCATGAATACTGGATAAATTTTAGCGATTTTTATTTGAACATCCGGGACAGCAAATGCATGTGTAGTTCTGCAAATCGCGTTGGCTTTGTTTTGTCTGATTTAACTTATCTTCTTTCTCTATTCTTTTCTAATCTAATCTAATCTAATCTAACTAATATATTAAGTAGAGACGATTTTTCCCTTGTACCTTTTCGGAGAATAGGAAAATAACCACATGCATCACAGGCTACTAAACTCACCATTACATAACACTTATTCACTTGAGCGTGTTTTAGTACATTTGTTATTATTTTTCCCAGCTAACACTAAATATTACATTTGGCCCGCCATCCACGACTCTCCAAAAAACCAACTCCATATAGGTGGTAGCAAAAACATTTATCCCTAACAATTCTGTACTGTCACTACACTCATCGACACCGGGAACTAATTACCACAGTTTACTTTTCACAAAACAGTCCGTCCTTCTTTATTATTTGCCTGGTATTAATTTACTACATAATATAAAGCAATACGCAAAGACTTAATGACCGCTCCCGTTCACTCCGATGATTTTCCGCGAATAACAGATAACGTTCTTTCTCATTCAACCTATGACTTAGCCTATTTTCACATGTATGTTTAAGTCGATCTGTGGCGCAGTGGTTAAGAAGGCAGGTTTCATGATCGACTGTTTCAGCGTTCGATCCCATTCTGCGCGACCAATTATTTCTTTTCTTTTTTTAATCCAAAACATTCGCCAACACGGTAACTATAGGCCGTTTTTTTTCATTCGACGTCATGCAATAGGTAGTACTTTCTCCCGTGCAACTCCGGGCGACGGGTTCCACTAATAAAAGAATAAAGTGTCATTGCATTTGGCGTCGACAATTCATATCTAAATTTGGGTTTGTGAAGAGCAGAACTTTGAGAGAATGAAAAGAAAAAAGGCGACAAAAAAAAAACGGTTCACCGATCGCTCGACGTTTTCACTCCTTTTTCCTCTTTTATTTTTGTTCTCTTCGGATGTAAATAATTAATGTTTAGATTGATCATTTGAGAATAAAATTAACCATATCTGGTCGTTCCTTAATTTTTAGCAGCGCTATATAAATGTGCGGAGATTTAGATGCTTTACTTTTTGTCATAGAAAGCATAGAACTATACATACTGTAGAGAAAAATCTTCCTGGGTCAATACCCTGAAAGGGGCCGAGGCCGCCGTCGGGGGGTGGGGGTTGCAAAAGGAAATGCTCCCTTAGCGACTCGATCAATAGGTCCGGTAACAATATGTAATGGGGCAGAGAACGGATTTCTCTTCTGTAACAACCATCCAACGTGTATAAAGAGTCAAATAACGCACTACTTCTGGTCACCACCATGCTCTAGAACACAATAACACGCCAACGCCCACACGGTGAAGTGTAGAACCTCAATGTATAGGCTTGTAACTAACTCTCATCTCTATTCTTGAATATACATAAATATCACCCCTTTATATCCACCCCACCTGGAGGCCGGCACCCACAATAATGTTACTTCATTTCAAAGTATGTACAAGTTCGTAAATGCATGGCTTTCGTCGTAGTCATTTTTATATCGGGTCCACATGCGAACAATACGCCTCTTTCGCTGATGTAAAAAAACACTTAATAAGCAATTTAGTTTGTGTCCCGGCATCGAATCTCTAAAACGCTACCTTCATTCTGAAATCCAACTGAATGCGCTTTTTCTTTTCAAACAGAAATTATTCAAATTGTTTTTCAAGTTATGCAATGAATTATTGTCAGCATTCCTCGTTTGACATGAGGACATAGTCATCACGTTTATTCCGTGACGAGGAGGGGTTGCGTTCTCGCCAGAGTCTTTTTTCGGGGATTTGCAAGAAGCTGCATTGTCATTATTCCATAAATTATTCAAATAGGGGCCTTTGATGTTTCCCGCAATACGCAGCGAACATTAACTTCTTGTTTGCATAACAATATGCGTGTACCTTCGTTTGAATGCAGAGTACTACTTTCCACTCCAATTTGAACAAATGAGATCATTTGATCGCAATCAAAATGATGAATGATGTCTCCGCTTGCAAAAAAAAATACATTTTTGTTTTGTTTTTTATCTATGTACGTATACGTTTCGTCCTTTATAATCGAACCTCATCAGCATAGAGTTATGACTACTCACTACTGGTCGAGCGGTTTGAAATCCCGGATTCCGAGTATTTTACAACTCAAATCCCGACATCTCGAACAACTCGGTCACCAAGGAATAGCTAAATAAACAGTGATAATTTAAACACTTATTTTGACAGCTTGACATCAAGAGAGCGTATATATATATATATATATATATATATATATATATATATAAGATGAATGAAAAAAGAGAGATGAAGATGTACGAATAACAAATCTCTTTCAACTTCGATTGTTTAATGCAAGGTGTACTCGATAAACACATGTTTATTTTTTTCCTTAAGTCAAGCCTTTTCTCTGATGATAAGATTTTAATCTTTGAAAAGCCTTGGCTTAAGGGAAAAAAGAAACATGCTTTCATCGAGTAAAACTTTCATTGAACAACCGAAGTTGAAATAGATTTGTCATTCGTACATATGTATCTCTCTTCTTTTATCTATCTTTATAATTGCTCTATATCGTATATTGAGCTTTAACCACTTCACTATAGGTTCTATTCCTCTAAAAGTATACTTTTAGTTTCATATTTTATTTTATTTTATTCATGTATATATATGTATATATATATATATATATATATATATATACATATATATGTGTATATATATATATATATATATATATAGAGTGTGTTTTGTTATTGTTTTACTTACGATAGAAACGTGGCTGGTTTGTTGGGCAAATACATATATTTACCTTAAACTGGACCACAATTTAAAGACGAGATGCGTAGATTAAAACAGGTAATTGCTAAGAAGCACAAAATAATTGTTAAGTTTCTCATTTGGTAATCAGGATTTGGCTGCTTTTCTAAACATTTATGACTTTAAAAACTTACTGGTGTCAACAGGTTGGGTCAAATATACAAAACTACGTGTTTTCCTACTTTGATCAAAATGAAAAGCTTGAATAATGTATATAACATGTTTTATTCTGATTAAAACTGAAATAAAATTAATTCATATGAAATAATAAAATGAAAAAAACACTAAGAAATGTACACAACACGCTATACTCATGTAAGTAACAAGAACATGTGTCAGTCATGAGACTGCGTAGCTCCGCTTGACAATGTAAGTATGAGCTAAAGTGTTATCTAGGCCTGCCTCCTCTATATTTTATGGAGTATTCTCAAAGGTTTGACGTCGAAATGTTGATAACTTTTAAACAGGCTTAATTCTTGCAGGGTTAGGGATAGGGTTTAGGGTTTAAGGTTACGGTTAGGGTTTACGATTAAGGGTTAGGGTTGGAGTTGAAGTTGAGGTTAGGGTTAGGGTTAGGGATTCGGTAAGGTTAGGGTTGGGGTTAGGGTTAGGGATAGAACTAGGGGTAGGGTTAGGGATAAGGTTAGGGTTAGGGTTAGGGTTAGGTTAGGTTAGGGTAAGGGATAACGTTAATGTTAGGGTTAGGGTTGGGGTTAAGGTTAGGGATTGGACGAGGGTTAGAGTTAGGGATAAGGTTAGGGTTAGGGTTAGGGTAGGGTAATGATAGGGTTAGGGTAAGGGTAAGGGTAAGGGTTAGGGTAAGGTTAAGCGTAAGAGTTAGGGTTAAGGTTAGGTTCGGGGTTAGGGTTACTGTTATTAAAGATCATTAGATTAATACATCAAATTTGGACTAATTGGAAATTGAAATTCCATAAAAATGTCGATCATGACCGAACTTTTTAAAAGTTATGCTCGAAGGTCAACATAAATGTCATTTAAAATCTGGCACTTCATTTGTTAGAATATAAGCCAAGGAGCCAGTCTTTACGATGAAATTGTCCGCCAAAAGTGTGATTTTCACCTTTTTAATTGACCTTGACCTTTTACTTAGATATCCCAAAAGTAAATAAGTTCTTAGAACATGATCAAATATTTTGGTCAAGTTGAGTAACGATTGGTCACACGATGTGAACGCAAGGCTGTACACAATCTAACAGATTGACAATCACACTCGACCACAAACATAACCTCCGCCTTGGCGGATGTAACTATACACTCATTCATTCATTCATTCATTCATTTCGTGTGACTCAGATGATTCTATTGTTGGCATCGGTTTCCCCGATATATTTCCAGTTAGATTTCGTTCTATAAAGACACCGGGTACTTGCAGGAAGAACCACGTGAAGCTTGCCAACATCCCTAACACAGACGCATATCGATATATTCATGCGCTAAGGTGGACGTACGTGTGTCACGCTCCTAAAGAAATTACATAAATAAACAACAAATAAATTAGACGGAGAGACTTGATATCGAAATGAAAAGCGGTGGCGTTAACACAGAACAAACTAACTTAAGATGTTAAGTAGATCAAAAGTAACTTAATTAAACCATTAACTGACCCCGCTCGCTACTGTCGCTTCAGTGTGGAAAAAGGAGGACATTGTGGAAGGAGGAGGAGACGACGTTGTGAGAGGAGAGCGAGTCATTATTTATTTAGTAAACTAAACAGTTTTTTTTATATTTAAAATTTCTTCTTCACTCGAGCGTGTTTTAGTACATTTGTTATTCTTTTTTCCAGTTAACACTAAATATTACATTTGACCCGCCATCTCCGACTCTCCAAAAAACCAACTCCATATAGGTGGTAGCAAAAACTTTTCTCCCTAACTATTATATGCTGTCACTACACTCATCGACCCCGGAAACTAATAAACACAGTTTACTTTTCACAAAACAGTCCGTCCTTATTGATTATTTGCCTGGTATTAATTTACTACATAATATAAAGCAATACGCAAAGACTTAATGACCGCTCCCGTTCACTCCGATGATTTTCCGCGAATAGCAGATAACGTTCTTTCTCATTCTACCTATGACTTAGCCTATTTTCACATGTATGTTTAAGTTGAAACTGTGGCGCAGTGGTTAAGAAGGCAGGTTTCATGATCGACTGTTTCAGCGTTCGATCCCATTCTACGCGACCACTTTTTTCTTTTCTTTTTTTAATCAAAAACATTCGCCAACACGGTAAGTATATGCCGTTTTTTTTCATTCGACGTCATGCAATAGGTAGTACTTTCTCCCGTGCAACGCCGGGCGACGGGTTCCACTAATAAAAGAATAAAGTGTCATTGCATTTGGCGTCGGCAATTCATATCTAAATTTGGGTTTGTGAAGAGCAGAACGGAGAGAAAGAAAAGAAAAAAGGCGAAAAAAAACGGTTCACCGATCAATCGACGTTTTCTCTCCTTATTCCTCTTTTATTTTCGTTTCTCTTCAGATGTAAATAATTAATGTTTTGATTAATTCTTTGCGAATAAAATTAACCATATCTGGGGGTTCCTAAATTTTTAGCAGCGCTATATAAATGTGCGGGGATTTAGATGCTTTACTTTTTGTCATAGAAAGCCTACTGTAGAGAAAAATCTTCCTGGGTCAATACCGTGAAAGGGGCCTCGGCAGCCGTCGGGAGTGGGTTGCAAAAGGAAATGCTCCCTCAGCGACTCAACCAATAGGTCTTGTAACAATATTTAATGGGGCAGAGAACGGATTTCTCTTCTATAAAGAGTCAAATAATGCACTACTTCTGGTCACCACCATGCTATAAAACACAATAACACGCCAACGCCCACACGGTGAAGTGTAGAACCTCAATGTATAGGCTTGTAACTAACTCTCATCTCTATTCTTGAATATACATAAATATCACCCCTTTATCTCCACCCTCACCTGGAGGCCAGCACGCACAATACTGTTACTTAATTTCAAAGTATGTCCAAGTTCGTACATGCATGGCTTTCGTCGTAGTCATTTTTATATCGGGTCCAAATGCGAACAATACGCCTATTTAACTGATGTAAAAAACACTTAATAAACAATTTAGTTTGTGTCCCGGCATCGAATCTCTAAAACGCTACCTTCATCCTGAAATCCAACTGAATGCGCTTTTTCTTTTCAAACAGAAATTATTCAAATTGTTTTTAAAGTTATGCAATGAATTATTGTAAGCATTCCTCGTTTGACACAAGGATATAGTCATCACGTTTATTCTGTGACGAGAAGGGTTTGCGTTCTTGTCAGAGTCTTTTTTTTCGAGGATTTGCAAGAAGCTGCATTGTCATTATTCCATAAATTATTCAAATAGGGGCCTTTGATGTTTCCCGCAATACGCAGCGAACATTAACTTTTTGTTTGCATAACAATATGCGTGTACCTTCGTTTGAACGCAGAGTACAGAGTACTACTTTCCACTCCAATTTCAACAAATGAGATCATTTGATCGGAATACAAAATAATGAATGATGTCTCTGCTTGCAGAAAATAATACATTTTTGTTTTGTTTATTATCTATGTACGTATACGTTTCGTCCTTTATAATCGAAACTCATCAGCATAGAGATATGACTAGTAACTACTGGTCGCGCGATTTGAAACCCGGGATTCCGAGTATTTTACAACTCAAATCCCGAAATCTCGAACCACCTGGTCACCACGGAATAGCTAAATAAACAGTGATAATTGTAACACTTATTTTGGCAGCTTGACGTCAGGAGAGCGTTCTACTTATATATAGATAAATGAAGGAAGAGAGATAAAGATGTACGAATAACAAATCTCTTTCAACTTCGATTGTTCAATGCAAGGTGTACTCGATAAAAACATGTTTTTTTCTCCTTAAGCCAAGGCTTTTCTCTGATGATAAGATGTTAATATTTGAAAAGTCTTGGCTTAAGGGAAAAAAGAAACATGCTTTTTTCGAGTAGACCTTGCATTGAACAATCGAAGTTGAAATAGATTTGTCATTCGTATATATGTATCTCTCTTCTTTCATTTATCTTTATAATTGCTCTATCTCGTATATTGAGCTTAACCCATTTCACTATAGGTTCTATTCCTCTAAAAATATACTTTTAGTTTCATATTTTATTTTATTTATATATATATATATATATATATATATATATATATATATATATGTATATATATATATATAAATATATATATATATAAATATATATATATATATGTATATATATATATAAATATATATATATATAAATATATATATATATATATATATATAAATATATATGTATATATATATATATATATATATATATATATATATATATATATATATATATATATATATGGTGTTTTGTTATTGTTTTACTTACGATAGAAACATGGCTGCATTTTTAGGCAAATACATATATTTACCTTAAACTGGGCCACAATTTAAAGACGAGATGCGTAGAAGGTGAGAAGTTATTTAGGCCGGTGAATTCTAAATAACTACAGAAGCACAACAATAATTGTTCAGTTTGTCATTTAGAAATCAGGATTAAGCTGCTTTTCTAAACATTTATGCATGTAAGAACTTACTGGTGTCAACAGGTTGGGTCAAATATAAAAAAACACTACGTGTTTTCTTACTTTGATCAAAATAAAAAGCTTGAAAAATGTATATAAAATTTTCAATTCTGATTAAAACTAAACTAAAATAAAATTAATTTACATGAAATAACAGAACGGAAAAAAACACTCAGAAATGTACACAACACGCTATACTCATGTAAGTAACAAGAACATTTGTCAGTCATGAGACTGCGTAGCTCCGCATGACAATGTAAGGATGAGCTAAAGTTTTATCTGGGCCTGCCTCCTCTATATTTTATGGAGTATTCTCAAAAGTTTGTCGTGGAAATGTTGATAACTTTTAAACAGGATGAATTCTTGCAGGGTTAGGGTTTAGGGTTTAGGGTTTAGGGTTTAGGGTTTAGGGTTACGGTTAAGGTTTAAGATTAAGGGTTAGGGTTGGGATTGAAGTTGGGGTTAGGGTTAGGGATTCGGTAAGGTTAGGGTTGGGGTTAGGGTTAGGGATATAACTAGGGGTAGGGTTAGGGTTAGGTTAGGGTTAGGGTTAGGTTATGGAAGGGATAGGGTTAGGGTTAGGGTTAAGGTTAGGGTAAGGGATAACGTTAATGTTAGGGTTAGGGTTGGGGTTAAGGTTAAGGATTAGACTAGGGTTAGAGTTAGGGATAAGGTTAGGGTTAGGGTTAGGGTAGGGTAATGATAGGGTTAGGGTAAGGGTTAGGGTAAGGGTTAGGGTAAGGTTAAGCGTAAGAGTTAGGGTTAAGGTTAGGTTTGGGGTTAGGGTTACTGTTATTAAAGATCATTGGATTAATACATCAAATTTGGACTAATTGGAAATTGTAATTCCGTAAAAATGTCGACCATGACCGAACTTTTTTTAAGTTACGCTCGAAGGTCAACATAAATGTCATTTAAAATCCGGCACTTCATTTGTTAGAATATAAGCCAAGGAGCCAGTCTTTACGATGAAATTGTCCGCCAAATGTGTGATTTTCACCTTTTTAATTGACCTTGACCTTTTACTTAGATATTCCAAAAGTAAATAAGTTCTTAGAACATGATCAAATATTTTGGTCAAGTTGAGTAACGATTGGTCACACGATGTGAACGCAAGGCTATACACAATCTAACAGATTGACAACCACACTCGACCACAAACATAACCTCCGCCTTGGCGGATGTAACTATACACTCATCCATTCATTCATTCATTCATTCATTCATTCATTCATTTCGTGTGACTCAGATGATTCTATTGTTGGCATTGGTTTCCCCGATATTTTTCCAGTTAGATTTCGTTCTAGAAAGACACCGGGTACTTGCAGGAAAGACCACGTGAAGCTTGCCAACATCCCTAACACAGACGCATATCGATATATTCATACGCTAAGGTGTACGTACGTGTGTCACGCCCCTAAAGAAATTACATAAATAAACAACAAATAAATTAGACAGAGAGACTTGAAATCGAAAACGTAACATCTAGCTGAAAAGCGGTGGCGTTAACACAGAATTAACTAACTTAAGAGGTTAAGTAGATCACAATTAACTTAATTAAACCATTAACTGACCCCGCTCGCTACTGTCGCTTCAGTGTGGAAAGAGGAGGGCATTGTGGAAGGAGGAGGAGACGACGTTGTGAGAGGAGAGCGAGTCATTATTTATTTAGTAAACTAAACAGTTTTTTTATATTTAAAATTCTTCTTCTTCTTCTTATTATTATTATTATTATTATTATTATTATTATTATTATTACTACTACTACTACTACTACTACTACTACTACTACTACTACTATAATAATTACTTATGTATTAATACGATAGAGTGTGTTATTTATTTTGTGTGTCACGATCTGACACTCTTATTTAAGAAGATTTAGTATTTACTTTTGCCCCTGACAACGGGGGTGATAGGGAGAGGGGAGTGGAGTCGCGACCGATGGTGACTTCTGAAGAGACAGCTTTTGCCCCGGAAACCGAATAATATAAATAAATGTATATACTTCCATCCCGTCACGCAAAATGTTGGTGAGTAAAATATATGCATATTTCGAGCCACTGGATAATATTATTAACAGTAAATTATACAGATTTGTGTGAAAAACACTGTGGAATTTCCCCAGGGTCCCGCTAGTTTCTAATTATTCTTCACATATTCTTATCATTTTTTAAACAACAAGCCTGTTGGGTGTTTAATGTTTGAAATAATTTCAGAGCCAAACCACAAATTAATACGAACACCGGAAGACACGAGATATTTTCAAGTAGGTAAAACATAATCTTTGTATAGATTTTGATGGTGTCTATTGTGTACATTTGCAATACGTTCCTTAAAATATGTAGAGAATTTCAAAAAACAACCTCTAGCATGAAAATTCCCTCCGAGAAAATCATAAAATAAGTGCAAATAGAAGTACGTATAAAGATCTTCATTTTTTAATGTTTATTTTACTGGTACTCGGATACTTGAAAACACAGAAGTACTCAAAGCAGATGAATATATTTCCATCTTCACAGAATATAAACATATCACCATGTGTTTGGTTTCTCGACAGAAATATCTTTAAATAATTAAATATTCAGACAGAAAAGAATAGGAAAAAAATGATGTATATATATATATATAATTTTCTGATGATTTTGTAATGTTGCAGAGACGATATTGACATAAAAATGTTGTTTGGCAAAAGACAAATGAAACGGGCTGTAAAAAATATATCTCACAGAAATGTTATGTTTTTGGAAATGTGAAAAATTAAAAATGAAAATAATAAAATAAAAACATGGTTATTGGAATTAATATGAACCTGACTTATATATATATATATATATATATATATATATATATATATATATATATATATATATATATATATATAGAAAGAGAGAGAGAGAGAGAGATAGAAGATTGTCCAAATTTATTTCAAATTTCAATTGTTCAATGCAAGGTGCATTCAGTAATAAACTAGTGTTTATTATTCTTTCCTTAAGCTCTATCTCGTATATTAAGCTAATCCTTTTCACAATAGGTTCCATCTACTAAAAGTTTTCACTTTGGTTTATTTTGATCCTACTATATATATATATATATATATATATATATATATATATATATATATATATATATATATATATATATATATATATATATATATGTATATATATGAGAAATTAAAAAGGAAAAAACCCGAGAGGTTTTTTTTATATATTCATCAACGTTTTGTCTTTATTGTAAGACCTCTTCAGGATGACAATTTGAAGAAAAATGTCATACAAGTGCATCGAAATTTGGGGTTGACATGATGGAGTTATAAAGGAAACGTAGTGGCCGTAGCTACTGTGAGCGCTGGAGGAGAGTCCAGGCTGCAAGAAGTCAGAAGTGGCGAAAGCTTTTAGTGGGTACCATTAAAACAGCAGTGAAAATATTAGTGAATTTGCTTTAGGGTGAGAGAGATGAAAATAAGGCTGATATTTTTATCGTGGTGAGGTGTGGCATGGATTTTGAAAAACTGGGGAAAGAGGAGGGAAGGGGCAAATTCTGTGTGTTTAGCATGTAATATATATATATATATATATATATATATATATATATATATATATATATATAATATGGTTCGTTCATTTAAAAGCATTGCTGTGTTTGTATTAAAATTGAAAATATAAGCCAATATCAATGCAAGATTAATTAATTATTATTCATTTTTTATTTTAATCTTATTAATTTCGGAATAAAATTCCATCATCAGAGTTGACCAGTATTGTGTCTTTTTTTTTCATAAAAAAAGAATAAACAAACTTATTTCTTTTGTTACTTGATAAACGTCCTTGGTGTGATGTATCCACGCCGGTGTATTTTGGCGGTTATGAATTCAAATTCCGGTGTCCAACGAAGAAAAGCGTTGGCTCGCTCGTAGTTGATAAAAATAATATGATTCGTTCATTTAAAAGCATTGCTGGGTTTGCATTAAAATTGAAAATATAAGCCAATATGAATGCAAGATTAATTTTTTTATTTTTTTATTTCAATCTTATTAATTTCGGAATAAAATTCATAACCGCCAAAATGCATTAAAATTAACTGTTGAAAAATATTCTTTTTAATCAATTATTGAAAGAGATCTTTATTAAAATAAATTTTTGACAAATCTTTATTAAAATCAATTGTTGAAAAATTCTTTATTAAAATGAATTATTAAAAAAATCTTCATTTAAATTATTTTAATTAATTATTTTATGAAAATAAATTGAGATAACTTATCTCCATAAATATGACAAGTTAAGTGCTTAATACATGTGTTGTATTAAATTAAATAAGATGAAAGCGAAAATGAGGGTTAGGGTAAGGGTTAAATGAGACAAAAATGACTGATTTGCAACAGTCTATACGTATGCTGGAAGGGAGGTTAGGGTTAGGGTTTGGGTTAAGGTTAGGGTTAGGGTTAAATAAGACAAAAAGGGCTGATTTGCAACAGTCTATACATATCCCTGAACCGAAAGTTAGAGTTAGGGTAAGGTTTAGGGTTTAATAACACAAAAATAGTTGATTTGCAACAGTCTGTACGTATCCTTGAGGGGAAAGTTAGTGTTAGGGTTAGTGTTAAATAACACAAAAAGCGATGATTTGCAATAGTCAAGCGAAGGGTAAGTGTGTAATGTGTTGTCTTCCTCTTTTCAGAAAATCGTATGTTTTTATTTTATTCTTTTAATATTTGTTTTCCTATTATGTCATAGAGAACAACAATCAAATATTTACACAATATTATTGACTGCAAATATGAGACACAATTGTGAATTTGACATATTTCTTAACTTTCCATGAAAATAACATCCAGTTAGATATGAAATGTTTAATTCGTGTGTCATGATTGATGGCATGTTTTGTATTGCATGCAAAGGATAACG
This sequence comes from Sepiola atlantica, assembly GCA_963556195.1. Lineage (NCBI taxonomy): Eukaryota > Metazoa > Mollusca > Cephalopoda > Sepiida > Sepiolidae > Sepiola > Sepiola atlantica. Next base: position 95,615,124 of record OY744534.1, on the reverse strand, counting down.
AGCATTGCTTTGCATTGTTTTCTTTCATGACTTGCCGTCTATTTAATTTAATATATTGATCAGAAAGTAAAGGTCACACAACTTGGTTGAAGACGATAATCCCCGATGGCGGGCAAAAACATATTGATAATATGATTTATCATTATCTAGAATACGTTCACGCAATCCATTCTTATTTGCTCAATGTATTGCTTTAAAAATGTTATCTTTAACACAAATGTACACGCTATCGACAACTCAATCAGTTTATCAACTTGACTAATTCATAATTGTAAACATAACTTTTTTTAAAATATTCGTGACATTGGTCGTCCAACAGGGGAGAAGGAAAAAGAATAAACATACTGCAACAAAGGATAATTTTATTGGTTATCTCTCTGGTTATATTGTAACGATATTTCCCTTGTGTAGGTGGTGCTCATAATAATTATGACCAAATGCTGAGAGATTAAGTTTTAGAATTTATTGAAGGATGTGTTGACGGAATTCAAATACAATATTGTGAGATTTAAAAACAGGAAAAAAGATAAACAAACAAAGTAGACAATTGGATAGCTAAGGAATACAAGGACGTCAGCGCGAATTTTGTGACTGCAAAGCGAAACCGTCTTCGGCGTTGAATTTGATCGATTTGATTCAGGAAATATAAGAGCGTGAGAAAATTCTGTGACATCCAAAAAAATAAGCGATAAAAGTTGTTTTTGTGCTTCCGAGTATTCAATTGCGAACTAGCAAAGTCAATATAGTTAAAATAACTGAGAAAATCAAGGAAGGCCCGAGAGCGCTCTATCCCTTAATAGACTTCTAAAATGGCCTATGCTGGAAATCTCATTTCTTTGATCAATAATAACTCAAAAACCAATAAACCAAATTAGTAAAAACTTTGCACAGATTTTTTATTTGATAGGTTCTATAAGTGTGTAGAATTTCAGCATCATTAGTCAAGGTAACCCAGAGATCCAGAAAGTTCAATCATGAAATCATGTTATCTGTGTGTACGTACGTATGTATGTGCACCCCTGTATCTCATCAACTATTTGATGGATTCAGCTGATTTGGGGCAAATATAGAGGTTCTAGGGTCTAGTTGATGGCATTTTAATTTCAGTTTACCATATACCTTAGTTTTCCAGAAAATTCCAAAACCCCTTAAAAATGACCATTGTATTGAGGCATAGCCGTTACAAAAGTAGTGACATTCCATGATAAATGCCAGTATACTGAAATCATATGCCCTTAATAGGTTTAAGATAAAAATTCATATACACTAAATGTACAAAAGCAAGGGTCATTAAGGGTATGCGAGCACAACAAGGCTATGTATTTTACTGGTTGGAATTTTTCTTCAGCGCACCTCACGCACTTCATCCACTCATGCGTAGAGATTTATACTGTAGTGATGTGATAACGAAATGGTTTAGTTGATATGTAGTCATACCCTTAATGACAATAAAAGTGTAAAAATTTGGGAATTTACTTGCTTGTGTACATTTAGTGTATATGAATTTTCATCTTAACCCTATTATGGGCATATGATTTTAGTATACTGGCATTTATCATGGAATATATTTACAACTTTTAAAAGTCTACCCAGTGATACGTTTCGTTGTGATAACGAAATTTTTCTGAACATTTTATTTGAAATTTTACAGGGTGTCAATTCCATTTTGCGATTGTTTTTGTTGTTTTCATGGACATTGGAAGAATTTTGCATGAAGTTTTTTTTTGGTGGGGTATGGGTTTCATTTGAATGTGATTTTCTCCTAGAGTCATGTGCTAGTTTTATTTTCTTCCGAATCTGACATAAAGTCATACTATGAAATAACTTAGATATGTCAGTATATATATATATATATATATATATATATATATATATATATATATATATATATATATATATATATATATATATATATATATACAGAATATTTAGTGTAGACGTTGGTAGTATTCAAATGGACAAATAATTACCTAAACATTAGATATATGAGCAATAGGTTAAGTCAAATTAAGACCATTGTATACTCTGAAATACATCAGCTCAATGGGTGAACTTATTGGTCAACCAGAGCTATTATCTCAAATTTAGAGATAAAAAACAATTATAACATAGTCATTTATATCAGTTTCAAGAATGTATCATATACAAAAGTTTATGCGTACGATCGTTTCCGAGACGATAGATCTTTATTGATGAAAAATTGTTATTAGTAGTACAGATTCCCGAACACCACAATCATACATCGATAAAAATCACCAAAGTATTTAGAGAAAAGGTGTGTGTGTGGGAAACAACAATATTCGTATCTTCCTGAAAACAAATAAAAACAAAAATCAATAAAAAATATCAACTATAATATAATAATAATAATAATCATAATAATAATAATAACAATTATAAATTAAAGAATATTAAAAATACACATGGTAGATAACCAATGTCTTTGTATTATTATATATGTTTAATAGAAAAAGGTTGATGTATCAAATGTTAAATTTACTTCACAAAATATACATACGCATCCATACACAAATATATATATACATACGCAAATACATATATATATATATATTTGGTTCTTTCCAAATATGATCTACGGTTAGGATAGGATTCTAACTCTCCATGATGAGATCTCAGTTTTTAATAGCTGTTGATGGATAACATCGACATGCTAGTGTCGCAGATTTTGTACATGTATGTGTAAATAACAATAATGATATATAACAGCTCTATTTTATATTGAGCACTTTTTATAAACTCGGTTGAAATTCTTTGGATTACTACCGTGTGGAT
>OY744534.1:95547331-95607331 GCA_963556195.1 Sepiola atlantica | reverse complement strand
TACACACATCGATTTAATACTAAAAATAATAAATAAATATTGTTATAATCATAGTTATGTAAAAAATAATAGATATCATTTACACACGGGAACACTTCCATTGTCTTCCCTAGTAGATTTTACACAAGAATAGACTTTTAAAATGTATGTAGATCCTAATCTTTCTTTCTATATAGAAACACAAACATCACACAGATACACGCACGCACACATGCTCACATACACACATACACACATAAACACAAACACGCATACACACATACACACATACACACAAACACACATGCACACAAACACACACACACATGCACACATACACACATGCACCCATGCACGCATGCACACATACACACAAACACACATGCACACAAACACAAACACACAAACACGCATGCACACATACATATTGAATAGAGATTAATATTGTGCTTATATTGATATCGTTATAGGAGTGACATGGTGTCCAAGTTCTGTCAAAGATGCATCATCACATTAACTAATACCCTTAGGAAAGATATGAATCTACATATTTTGTGTCTAGCTATGGATGAAATAGTAGTGTAGCCTAGGCGCCCATGACTTGATTGTGCAACCAGCCTAGGAGAAGGAAAACTTCGAAATTACACCAGTTCATCTCCGGGTTTGTCCTTTGCAGTTCTAGGAGGTCAACCCTCCCAGGCTTTGCCTTCTCACCTTTTGAGAAGGGGTCAGTTAATTGCTAATCGCAGGAGGCGCCCCTAACCGGGGGATGCCGACGGGGCTGCCCAGGCATGTTTTGTGGGCCAGAGTGCTCAAATTCTCAGCGCTGGCTTTTCAAATCCCACTTTCCCGACCTTGTGTCACATCTTACCGCTGTGGGAAGTAGATACATAACCTGTGCAACCATAGCTTGCATATTGTTGATATTGGAGTTCCGGGATGCAATGGTTAAACGCACATACTGTAGGGTGAACGTGATTGGTACAAGCTCTGTCGGGATATTAAAGCACTAATATCTTTATAAGCCCCTAATAGGATGTATCGATTGTCACTCGATATTGAACAGACGCGTTAAAAGTCTTATATACAGGGTGGGCCAAAATAAGGGTCCTATCTTTAAATTTGAATAACTTGAATTTGAATAACTTCCACAAAATAAAAGTTAAACTCACCAAACTTTATGTGTGTGTAGACTGACCCTTCCGAGATTTTTTGAAATAAACAAAACAAATTTTAGCCGAAAAACACTTCTTAAAACTTACAAAAACTAAAGTATTGTTTTTTACACTGTTTTGAGTTTTTTAAGCAAAAATAATGTTTTCTAAATGAGGGTACGTTCCTTAGGGCTAATACGGCTCATGCTTGCTTCGGAAGGGGTCCTTTACTTATTCTAAAAAAAAAAATTTTTTAAATCAATAAATAAAAAAGTTATGAATTTTTAAAAATAGGACCCTTATTTTTGCCCACCCTGTATGTATGTTAGTATTTTTCTACTTAAATAACATCAGACAGTGATATCGGAACCAGTGTAGTATCGATTGATGATGACGTCATAGCATATAGGTTTCTTAATAAGCACAAAGAATTCGTCTGGAAATTCCAAACTCAAAATCTTCAGTTATTTAAGAGAACGTATAAGATTTAAAGTTGGAAAGTCTAATCAGGAAATCTGTCGATATCAGTCGCCATCTGTTTGATGTCTTTACTTCTAGACTTTACCTTCTGGCATTCCATATGTTTCTCTTGCATTCCGTTTAAAATCTACAAGAGAAACACTTTAAGAACAGCATTAAATGATCGATTGATGGCATCTTGTTTTAAAGATATCAATGTTTTCCAATAAAGAGGTATTTGTTCTCGTTTGTCCATGACTGAGTCCAGGTGATGTTTTCAACTCTCTTCGCAAACAGCGCTGTAGATTATTTAGCCACACCACAGATCATCAAAAAATTAATAATTAATTAATTACAACAAAGACATCTGTTTAGTAACGTTATTCTGGATTAGTATTCTCATTTCATTTTTCTATGCTGAAAACATGTATTTAACTTCAGTCGACCGTGTTTGTTTATATTCTGTAAACAGGATCCCATAAAATATTACGTGAAATAATTACCTATAAATGTTATAAAAACAGTCACACATTTTATTTCATTTTTGTATGTTGAAAACCTGTATTTAACTTCAGTCGACTGTGTTTGTTTATATTCTGTAAACGAGATATCATGAAACGATATGTTATCTCTTGAAAATTCCCAATCGCCTTTGTACAAGTATCCGCTGCTCCTTAAGTCTCTACCCTGATATATTTTGTGTGATTACAAACGAAACACATGCGAACACTGTTAATTAATTCATATTCACCCAAGTAGAACTTTTGGGATAAAAACTAATTCCAGAAAATTTGGTTTAATCTTAGGTACATAAAGAAATAACGGAAAGTTCTTTGAAATGTTGGTAGGAAGATCAGTTCTTAGATGTTAGAAAATATAATTAATACAGTCACAGTGTTTGGAGAAAATCGGGAAAAATGAAAACAAATTCCAAATGAAAAAAGTTAATCTATAAATCAGTTATCTGTTTCGGTTATTTCTTTTGCTTTTCTACGGAAGTTATGATTATTTAGTGCACATGCAGAACCCACAAAAGTGACAGAAAACTACATAGAATCGCCTTATCATTTCCTTATTTTACGTGAAGATATTTTTCTCCCGGCTTTGTCTCACTTCTTTCCCAAATTAAAATCTGTTTTTTTTATAATTAAAAAAAATATATTCAACCTGCAATTCGAAAGATTATATTTTAATCTCGTTCTGATTTTTGTCAAAAAGAAATGAAAAAATAAATGATACTGATTAACTTCCGGCGTATTTATTAATGGAAGACTAGCGGAAGTACTCGATTAGGACGAATTTTTTTTCCAAATCTGCCTCTTTTCCACGCGGTTAACTAGAATGTGTGTGTTTTTTAAAGTTCTAATACAAACCATTAAAACTTACTTTTTCAAGCAGTAAATATTTTATCAGAATAAATACAATAAAAAAATTACTTCTCACACGTAATAAAAAAATATAAATTAGAGAGAGACACACTCAAAGGTATTTCATTTCATTTCAACTACATACTAAGATCTATCATATATCGGTATCGTAGGTAACGAGATTTACACTAGAATTGACTTTCTTGTTGCAATCTAAAAGAATGGGGTAATGAAAACTGGTAAAGCGTTGTGACCTCTTTCGAATACTTCACTAAGATTATTCAGTCTAAATGAAATATTGGCGAGTAACCCTAGCCCTAACCCTAACCCTAACCTTAACCCCTAACCCCACCAAGAATATTCAGTCTAAAGGAAATATTTACGAGTAACCCTAGCCCTAACCCTTACACTAAACCCTAATCCGAACCCTTACCCTAACATTAACCCCACCAAGATTATTCAGTCTAAAGGAAATATTGGCGAGTAACCCTAGACCTAAGCCATTAACCCTTACCCTAACCCTAACCCCATTAAGATTATTCAGTCTAAAGGAAATATTGGCGAGTAACCCTAGACCTAAGCTATTAACCCTTACCCTAACCCTAACCCATTAAGATTATCTAGTCTAAAGGAAATATTGGCGAGTAACCCTAGTCATAACCGTAACCTTAAACCCTAACTCTAACCCCAAACCCTTAACCCACCAAGATTATTCAGTATAAAGGAAATATTGGCGAGTAACCCTAGCCCTAACCCTAACCCAAAACCCTAGCCCTAAACCTTACTCTAACCATAACCCCACCAATATTATTCAGTCTAAAAGAAAATATTGGCGAGTAATCCTAGCCCTTACCCTTACTCAAAACCTTGATCCTAACCCTTACCCTAACCTGTACCCCACCAAGATTATTCAGTATAAAGGAAATAAAGGCGAGTAACCCTAGCTCTAACCCTTACTCAAAACCCTAACCCTAACCCTAACCCTAACTCTAAAACCACTAAGATAATTAAGTCTAAAAGTATTTTTGGCGAGTAACCATAACTCTAAGCCTAACCCTAACCCTAAACCCAAACATTAACCCTAACCCCACCAAGATTATTCAGTCTAAAATAAATATTAGCGAGTAATCCTAACTCTAACCTAACCCTAACGTTAAACCCTAACACTAACCCCACCAAGATTATTCAGTCTAAATGAAATATTGGCGAGTAACCCTAGCATTACCTTTTACCCTAAGCCATTAACCCTAACCCTAACACCATTAAGGTTATCTAGTCTAAAGGAAATATTGGCGAGTAACCCTAGTCCTAACCCTGACTCTAACCCTAACTCATGCATGGTTTAACAGATGATTCTGTTGTGATAAAAGATTAACTGACTTTTTATTCTTCTTCTTTGCATGTCTTTGAAGCTCATACGACAGTTACCCTCATTTTTACGCAGTCTTTTCCATTATTGTCTTATCATAGAAGATCTTTCAAGCTGCACCGGTTGGGAAGTATAGGGCATACAAGGCGGTGTTGCATCGTATGGTTCTCTTCCCCACATTCACAGATGGTTGGGTCAGTTTTGTAGTCCTATCTACTCATAGCAACTTTTGAACGCCTCATTCTCGTTATCAGGAGGTTGAGTGTTTTACACTGAAGCCAGGGTGCCTCTGAACCGGGAGTTAGGGCCTCAGAAAGGAGGATTTCTATATCAGTAGGAGGGCGCTATTTTCTAGCCGTCTGGTTCACATCTGTAGTCTGGTCTCTTCCTGAGATGTTGTTAGGGGTTTTACATGGCTGAGGAAGCTTCTCCTTTACTTCAGTCGTTGGACCGTTGGTTCACGTCCATGAAGGAGATGACGTTCATTTCTCATAGCTTTGGTGGTCTATACTCGGCTGGCAACTTCTCGTCCCGCAACTAAAGGTGCAATGTCAGTGAGGAGATGCGAGTTGTTTAGGTTGGTAAGGTTCAGGCAGCCAGTGATCAAGCGGCAGGTGTTGTTCAATGCTATGTCTAGTTTTTTAGCATGTGTTTTTCTCTCCCAAATAGGACAAGCATACTTGACAGAGGAATAGCACATGGTTAAGGCAGTAGATATTAGTGGGTGTGCTGTGGCTCCCCACTTGGAGTTGATCAGTTTCCGTAGGATGTTGTTCCGCAGGTAACTTTCATTTTTTTCTAACTGACAAACCTGATAATGAAAAAGTGTCACAACCGAAGCCAGCATTTCGACTTGGCAACCACATTGAATGAAATAAGTCTGATGGGATATTAAATCTCATGGGTTAGGCAAACAATTAAATTATGTTTGTGCAAAATATTAAAGTCTTCTAGTTTTATAAAACCCCATGCATCAGACTTGCCTTGTTTTTAGGTTAATTTGGTAAAACTCTATTCTCTACCCTGGCATTTACTACTCCAGTATCTCTGGATTAGGCGAAGAAGTCCGTCTCCTTTCTTTCATCTATCATAAGAGTCAAGCATACGTCCTCGACAATCAGTGCGACAGAGAGTGTGAAATTGTGACGGTCGTGCCCTTTGTTTCCGTCGGGTTGTTGTATTCGTTCTGTTATGCTCTAAGATGTCAACCCTCCCAGGCCTTCCCTTCTCCTTTTGGGAAGCAGTTAGTTTCTTGCTAAGAGCTTGAAGCGCCTTTATGTATTTAAAAAAGTGTATGATTTGAAGGCGATTATATAAATATCGATTAAAATAACATTAACTTAAGTAAAGTTAATAATTTAGTTAAAGTAATAATTTAACAGGCAAAATATATCGTAATAATTAACTTAAACTTTGCAAATCATATTAATAACTTTGTATAAAACGGCAGAGTTTAGAAAATAAAAAGCGAAAGGAAAACGAAAGTAAAGTGATTCGCAGGCAACTACTAGTAGATAGAGACAGTTTCACATAAGAGACTTATTGTGATGGGTTCACAACTTACCAAGTCTAAAAGCAACTTGTGGATGAGTGCTAATGTGATTGTCATTTTAACAATGCAGCAGTACTATAAAAGGATTGCGTACTTGTCGTGTATTACTCTTTGTAGATCTCTACAGGCTAGATAGAATTGCGTTATGTAAATTGTGTTTTAATCTTTAAGATCCTGAGACATTCTAAGTATGATTAAAGGCGTTTTTCTAACTCTGTTTATGTTTGTGAGCGGGCTGCATGAGTTGGCAGAGATTGACGATCAATGTGTCATAAAACGATCTGAAACGGACCTCGTGTTCGCCAGACAATCGAGAAAGAATACGAAAGCGCAACCTGCCATGACACATAATTCGTCCATTGATCCTCCTGAATTCATTCCCCGTAGACCTGTTATGCGTAGCTGTGAGCGAATTGAGTTTTTCACGCGAGACACACGTCAGAACATACTTAGTTTAATGGATTATTATGTGTTGAAACCAATGTGAGAGAAAGTCATCATAATCATCATCATAATCAACAACACCATCATCATCATCATCATCATCATCATCATCATCATCATCATCATCATCATCATTAGCAGCAGCAGCAGCAGCAGCAGCAGCATCATCATCATCAACAACAACAACAACATCATCATCATAAACAGCAGCAGCAGCATCTGCCACGTCTTTTCATTAACCATACTTTTTGTACACGCATTCGAGTATTTACTACCGAAGACAGGGAATACTTTCAGATAAATATTAGCTATTCCAGGTAATTATTAGTAGTAGTAGTATTAGTAGTAGTGGTAGTTGTAGTAGTCATCCTTGACTTGATAAATGTTGATATCTTACAGTTGACAGCAATGTATTTGCCACGTAATTCAGGCAATGATTTGATGTGAATTATTTACTCCACATGGCACTTCCTTTTAATGTTATGCTTATACGTAACTAAGATTTTAATGGACCTCTTAAACTCTGCATTTTCATAATTGTATCTCCGTAGTTCTATGTAGTTTCGTATCTCTATACTTTGAAATTATCATATTTCAATTTAACCTTAAATACAATTTTTTATGATTATTTTTTGTTAAATTTCAACCAATTAACTATTAACTCTTCTAGCAGTTTTTCCTGGGCAATGTTGTGCGTATTTCTCATGGCTTTACTTCATATTACAAGATGGCTGATTTGTCTGTGTCGCGATTCCTAAGTCTCTCCTTAACTGGAGATGTAATCAATGTGAGTTGTTTGTTTTTTTGTTTTTGTTTACTGTAGCGTAATGCATTTTTTGAAGGAGAACAATTAGCAGCAGCAGCATCACTAGTAGTAGTAGTAGTAGTAGTAGTAGTAGTAGCAGTAGTAGTTCTAGTAGTATGTGTTGACGCATTACAGCAATGTATTTACCACGTAATTCGAGCAATGCTTTCATGTGAATAATTTACACCGCTAGTTTTACGAATAACGTTGATCTTTTTTCACGATATATATATAGTGAATAAAAAATGTTCACGTATGCTAACATGTTTGGTAAAACATTGCAGACAGGTTACCGTTCTATTCAGAAACCAGAATCACTTCTTAAGTACGGATTCAATTTTTCATCTATGCTTAATAATAACATTAGTAGATCACCACAGGTCGGTTACACGCCTGAAATATTAGTTGCTTTAAGAGATATATCTACGTTATTATATTGTCGTTTTCATATGCTTAATTACTAATTATAAATCATTCACTTTGTCTGAAATATCAGTTTCTGTATTAGAATTTATTATATATATAGATCTACATAACGTTGTCGATTTTCCTTAAGTAAAAAACTATGTACATTAACACGCAAATAAACATGTAAATAGACATGTGAATACAATATAAATAAACATGTAAATAAACATGTAAATAGACATGTGAATATAATGTAAATAAATATGTATCTAAACATGTAAATAAACATGAAAATAAACATGTAAATAAAATGTAAATAAATATTGCAAATAAACATGTAAATAAACATGCACATAAACATGTAAATAAAATGTAAATAAACATGTAAATAAAATGTAAATAAACATGTAAATAAAATGTAAATTAAATGTAAATAAACATGTAAATAAACATGTAAATAAAATGTAAATAAATATGTATCTATACATGTAAATAAACATGTAAATAAACATGAATCGGAGACCTTTGAATGAGGCCAGGTGTGTGAGTGTTACACAACTACTTGACATTAAACGTAACGTAACTCAAAGGGGGGGAAAGAGCTCCTCTTATCACTACACGCAGAAATCCTTCCGACTGAGGCATTTCTCCAAAACCACCTCACAGTTCGCTATTACATCCTCTCTGGCCGAAAACTACGCGAAATGTTCACGAGAGGATTAATAGTGATTTCAATCTTTTTTCTTAATACTTCTGATGATACAATTTAATCTATATCATTTTCATAATCATTTTACTCTATAAAATTCGAACTGTATATCACTTTTTCTCTATACGTCTCGTAACCACAGTCTTAAATCTTCACGTGTCAACTTACGGCCCTTCAGGCCTTTTTAAAACCACGTATCTTTTCACGGCATCTCAAGCCTTTTTAAAACCACGTATCTTTTCACGGCATCTCAAGCCTTTTTCACTAAACGTCTCTTAAAACCACGACCGTTCACGGCATCTCAGGCCTTTTTCAATTACGGCCTCCTTAAAACCACGACCGTTCACGGCATCTCAAGCCTTTTTCAATTACGGCCTCTCAAAATTACACGTATCTTAAAGTCTCTAAAAAGTTCTCAAATAAATCTCAAATAAATCTCAAAGTTTACCTTAACTTCTGTTCTCTTCTTTGGCCTGTGATTCGTCTAGTCTTCGCTGGCTGTGTCGTCTTAACTTCTGTTCTCTTCCTTGGCCTGTGATTCGTCTGGTCTTCGCTGGCTGTGTCGTCTTAATCAAAGGAAGAAGTCTGTCTCCGACAGAATGAACACACGAGACACTGATTTTCTTGAGGGGATATTTCACACAAATTTATTTATTCTCAACAATTCTCTTACTTCTCGGTTCGGTTGTTGTCAGGGGGATTCCGGCTTCGACTCTCTCATACTCGGGCTATTTTCTTTCCTTTCTGGGATATCTTCTGCCCCCCACAGCGGGGCCTTGCCTTTTTACCGGCTACATTTTCGCAGCCGGTCTGAGCGGTCTCGCCTCTAGCCACAGACTGATTCTAAAAAACTAATTTCTTGTTTTCTGTGGTGACGCAATCATCGTTCCCACGCACGATATGGGGACAAAAACGACCCACTCTGATCTCTGACTCAAAGGTCACGTCAGGTGTCTAAATTTGTTATGACTATTCCTGAATCAAACACTTCTCTGACTCATTTCTGAGTCCAGAAACAAAACCTATTTTTCGATAACAAAATTAGCTATTTGATACTAGTTAATCTACCCGTTTAAAATACAGGGCCCGTCATAATATAACACTCCTCTCCACCTTATTTTTCAAAATTTCTTCCCTGAAGAAATTTACACAAATATCTAAATCCATCACCAACACTTTTTTTTTTTTTTTTTTTAAATACACACGCACATATTCATCTAATCATCGGTGCACGACCGATTGCTGATCGGGCGTATTGCCGCGATATGGGGCACAAAAACAGAAACCCCTTTCCTTAACCTGTAAACTTAAATGGTCAGCCTCTCAAAATTACAAGAGGTACCGTTTTCCTACCACTGTCTAATCTGGACCAAATACTTCGAACATCCCAGTGCCCCGGCGCAAACGTCCGCGAACAATCACTCATGTCTCTAACTCCCAGCCCTGTTCATTAAACGTGGAGGACCCCATCCCATGGATCTATCTAGTCGATACGGTATTGAGCGAAATGTCACATCGAATCATCCTGCTCCCGGAACACGCCGAATGACCACAAACTAGGCCCAACCTATAATCTTATAATTAAATCCAATTAACACCCGGTACCTCTTTTTTTTAAAAAATCGATCCCCATGGTTCTATCCGCCCCCGACGCGCGCGCCCGAGTCACACCACACCCCAGCTTAACTCCATCCCCACTGGTGTTGAGCAGACACCAATTCTATGCGTTCCCTTCCCGTGTTCCTATCTATGCGGTGAGGGGGTTGGGGTATCTTCGCAGCACACTCGTCGGCAAACATCCAAAATCCACAAAAAAAAATGGGACCACAATTTCAAAGCTTAACATTTTACACAACTTTCACACACTCTATCGGCGCAGTTGGGCACACCTGGGTCACAAAAACAACAATCTCCATAACTGACCACCTTCCTTTTCTCGTGGTCCCACAGAATGACCATATCCCCGTCATTCTCCCGTTCGCAATTTTAACGTATGCAGGCTTTACCACAAGCCTCGCCACTAACCCATGGGTACTCTATAAAAGAGAGCATACGAGCAAACGCCGGGAATCCCTCATTGACTTTCCAAGCCTGTACATACTCTGTACACGGGGATTTTTCCCGATAAGATCAACCCTGTCCAAGGGTTTCCGCGATCCGACCCAAACCAACTCTAGCTGCCCGAACCTAATCAACTCAAATCGCCCGGCTGACCCACGTAACATTCAATTTAAGAACTGTTTTTTTTTTTTTTAATTACATTTTTAAATTTCTCCATCCTCTAAATAGTAAAATATCATTCACTCAAGCATTAGGAACCCGGAATCCTCCATGTAACAAATACATCAAAATACATCAAAAAAAAAAATTCATTCCACCCAACAACAACAAAAAAATAAAACCGAAACCGACAGAACCAATGGAGAACACATCTCCACAACACAATATAACATAAAAAGACAAAGGGAAAAGAGAACAGCGCCCGACACCATAACGGGCCGACATGTCGTCAAACTCCAACCCGGACACCATCAGATCACCCGCCGCCGCCGTCGCCATTTTCCTGCAACACTTTCCAGCAGCCTTCAAGGCCCACGGGCGCCTTCTTTCTCTCTCTCTCTCTCTCTCTCTCTCTCTCTCCCTTCCTTTCTAACAAGCATATTCTGACCTCGCGCGCACATTTTTTTTAAACAATCTCTTTTAACATTTCAATTCTTCTCTCTCTCTCTCTCTCTCTCTCTTTAAGACGCACACACATTCCAAAAAACAAAAGACCTCGGCCACAGGGTGGCACATCAATCCCTCTCTTTCCACGCTCTCTCCGTCTCTGTCTCTCTCTTTCCAACACATTCTTTCTTTCTTTTTTCTAAACACGCACACTCCGTCCTCGCGTGCACATGCCACTTCAGCGCATCCACCCTTTTTTTTAACATTTCCATTCTTCCTCTCTTTCTCTCTGTCCAACACGCACATACTTCCCTCGTTTTTTTTTTCTTTTCTTTTTTTTTTTCGCCCGTCATTGCCCTTCGCCTTTGTCCCCCACCAACACAAACCAGAAAAAAAATTACAGCAACAAATTCCTAAAACACAACACAAAAAAAACATAATTACGGCAAATCGTCCTTTTCTTTCTAACTAGAATGTACTTTTCCTACAAAGTCTTAACAATTGTTTTTGCGCGTGTGTGTGTGTGTGCGTGCGTTCTTTTTCTTCTTTTTTTTAACAAAATGTGTCTTTCTTTTTTTTTATTGTGTGTGCGTTCTTCTTTCTTTTTTTTTTTAACAAAATGTGTCTTTCTTTTTTCTCTTTCTTTTTTTTTGTGAATCTTAACAATTAACAAAATCTCTTTCTGCGTAATCTAATAATTGTGTGTGCGTGCGTTCTTTTTTTTCTTTTTTTTTTAACAAAATGTGTCTTTCTTTTTTTTTTTTTTTTTCCTTTTTTTTTTTTTGAATCTTAACAATTAACAAAATCTCTTTCTAATAATTAACTACATGTGTCTCTCTTTTGTGTATCTCAACAATTTTCCCCTCGTGTCTCGTTCCTTTTTTTTCTTCCTTTTTCTATTACTTTAACTTCGTAAGAGTTCCTTTTTTTTTTTTTTTAATTTATCTATCCAACATAAAAATACGAGGTACTCACTGTTCGTTGACATCACTCTCTCTCTCTCTCTCCGCTGATCTCCCCCTGTCTTCGCTTGCCTCCGGACCCCAAGATTTTCGTTGTGGCAACGCGGTTCGTTTCAACCTATTTCTTGTGGAAATAGCAAGTCACGGCAACCAAAACAAGTAGTTGTTACATAACTACTGACATTCAAACGTAGCGTGCAGCAAGGGGGGGAGAGAGCTTCTTTTATCACTACACGCAGAAATCCTTCCGACTGAGGCATTTCTCCAAAACCACCTCAACAGTTCGCTATCACATCCTCTCCGGCCGAAAATAACGCGAAATGTTCACGAGAGGATTAATAGTGATTTCAATCTTTTTTCTTAATACTTCTGATGATACAATTTAATCTATATCATTTTCATAATCATTTTACTCTATAAAATTCGAACTGTATATCACTTTTTCTCTATACTTTCGTAACCACAGTCTTAAATCTTCACGTATCAATTTACGGCATCTCAGCATTTATACGTATCTTAAAGTCTTTAAAACGTTCTCAAATAAATCTCAAATAAATCTCAAAGTTTACCTTAACTTCTGTTCTCTTCTTTGGCCTGTGATTCGTCTAGTCTTCGCTGGCTGTGTCGTCTTAACTTCTGTTCTCTTCCTTGGCCTGTGATTCGTCTTGTCTTCGCTGGCTGTGTCGTCTTAATCAAAGGAAGAAGTCTGTCTCCGACAGAATGAACACACGAGACACTGATTTTCTTGAGGGGATATTTCACACAAATTTATTTATTCTCAACAATTCTCTTACTTCTCGGTTCGGTTGTTGTCAGGGGGATTCCGGCTTCGACTCTCTCATACTCGGGCTATTTTCTTTCCTTTCTGGGATATCTTCTGCCCCCCACAGCGGGGCCTTGCCTTTTTACCGGCTACATTTTCGCAGCCGGTCTGAGCGGTCTCGCCTCTAGCCACAGACTGATTCTAAAAAACTAATTTCTTGTTTTCTGTGGTGACGCAATCATCGTTCCCACGCACGATATGGGGACAAAAACGACCCACTCTGATCTCTGACTCAAAGGTCACGTCAGGTGTCTAAATTTGTTATGACTATTCCTGAATCAAACACTTCTCTGACTCATTTCTGAGTCCAGAAACAAAACCTATTTTTCGATAACAAAATTAGCTATTTGATACTAGTTAATCTACCCGTTTAAAATACAGGGCCCGTCATAATATAACACTCCTCTCCACCTGATTTTTCAGAATTTCTTCCCTGAAGAAATTTACACAAATATCTAAATCCATCACCAACACTTTTTTTTTTTTTTTTTAAATACACACGCACATATTCATCTAATCATCGGTGCACGACCGATTGCTGATCGGGCGTATTGCCGCGATATGGGGCACAAAAACAGAAACCCCTTTCCTTAACCTGTAAACTTAAATGGTCAGCCTCTCAAAATTACAAGAGGTACCGTTTTCCTACCACTGTCTAATCTGGACCAAATACTTCGAACATCCCAGTGCCCCGGCGCAAACGTCCGCGAACAATCACTCATGTCTCTAACTCCCAGCCCTGTTCATTAAACGTGGAGGACCCCATCCCATGGATCTATCTAGTCGATACGGTATTGAGCGAAATGTCACATAGAATCATCCTGCTCCCGGAACACGCCGAATGACCACAAACTAGGCCCAACCTATAATCTTATAATTAAATCCAATTAACACCCGGTACCTCTTTTTTTAAAAAAATCGATCCCCATGGTTCTATCCGCCCCCGACGCGCGCGCCCGAGTCACACCACACCCCAGCTTAACTCCATCCCCACTGGTGTTGAGCAGACACCAATTCTATGCGTTCCCTTCCCGTGTTCCTATCTATGCGGTGAGGGGGTTGGGGTATCTTCGCAGCACACTCGTCGGCAAACATCCAAAATCCACAAAAAAAAATGGGACCACAATTTCAAAGCTTAACATTTTACACAACTTTCACACACTCTATCGGCGCAGTTGGGCACACCTGGGTCACAAAAACAACAATCTCCATAACTGACCACCTTCCTTTTCTCGTGGTCCCACAGAATGACCATATCCCCGTCATTCTCCCGTTCGCAATTTTAACGTATGCAGGCTTTACCACAAGCCTCGCCACTAACCCATGGGTACTCTATAAAAGAGAGCATACGAGCAAACGCCGGGAATCCCTCATTGACTTTCCAAGCCTGTACATACTCTGTACACGGGGATTTTTCCCGATAAGATCAACCCTGTCCAAGGGTTTCCGCGATCCGACCCAAACCAACTCTAGCTGCCCGAACCTAATCAACTCAAATCGCCCGGCTGACCCACGTAACATTCAATTTAAGAACTGTTTTTTTTTTTTTTAATTACATTTTTAAATTTCTCCATCCTCTAAATAGTAAAATATCATTCACTCAAGCATTAGGAACCCGGAATCCTCCATGTAACAAATACATCAAAATACATCAAAAAAAAAAATTCATTCCACCCAACAACAACAAAAAAATAAAACCGAAACCGACAGAACCAATGGAGAACACATCTCCACAACACAATATAACATAAAAAGACAAAGGGAAAAGAGAACAGCGCCCGACACCATAACGGGCCGACATGTCGTCAAACTCCAACCCGGACACCATCAGATCACCCGCCGCCGCCGTCGCCATTTTCCTGCAACACTTTCCAGCAGCCTTCAAGGCCCACGGGCGCCTTCTTTCTCTCTCTCTCTCTCTCTCTCTCCCTCTCTCTCTCCCTTCCTTTCTAACAAGCATATTCTGACCTCGCGCGCACATTTTTTTTAAACAATCTCTTTTAACATTTCAATTCTTCTCTCTCTCTCTCTCTCTCTCTCTCTCTCTCTTTAAGACGCACACACATTCCAAAAAACAAAAGACCTCGGCCACAGGGTGGCACATCAATCCCTCTCTTTCCACGCTCTCTCCGTCTCTGTCTCTCTCTTTCCAACACATTCTTTCTTTCTTTTTTCTAAACACGCACACTCCGTCCTCGCGTGCACATGCCACTTCAGCGCATCCACCCTTTTTTTTAACATTTCCATTCTTCCTCTCTTTCTCTCTGTCCAACACGCACATACTTCCCTCGTTTTTTTTTTCTTTTCTTTTTTTTTTTCGCCCGTCATTGCCCTTCGCCTTTGTCCCCCACCAACACAAACCAGAAAAAAAATTACAGCAACAAATTCCTAAAATACAACACAAAAAAAACATAATTACGGCAAATCGTCCTTTTCTTTCTAACTAGAATGTACTTTTCCTACAAAGTCTTAACAATTGTTTTTGCGCGTGTGTGTGTGTGTGCGTGCGTTCTTTTTCTTCTTTTTTTTTAACAAAATGTGTCTTTCTTTTTTTTTATTGTGTGTGCGTTCTTCTTTCTTTTTTTTTTTAACAAAATGTGTCTTTCTTTTTTCTCTTTCTTTTTTTTGTGAATCTTAACAATTAACAAAATCTCTTTCTGCGTAATCTAATAATTGTGTGTGCGTGCGTTCTTTTTTTTCTTTTTTTTTTAACAAAATGTGTCTTTCTTTTTTTTTTTTTTTTTCCTTTTTTTTTTTTTGAATCTTAACAATTAACAAAATCTCTTTCTAATAATTAACTACATGTGTCTCTCTTTTGTGTATCTCAACAATTTTCCCCTCGTGTCTCGTTCCTTTTTTTTCTTCCTTTTTCTATTACTTTAACTTCGTAAGAGTTCCTTTTTTTTTTTTTTTAATTTATCTATCCAACATGAAAATACGAGGTACTCACTGTTCGTTGACATCACTCTCTCTCTCTCTCCGCTGATCTCCCCCTGTCTTCGCTTGCCTCCGGACCCCAAGATTTTCGTTGTGGCAACGCGGTTCGTTTCAACCTATTTCTTGTGGAAATAGCAAGTCACGGCAACCAAAACAAGTAGTTGTTACATAACTACTGACATTCAAACGTAGCGTGCAGCAAGGGGGGGGAGAGAGCTTCTTTTATCACTACACGCAGAAATCCTTCCGACTGAGGCATTTCTCCAAAACCACCTCAACAGTTCGCAGCCGGTCTGAGCGGTCTCGCCTCTAGCCACAGACTGATTCTAAAAAACTAATTTCTTGTTTTCTGTGGTGACGCAATCATCGTTCCCACGCACGATATGGGGACAAAAACGACCCACTCTGATCTCTGACTCAAAGGTCACGTCAGGTGTCTAAATTTGTTATGACTATTCCTGAATCAAACACTTCTCTGACTCATTTCTGAGTCCAGAAACAAAACCTATTTTTCGATAACAAAATTAGCTATTTGATACTAGTTAATCTACCCGTTTAAAATACAGGGCCCGTCATAATATAACATGAGGTCGACGAGTTAATTTCGGGATATGACGTCGTAAAAAAAACTATGTAACCTTTATAAGAGTAAGGTGCCCGAGGCCAGACGAAGAAGGCACCCGAAGTGCAAAGTCAGTAATTAAAACGGCGATTTTAAACGTAGCATATATCAAGTTGTGAGGATATAGAGAAAAAATTGTCGTGGGTAAAACCCGAAGAGAGGTACCCCCATCACGGCCGAACTGCCGTAAACAACTAGCGTGGGGATCACAAGCCTTCCCTAGATTCCGGGAGCAGACTGCTATAGAACGTATTGTGTTTCCCTCTAGGTTGCAAGTTAAATCACTCTGACTGGTTATCGTGAAAATAACCTACGTTGGGTAGATTCGAAAATCAACCGCTACATCACTTTTGTTACAATCGAGTGAGCCAATTTACGTCCCCAATGAGGATTGATACCAAACTAACATCAAGCCCTTTTCTTTTGAATAAAGGGGAACGAGACTTGCTTTTTCAGAAGTCAGTCTAAGTACAAATAAATAGTGTGAAAGTTAAGACGATATCAAAGTTTCTTTTACTTTTTATCATCATCATCATCATCATCATCATCATCATCATCATCATCATCAGCAGCAGCAGCAGCAGCAGCAGCAGAAGCATCATCATCAGTAATCTATTCTTTTTATTTGCTTTCTTGTTCTTTTTCGTGCCATATCCTTCGTCATAAACAAAACCCGCGGAAAAATTATCAATTGAATAATGACGAAGACTGACACAGATTAGACACATAAACCACCTGCTCCATCAAGATACTTTTGTCATTATTGCCATTCTTCTCGAAACGTGACAAAATAAACACAACGGAAACGGCTGTCAACAACGACGAAGACGGATTTAGTATTTTAGTATTCTGTATGTAACATATTAAATACTGCTTACCTGACTGGGATTACAACTTGTATATTGATGAATACTTGGGATATCCATCTCTCGATGGATTCAACATACCGAGACATCGCCGCAGCGTTAAATAATGAATGGTGCTTGAATTATTCATAGCATTAAAATCCATTCAAGTAACGGATTAAATCCATGTGACTATTACAAACGATTGTAGAAAACAACTAATTTAAGCGGTTTAGTCTTATTTTTGCTAATGGATTACCACTTATTAAGGTCTGAGGGCCACTTGAGGATAGGAGTTTGAGAGATCTTCAGTTAAACAACGTGAGAGCCGAAAAAATGGGTACTACTTACGAGGAATCGATGAAATATTTTCAGTATTTAGTTTTACAGTTCTCAGTAGTAGATGCTTAGTTGTAGATGCAAATATATGTATGGCAAGTAATCTTCACAGAAACGTTCATAATAACGGTTAATTGTCTGACGATTTATTCCGGTAATGAAACATAGAAGTTTCTCTGTAGCTTATTTGACATAACTATATTTTCATATACTATATATTTATAACTACCAGCGAGCCTGCGCTATTTAAGTTCAATTAACACTGACATTTGCACCGTTAGTCCATGACATTGGATGACACTTCTACAAGTCCAGGAAGGATTATTACGAAAAAAAAAGGTTAATACCTTTTATTTGTCTAAAGCTCTGTCGAGGTTTGTTATATCAAACGAAATATTAGATTTAAAAAATCAAGATGAAAAAGAAAAAAATGTTTTGATTTTCTATTTTGATTTAATCAAAAATATCTGCATCTAACACATGGTTTCTTATGAAGGCATTTTGGCTCTATCTTTATGTTTAAAATTCAAAAGATGCTTAAAAAAATTAACTTTCCCAAATGTATAACTATATATATATATATATATATATATATATATATATATATATATATATATATATATATATATATGAATGAATTGACAGATCAATATAATGACATATTGTGATTTATTGTCAGTCTTGAGGCCAAAGGAAAGTTAACACGTATTATTGTTATTATTATTATTATTATTATTATTATTATTATTATTATTATTATTATAATCATAATAATAATAATAATATATTAATAATAATAATAATAATAATTATATTATTATTATTATTATTATTATTATTATTAATATATTATTATTATTATTAATTAATTTATTTATTTATTTATTTATCTATCTATTTATTTATTTATATATTGGTGAAGTAAAAACTGAATTATTTCTACATTTGGTTTTTGGGGAAGTGGTCATTTGATCAGTACCACTGGAGACCCATGAATTTGACAAATGTTCTGTTTTTAAATCTCCGAAAAAGTTACATGGTAAACAGCTTTAATTCAAGTTAAGGTCACCTGTTTTTGTTTAGCTGTTAAATACTTGAATCCCCTTCTGTATTTGTTAATTTTCCACCGGAAAGTCAGCTTATGAAAGTGCCAAGTCTGTGATATTTGGGATTTTATTAGTATCTCTGGGAATTTAAACTGCATTTTCTGTCTTTGTTTAAGGTGACTCACAGCTTCTTTAGACTATATATATATATATATATATATATATATATATATATATAGAGAGAGAGAGAGAGGGAGAGAGAGAGAGAGAGAGAGAGAGAAAAGAGAGAGAGTAATATAATACTTTTAAGATATAAATAATATTTTTAACCAGTAGACTATCAGGATAAAAACAAAGCTCAATATAGTGTATAGAGCAATAATATTAATTGAATGACATAATAAGATGAAACATTAATCAGATCTTATTAAAGTTCAAAGACAATGAGGGATACTGCGTCCTAAACTCATGAGTTTTCAAAGAAAATCTTCTCCTCAGAGGACCATTACCGCAATGACATTACTGCAGGTAATAAAAATTAAGCTTTGAAAATATATAAAAAATATATTAAAAAATACTTAAAGATACATATAAAACATCAAATATATCGGCCGAAACCGCACCTTTTTGTTACATGAAATAGTAATATTATATATATATATATATATATATATATATATATATATATGGGGGTATATTTAGGCAGCATCTCCTCTGTAATACAACTATTGTTGAATATGACAGACAACTTATGTCTGGATATCCTTTCCGAATTAGGGTGTTTATTTCAGTGCAAAATATTATAATATTAATACGGAACAAACGTTAAAACTATAAACATTTTAGAATGATATCATTCGTGTTAAAGTTAGCTGTGTTAATAACTGTTTCTTGGCTTTGATATATATAGAGTTTTTGCTTATTCTTATTATGTTGTAATATTGTTGTGATTTCCGCTAACAGTATTAGAAATTGGGAGCGGGGACAAGAATGCTGATTAGTAAGATGCTGAGCAATAGCGCCGGTAGGGGATAAATGCATTGTTAATATTAATGTTCTAATTCCCGCATCTTTCCGATGAATAACAACAAGGTTGCTCTCGACTGGAAAATTAATTTCATAAAGAATAATTTAAAAATAGAAACTAAATTTTTAGAGACTGTATTATGGATAAATATTGCATATCTAGTATTTATGGAATTTTCTTAAAACGGGAGTTTCTGCGGGATTATTGATCATTTGCCTCGTTGTGTGTTTTTCCCGAATGGCAACAAGTCAGCCATAGGAAAAAGGTTCGCACGACCACATACATTCCTAACGGACGCTTATGCTGTGTTTTTTTTTCTGATGGAAGAGATGCGGAATGACCACACTACCAGTGGCTGGGAACGTGAAATTGTGGATTGTGGTTTGACCTTTTTATTTTTGTTTGGGGGGGGATGCTTTCATCGTTGTGCCGTCTGATGAGGAGGTGTATTCTCGCACATTGTTTCTGTCTCTTTTGGACTACATTGAGACTAATTCCTTGTTGGTTGGCATAGTAGCAACAATAATGCGAAAATCTTATGAGGCACTTTTTAAAGAGTTTATTCTCTTTTTCTTTTTTTCTTCTGTTTTCTTCTTAAATGACCTCAATTAGGGCAACACCACATTGGGTATTGTCAGTTGTGGAAATTCTTGTTCCAGGTACATAATTTCTCTGATGATCTGCCAAGCAAGGACTTGCTTCGTAGAGAAACACGTGTAGGGAAAAACTCTTTAATTTTGATAAATCTCATGAATAAATGAATAAACTTTGAAAGGAAAAAAAGCCTTTTGTGGTGATGAATGATTTCGTGAACGAAATGTTTTGGTAAACTTTCAAAAAAGCACATATACACAGTTCAATCTCAACTTCTGAAAAACTACTTTCATTCTCGGTCCACGGAAGTATTTTAAAATGGCCCTGATTCTCAAAATTACATCCGAATAAGTGCGTTCTATCTACGATTGAACTAAACATCTTTCTATTGGATTTACTTCATTTTTGAACATTTTCAACGCTGCCTTCACGAACCCCTTTTTGCCATCTTTAAATCTCCTTTCACCCGACACCTCATCAACGGGCATTCACCAACTGGACAGACTCCATATTTTTTACACGCACACTCTTACTCTCCATTATTAGCTATAAATGCATCGTTCCTGTCATTATGACGTCAAGCCGCCGAAATAAGTGTTAAAATTATCACTGTTTACTTAGCTATCCAGCGGTGACCGAATGGTTCTAGATGTCGGGATTTGTAGTTATAAGATACTCGTAGCCCGGGGTTTCGAATTACGCGACCAGTAGTTAATAGTTATACCTCTATGTTCGTGAGTCCCGATTAAAAAAGGACGAAACGTATTCGTGCATAGATAATAAACAAAAACAAATATGATATAGATATATAGATATATATATATTTATATATATATAAGATATATATATATATATATTTATATATATATAAGATATATATATATATATATATATATATATATATATGTATGCAATTATTTGTTAATAAATATTCTGTAATTATTATCAACAAACATATATGTGCTAACCCAGGAATTTTTAAGTCGAACTCTGGAATCTGTCGTGAATCTGTATTGAAGGTTCATTCCCAAGTGCGAGCCATACTAAGAATACAATTACGAATTACATAAGGCTTATACCTGGTCATGGCTGACAGAATGAGAGCAGGCTATCCCACGTAGATTAACTAAAGGGTTCCTTCTGAAATTCTGTACAGATTCCCGCGTTTGACAATATGCACCTTAAGAAGGTCGGAGGTTACATCAATCGAAATGTTGTGAGAATAAGATCCAAGGTGGGGACAGTAGTCTGAATAATCCAAATAATACATGTCATTTTGTTTCTTTTCTCCTCATATATCTACCCTGGTTGTTGCAGTTCACTCGGATAGGTGAACTCTTGTTTCTATATTTCTAGTTGTGTTTATGGATAGTTATTCTACATAGTTGTACATACGTTATCACCGTGCGACTACTTTCTTAATGATGGGATCGCTCGATCATTGAAGATGCTATGCAAAAAAATATTTTTTTAAATTTCATCTAATGTCGGTGTTGTGTTGAATTTAAATACACATTTTTTTGTCCGCAGGTTAAGATCAAAGTGTAGTATCGATTCCTTCAAAATATGGTGCAATAATATCGTTGGAGCTGTGTTAGCGTCTGACGTCTATAAAATGAAACTATTTCACAAACTCCTAGCAGTTTTTTGTAGATAAACCTTCATAATTGCATATATTCTGAAACTAAACAAACCAGAGTACTTACTTAAGTGTTTCAGTTTGAACAAAGGTGGTAGAATGATATTGTGGGGTCTGTGTCCGCACCGGACGTCCATAGAATGCACGAAAGTAATATATAAAGATAAAGGATACAACTGCGGAATTTTCACGGGTCCCGCTGGTTATTATTATTGTCTTTTTTTTTGTAATAGTTGTATTCCAATGAACTTTTGAATAATTAAACATCGCGGTTTCATCATTTTCAACTTTCACTTTTATTAGACGCCGATGGGGGCTTTTAAGTTTGTTTTGGGGACGAGGAAGGAGGAATATTCACACACTAAATGTTAATTTTCTTCGGGTCAAATTTGCCTGAACAAAATAAGAGCTATGCTGTGTTCGTCTTTCCAATTGATTAAAGAAATAAGAAAAGCGAATCTCGGTAAAATAGTTTTCATAACCTCGAGGCCTTCAATCAAAATATCACGCTTTCGTGTGTTTTGAAATAAATAAGAAAATATTCATGAAAAGCGATCTGATTTCCCAACGTTCATTGGCAGTGTTTTCAATTGTTAACTTATTCTTTCACACATAAATTTCCGTGTAGACGGACGTTTTCTTTCCGACAATTTTATGTTTCACTAATTCGCTTTCACTTCCAAGAGATTCGCATTTTAAAAGAATGTTAATTAATTGACTTTTTGTGAAAGGTGAAAAATCGTTTCGGGATCAGAGGTTTTTGTAGTCAAGTCATGAGATTGAAACGGAAGAATGAAACAAATAAGGCGTTCAAATAAAAAGGGCCGATAGAATCAGTTTGTGAAAGGACAGGGGAAAGGCGTGAAAACGGAGAAAGAGGGGGAAAGGCGTGAAAACGAAGGAAGATGGGGGTAGACGTAACAAAGGTGAAAGCGTGGAAAAGCCGTGAAAACGGAGAATCAGGAATAAAAATCCGTGAAAAAAGAAAAGGAGAGAGAAAGGTATAGAAAGTGAGAAAGATGGATCAAGGCGTAAAATAGGAGAAAGACAGACACTATCACAGAAAAAGGAAAATTATGGGGAAAAGGCGTGAAAATAAGAGGAAGGGAATCCTGAGAACAGATGAGAGATGGACGAACACGTAAAAAGATGAAGCGGGGAGAAGGTGTGAAAAAGAAGAAAGACGGAGAGAAAAAAAGAGAAGGATAGGAAAGACGTGAAGGTGTGAATCGGGAGAAAGAAGCGTAAAGATGTGAAGAGGGAGAAATACGGGGAAACGGTTGAAAAGTGAAAAAGACGGATAAACCCGGGAGAAAGAAGATAGACAGAGAAAAGATAAAAGGCGTGGAAAAAAGGGCGTTTAAAATTAGAAATTGGATCAAAAGCTGAAAATCGAGAAAAAGGTGGGAAACCTGAATAAAGAAAAGGGGGATACGCGTGAAAAATAGGAAAGGAGAGGAAAATGCGTGAGTAAAAGATATGGGGAAATCGTCTAATAAAAAAGGTGGGAAATGCGTGAAAAAAGTTAAGGAGTGAAGTAGGCGTAAAAAGGCGAATGGAAAGGGAATGAGAATCAGGGGAAAGCTGGAAAAGGTAGAGAGGGAAACGCCTGAAAATAGAGAAGGGGGTGAAAGGTATGAAGGAGAACCTGAATGAAAAAAGGGGATCAGCGTGGAAAGGTGAAAATAGGGTAAAAGGCGTGAAAAAAAGAAGGGAGTAGTGTTGATACAGAAAAGGGGGGGGGGTGAAAAAAGTGAAGGGGTGGAGTAGACGTAAAAAGATGAAGGAAAGGGCTGAAAAGCGAGAAAAAGTGAAAATGTGTGGAAATGGAGAAGGAGAAGGAGAGACGGGAAAAGGGGAAGGCGTGAAAAGGGGGAGAGGCGTGAAAAGGGGAAGCGTGAAAAGGGGATGAGACGGGAAAAGGGGGAGGCGTGAAAAGGGGATGAGACGTGAAAAGGGGGGGCGTGAAAAGGGGGAGAGGCGTGAAAAGGGAAGGCGTGAAAAGGGGATGAGACGTGAAAAGAGGGAGAGGAGTGAAAAGGGGAAGAGGCGTGAAAAGGGGGAGGCGTGAAAAGGGGATGATACGGGAATAGGGGGAGCGTGAAAAGGGGGAGAGGCGTGAAAAGGGGAGGCGTAAAAAGAGGGAGAGGAGTAAAAAGGGGGAGAGGCGTGAAAAGGGGGGCGTGAAAAAGGCGAGGCGTCAAAAGGGGGAGACGTGAAAAGAGTAGGCGTGAAAAAGTATATAGAGAAGTAAACAACATTTTTAAGTAAAGTTCTGACTCCGGGTGTCGGGCTTATCGGGCTGAACCCGAGTGTAGGAACAGTATACCTATTTCAAGCAAGAAAATAGTTCGCAATATTTTTTTTGGCTTCAATTGTATTTTTAGCTCCACGTTGTAAATTATTTACTAACATACATTTCGTTTATATTGTTCGTTAGAAAGACAGAAAGCAATGAAATAAAATTAGACAAAAATAAATGGTACATCTTGAAGCAATCAATGTTGGAATTCTTCTCCGAAGAAAAAAATCTATCTATATATATATATATATATATATATATATATATATATATATATATATATATATACATATATATTTAGGCAAACGTTGTTGAATAGCACGGAGTGTTTCTGCTTTGTGATCTTTTTTTAAATTTTTTCCATCTTCCAAATGGTCAACTTCGTACCTCGATCAAACTGGTGTATGAAGTTTCCGTAGTTTTGTTGTTCCATCTTCCTTGCGAGTACTTTCGATTTGATATCCTCAAATCATCTTCAGGCATGTTAGTGTGAAAAAAGAATATGTATTTATAGAGTGTAAAGAGAGGAAAAGAGTATGTCTTTACTTTTTATTTTATTTATGTATTCTATTTATTCATTTATTTTTTATTTTTATTAATTTATTTATTTATATTTATTTTTTATTTCATTTTGATTTTTAATTCATACAACTTAAAAAAAATTTTTTTTTAAAAGGATCGTCTAAAATATTGAAAAGTTACATTGATTATGTTCGAAGGGGTGTGAAGTTAGAGTTTGATTTCTTAAGCGCAAAAAAAAATAATTCGACCATGTTTTAAGAGCGTTTAAAATTCAAACGTGTAGTTGTTTAATGGTTAGGAATTTAATAACGTTGAAAGTACTCGCAAGGAAGATGGAACAACAAAACTACGGAAACTTCATACACCAGTTTGATCGAGGTACGAACTTGACCATTCGGAAGATGGAAAAAATTTAAAAAAAGATCACAAAGCAGAAACACTCCGTGCTATTCAACAACGTTTGCCTAAATGAAAACTTGCTGCCTAAATACACACAATATATATATATATATTAAGAAACAGAAAAAGGGGAGGTTGAAACGGTGAGAAAGAGATAAAGACCGATACAAAAAGATAGATGAGAAAATTTAAAAGATTCTCGTGATGAGTAGCGAAAATTTAAAAAGAATGTGATTTCCCTGTACATAATTCGTTTCTTGTTTGTCCGAGAAAACTTTGTAAAAACAATTTGTGAAAAGAAAAGCGGCCATCTTGAAACTAACCATATAATTCCAGCAACGAAAAAAAAGCAGCAGAAAACGTCTAGACAAAATTGTTTACTCTGAAGTTAAAATTAGTTTAAAAGAAAACGAATGAGAATATGAAAAGAAACAGAATCGCTCGTTTCATCCGACATCCACGCCCGAGATTCTGCTAGAATTATTTTAACAAGAATCTTAGGAAGAATTCAGAATCGATAGATAGAACACTTGTTCAGGTTTTAATGTGTGAAATGTTCTCCATAGATTGTCTACACGCTGTTAAGTTATACTATATATGACCAATTTGTATCTGTCTCGTGGTTGTATATAGGCTCGAAAACTATTCGACAGAATTGCACATGTCTAAGCATGAACGATCCTGGAATTATCGGGTATGTCATAGGTTGTGAAAAATATACAACTAATACTGACAATACTAAATAAGTAAAAAATTACAGCATCCAAAACTACTCGTCGGAATTGCACAAACGGATGTATATAACAAGATGTATAACAAGATATGTCAAGCATTTTATAAAGATTTTCAATTCACAATGTATTCTCTTTTTTTTACATAGGACCCATATAAGAAAAGTAGGTGCTCATCGAATTATTTTCGTATATTTAACTATTCTCAACGTTCCATACTCTTTGATCCAACGATCCCATCTCATAGTTTTGGTCACCCGCTATCCGACAAGAAGCGACTGTCCTGGCACTGTCACGCAAGGCCAAAATCGACAAGAGACATCTGCTCCACGACATCATGAGCAAACCCCCTCCACCAGTATGCCTCAAATCACGCTACGCACTCTCCCAGCACGCGCATCAGCTTCTGGAAACCGTCTCAGACACCACCTCAAAGCAGATGTTGACCAAGAACCGCTGGAGGGAAGATTGCCAGCAGGCTGACAAACACAGGTTCATCACCGACTCAGACGACATACCAGGAGCTGAGCTGCCACGAAAGCAATGCGCCAATCTGAACCGCCTGAGAAATGGTGTGGGCCGTTTTTCTGCCACAGTGAGAGACTGGGGCCTGAGAGAGGGTGCGTCCTATGAATGTGGCCAACCAGAACAGACAGGTACGCACGTCATAGAGGAATGCCCGCTGTTCAAACCACCCAGTGGCGAGCAGGGCATAGCGGAGCTTGATCACGAGAAGAAAACCTGGCTTTCCAAGACCGAGCTGCAGCTTTGAGGGAGCTGGCACAAGAAAGAAGAAGAGGGTCACTCTATGTCAACTTGACTTATAGATTCGCATGGAAAGCAAATCCCCCTCAAGAGCTTTTATCGATTCTTATTTGAACACAAAGAATTCTTATTGTTTTGATGTTTTCTTTTGGTGCAGACTAATCTCATTTGTACTCGTCGATCTGAATTCTTCTTTGATAAATATTCTCTTAAAATATTTTCATGTTTTAAAAGTATTAAAAAATCAATATTTTAGGTCCTTCGGTTCCTATGTCTGACCAGTGGTCTGTCAGGATTAAGTTAAATTTTAGTCCTCTATGTCTAAGTTTTAAATAGTATTTTCTTCGTTTCACATAAATAGTTATTTATATAGATAGAAAGAAGAAAATGGAGATAGGGAGAGCTGAAACGGTAATCTAATTGTATTTGTAAAGAAGGAGGCGATAACCTATATTAATATATAGATACTATTTGCTTATCGAATCTAAATACAGAATAGTTATAAAGCCTCATCCAGTTCAAACGACTACATGGGATTGTCTATGATACACTTTACATGTAATATCTTTCTACGGTGTTATACATTATGTTACACGTGTTATAAAACATTGGCAATTATTTTATAATTTTCTTATGTTTTTTCAGGTTTATGGCATATCAACATAGTTTGCCAAAGCATGAAATAAATAATCTCGATTTCAATAAATTCAAGTATGTGCATATGTCTATATATTCATGTTTATAGGATTCACTTTTGAACTAACTAACCTGCATTTTCGGCAAGGCCACGAGTTCGCCGAACGACATCCCATGCTGAGAACCAACTCCCGCCCCCGAAAAAAGGAACACCAGTTTTTTCAATAAATTATTTTAAATTATTAATTTCGTTTGAAAATGGATTTTTTATAATTACTTATGTTCGGTTGTTGATTTGGTCAGAGAATGATTTTTCTTTCAATTAATTATTTTCAATTGTTGATTTGGTCTGAGAATGAATTTTCTTTAAAATAATTATTTTCAATTGTTGATTTCGTCCGAGAATGAATTTTCGTTCAATTAATTATTTTTTAATTGTTGATTTGGTGCGAAAATAATTTTTCTTTCAATTAATTATTTTCAATTGTTGATTTGGGCTGAGAATCTTTTTCCAATCGAGACGACTTTACGTTCTAGATTATATATTTCTCTCATATATGAAGAATTACTTTGACATTTTGCATTTTCGTGTTTCAGTGTGATTTTCTGATAAAATCGAAATCAAATGAACTGCATTAATAATTCGCAACTTTCTGTTTATTGTTCCTAACCCACATTTTTTCTTTTCTCGGAGTAATGTTTTCTCAGATCCATGTTTTTAAGAATATAAAATAATTTGCTTACTTATAGGATTTTATTTCACAGCTTTATTCAACATTAAATGATCAATAGATGGTTGATATGCCGGTAAACATAACAAAAAAAACAAAACTAATTAACCGATCATTATGATTTTGGGAATATAGTTGCAAAATGTAAAGGTGATTAATGTTGCCTATATTTAGGTTAAAGCAATTTTTTGCAAAGAGGGTTAGGGTTAGGGTTAAGGCAAAACACCTTTTTAATAATATGCACTATCTGAAAAATAACAAAAATGTTATCAATTGATTCAGAACAACAATAACCATAATTTAAAAAAATGAAACCAACATTTTTTATTCAATTTTATAGGTGTTTGTAAACTGATGCAAAATTCACAAGGTGCTTCCATCAAACCTATATATATATATATATATATATATATATATATATATATATATATATATGTATATATATAAGAACCTTTAGAATCAGCTATCAATGTATCTATCTATCTCTCTCTCTCTTTATATATATATATATGTATATATATATAATTAATACTGTTTTAAGTCCCTTTTAACAAGATTAAATGTTAGCCCTATTCTGGGAAGTTAAAAATAGACTGACACGGAGCTATTAGGCATATTCCGACAACGTTCGTAGAATCTTTAGTCAGTCTTTCTTTATATGCTGCATTAATAGAATTTAAATTCACTTTTTGAATGTGGTAATGTCCCGTCGCCTAATGTTTACATCGCTTGCTTACAACGTCTAGGTTGATTCTGTTGCAGGGGTTCGAACCGTCCGAGATTATCATCCCCGCACTGACGAGAGCGAAAGCTCGAAACGCTAGCGTATGTAGGTAAAAATAATTTAATATTATTTATTTAAAATTATGATTGGTATATATATAGTCTAAAGAAGCTTTAGGTTATTTTAAACAAAAAGACAAAAAAAAGGAAAATGCAGTTTAAATTCCCAGAGAAACTAACTAAATCCAAAATAGTGTAGACTTAACATCAGCTGTTTACCATGTAACTGTTTCGGAGATTTAAAAACAGGACAGTTATATGCATGGCACTCCAATAGTACAGATAAAACTACCATTTCCCCAATAATAAAGTGTCGAAATAATTCAGCTTAAAATGTTACTTATATATACATAAATAAATAATAATAAAATAATAATAATAATAATAATAATAATAATAATATACTACCCTTATATATATATATATATATATATATATATATATATATATTAATTATACTATAAAATTAAGATCAGTTGTTTATCGTTTGATAATATGAAGCTCAATATATTGAATAGAACAATCAATTCAAGAGATGAAAGATGGGAATAAAAAATGGTAAAGGTACAGTATATATTAATTTACAAACACCTATACAATTATAATTTATCCTATGATGAAAATAGTTTTTCTTTGAAAATTCATGGATTAAGGATATGAAACTCATTGCTTTGAACTTGTTTTAATAAATTGTGTATCTTTACAATTTGTGTGTGTGTGTGTGCAGGTTCGAATAATTTCGATGGAATTCCGAGAAAGAGAGCCCAATTTACATTTAAAAAAGAGTATGAATATATTTTAAAGGGGAAAACTAGACTCCCATTCGGGTTGTACACATTATAACTTATTTTGACCTAGATCGGTCTCATCAGATGTATAACTAACCGCATTCAGAACATGTTCTGAATTCGGTTGCTTATACATCTGATGAGACCGATCTAGGTCGAAATAAGTTATAATTAGTACAGCCCAAATTTGTGTCTAGTTTTTTCGCCTTTAAAATTTATATATATATATATATATATATATATATATATATATATAAATATATATGCTTCTTTGTCTATCCACTCATCTGTCTATCGATCCATTTCGATATCCATTCGATATCATTTACTAGAAAGTACATTTTTTCTCTGTATTTTCTTTGTTTTTTACTTATATTTTGTTCAAAGTGAACTGATCCGCTCTTTATTCATTTTTGTTGATATTACGACATTTTATCGTGTAAATCCGATTGAGCATCTCTTTGTTTTTTGCATTTGTCGATAACTTTATTTTTTTTAAATACTTTTAAATCTGACCGGCTATTTTATTCTCGCTTCAGTTGAGCAAGTTTTCCCCCAGTTAGACAATAACTGATTTTTTTTCAAATACGTAACGGCCGTAAACACAGTAACATCAATCGCATAATCGAATTGCATAATACGCAACAAAGACATATAAGATACATTTTTAAACAAAAGTATTTAAATAAGAAAGTGCAATATATAATACCAAATCAGGAATCATTGATGAGCAATTTCGATACACCATACATATCTACTAGCTGAGTAGCGTGTCTACACCATGTTTTACAAATGAATGAAAGACAAAATAAAGAACGTCTATGTTCATGGATCTTTGTTACTTTGTATACTTTTCTCCGGTGACACCGTATTCAATTTAACAACGTGTTTGCCACTAGACCTTTATTATACAGTAGACTTTTCTATAACAACACCGTATTCAATATGACAACGTGTTTGCCACTAGACCTTTATTATACAGTAGACTTTTATATAACAACACCGTATTCAATATGATAATGTGTTTGCCACTAGAACTTTATTATACAGTAGACTTTTCTATAACAACACCGTTTTCAATGTAACAACGTGTTTGCCACTAGGCCTTTATTATACAGTAGACTTTTCTATAACAACACCGTTTTCAATGCAAACCTCGAAAACAACTTGCTCGGCAGTGAAATTTCGTTACGTGGTATACTTTTCTCCGACAACACCGTTTTCGATACTGATCTTGATCGCGCAATGATTTTAGACCTTTGAGTGCTGAAACACCTTTTACTGACTCCGATTAAGTCTGTCTTTCATGAATGTCTGTCTTTTATGAATGTCAAACATTTTTTTATGCAAAATGAACTGTGAATTCGTTCACCGCACAGGTTGTAATCGTCCGCCCGTTGTCTTCCTTTGTATTTTCCGTTTGCATTCAACACTGGTCGTAGTGTCAATCATATGGTATCGGTCATTGATGTAACGAAGGGATTTTCCTTCCAAACAAACAAATAAATCAAGTTTAAAACAAGTAACAATGTTTTATTTTGAGAGGTTAGAATGACTTAGTTTCTCTTCCAATCGACGGATTTGCAATCAGTACAGAAGTCACTTCTAACCGAACACAAGACAACAGTCTTGTCCTACCCCACTGCTGACTGTACTCAGAGCATGATTGAAATATTAAAAAACTCCCTGGCCTGTTTTTGCCCGAATATATATATAGAGTAAGATTACTGTCATTCGGGGTAGGCTACCAAACAAGCCCACTTGAAAATGATGAGCTGTATTATCACTGGACATAAAAACTGAACGACTAGCTTATTATACATTTCCAGTTGCTCGCAATTACAGCATGGAAGCTAGCCTTCATGAGGCAACAACCTTTCTTAGATGGGGAAAGCAAATGTTGGGTTCTAAAACTGCGAGCTGGATATGTTTTCCCATTACTGGGATGTAAATGTACTGTACCCTACTAAGCATGCGTGATTGTGAATGTTTAAATCACGACTCAATTCTCAATTCTATTATAACGTGCGATGAAACCCGGATCATTTAGAATAATTGGCGGCGATCAATTATTTAAAGAAGTTTGAGACCTGAAAGATTTTTTCAAACCGTTGATGTCCCAAAGGCCAATGATGTCGTTGCCCAGATATATATATATATATATATATATATATATATATATATATATATATATATATATATATATATATTTCTGTCATTCGGGGTAGACTACCAAACAAGCCAAATTGAAGATGATGGACTGTATTATCACTGGACATAAAAACTAAATTACCAGGATTATTATCTGAAGCGCTCCTAACTAATTCCAGTTGCTCGCAATCTCAGCAAAGTAGCTAGCCTTCCTGAGGCAACAACCTTTCGTAGATGGGGAAAGCAAACGTTGGGTTCTAAAACTTCGAGCTGGATATGTTTTCCCATTACTGGCCTGTCGTGTGGGTGTACCGTACCCTACTAAGCATACATGATTGTGAATGTTGACATCACAACTCACTTCTCAATTCTATTATAACGTGCGATGAAACGTGGATCATTTAGAATAATTGGTGGCGATCAACTTAATTGTTTGAAGAAGTTTCAGATCCGAAAGATTAATCCAAACCGTTGATGTCTCAAAGGTCAATGATGTCG
This sequence comes from Sepiola atlantica, assembly GCA_963556195.1. NCBI lineage: Eukaryota > Metazoa > Mollusca > Cephalopoda > Sepiida > Sepiolidae > Sepiola > Sepiola atlantica. The sequence continues at coordinate 95,575,278 of OY744534.1, read as the reverse complement.
TTGAGATTAATACACTACAGATTTTCTGAATCATGGCGAAACGGTGTCCACACAGAGGATCTTCGGCAAACAGTAAAATTCGTCATGTACTGTAGTATATATCCTTGCCATTACATAAGTAGAGGCAGATATTTATTCACTACAATGATCTACTAAACGTCTTATAAATAACTTCACGGTAGTTCAATTATGACATAATGAAAAAAAGAAATAAAAGAGGGAAAGGTAGTTCCTGTTTATGAACGCAATCTGTCTGCCAATGGAACTTTGTTACGTGGTATACTTTTCTCCGGTGTCCCCTTATTCAAACGTTCTTACCTGTTCTACTTTCATCCGATAAAACTGTTTTCAATACTGATCCCTATCGCTCAATGATCAGAGTCCATATAATGGTATAAGGTCATTGCGATTTTAATTAAGCCCGACATTTATTGCTGACACATGTAGTTGATGTGTATAAATACACTCGTTTCATTGCGTGTAGGTGTTCATCAAAGTTCTACACGCAAAGACGGGCTCTTTTGTGTCGACTATAAGGTAAGTCAAGACAATTTCCACGACTGAATCCCAGTTCTGGTTCATTACGTTCGCCACACAAATCGTGCGATGCAATTTTGCCTTACCCTACCGGACATCTTGCTTACCGACTCATACTTCTTCCATTATCTAAATAACTTCCTGCGCGAGAAAAGTTTGACAAAAATAACTTTTTAGAGTGTATCGGGTTCCGAACGTATGGAATCCTATGCAACTTGAATACAATTATCTAGTTATTTTATTTCTATTAATAAAGTTAAGTTTTACCTGATATATGAGAATTTAAAGTTACAGGTCTAAACAACATTGTTTTTAGCAAGCTAATAATGCATATGAAATACTCAGAATAAAAGGTTTTCTGGTTTCAATGCATTCTTAAGGTTGCACGTAGAATCAGATGGTGAATGATGTTATCTCAGGAATGTTCAATCGCTTCATCATAATATAATAAGCGTGAATGACAGAAAGTTGTAAACCAAATGACAGGACAACAAATTGAATTACGTGTGCAAAACATTATTGTCTCCTGTGGAGAAATTGGTAAAAAAAATATTTTTTCATTTGGTTCCATCTCCATTATGTTTTTTTTCTATTATTTTTACTCTTTGTGGATGCGTTTTTGCATCTCTATTTTCTTCAGTCGATCGGCCTGTCAGGTTTCATTTCCATCGATTCACGCGTAGATTGAATAGAGTTATCGTATAGTTTACATGGAACTGAGATTCTAGGAGATAATGTAGGTCTATTAATCGCAGTTTATTTTTTAAATAGCATCTCGTCGGTTGGTCACCCTTTAACATTTCGTTGGTCTGTTAAGCTTAGTTTCTAAGGCAGGTACGCTTAAGTAAAAATATTATTCATCACTATGTTTCGGAATTTTTTAGATGAGGGATGATAATTTATAGAATTTGGTATATACAGACTACTGTTTTACTATAGCAATTGGTAAAGCTACAACTCGTATTCATCTAAAAGTTTAGAACTTTTTGTTTCCAATAGATATTGCTTTTACATTACCCTGTGGACATGCCATAGAATGAATCACATAAATGCATCATTTCAAAAAGTATTGTGTGTCGGCAAAGAATTACAAAAGGATTGATGTGCCGTAAAACAAACCCAACAAAAATCAAACAGAAAAGCGGTGCAGATAAGTTTGGACTTTGATTCAAACTATTCATCGTATGAAGCAGATTTTGTTTTGTTTGGACAGTCAAAGCAGATTTTGTTTTGTTTGGACAGTCAAAGCAGATTTTGTTTTGTTTGGACAGTCAAAGCAGATTTTGTTTTGTTTGGACAGTCAAAGCAGATTTTGTTTTGTTTGGACAGTCAAAGCAGATTTTGTTTTGTTTGGACAGTCAAAGCAGATTTTGTTTTGTTTGGACAGTCAAAGCAGATTTTGTTTTGTTTGGACAGTCAAAGCAGATTTTGTTTTGTTTGGACAGTCAAAGCGAATTGTATGAGCGAAACGGGATGAGAATTAAATGAACACGTTGGGTGAAAAGGTCGACAATCGTCGCCATCTTGAAAAATGACTCAATCGCAATATAGACGCACATTTAATGTTACGTTTCATTGTCATCTCAATAAATTTACTCGATGTTACCCCTTATTGGTTGCAGCCATCGGACTATAAATATTCATGCGCTATACCCATTAATTTTGTATATATATATATATATATATATATATATATATATATATATATATATATATATATATATATATAATATGTTATTTATCTACCTCCCACAGAGGTAAGATGTGACACAAGGTCGGGAAAGTGGGATTTGATAAACCAGCGCCCGAGAAGGTGAGCACTCTGGCCATTAAAAATTGCTTGGGCAGCCCCGTCGGCATTCCCCGGTATGAGCGCCTTAGGCAGTAGCAATAACCTTACTCCTCCCCAAAGAGGGGAGGCAAAGCCTGGGAGGGTGGACCTCCTAGAACTGCACAGGACAAACCCACAGATCGACGTAAATCAAGCCCCGAAGGTCAAGACAATACCGGTCTATGGGGTGCAGTATCTATCGGAACAGATACTACACTTTGATCTCGATATATATATATATATATATATATATATATATATATATATATATATATATATATATATGTAGGTTCTTTCCAAATATGATCTAAAGTTAAGATCGGATTTAAACTCTCCCTGATGAGATCTCAGTTTATAACAGCTGTTGATCGATAATATCGACATACCAGTGTCGCAGATTTTGTACACACACACACACACACACACATATATATATATATATATATATATATATATATATATATATATATATATATAAAAATAATATCTTTTCATGTATACACGCATATAATATTATACGGTAATATAATATATTGGATATATATTTTTTAGTATTTACTTAAACTGTGCTAAATACTTGGCGACAGCTTAATAGTAGTATGGAAATATACTTATCCCAAGTAAACTACACAGACACGTTCTTGATTCATTCCCGAGTAATCACCAAGCTAAATACATGGATGTATTGTTTGAGATTGTCTTATATCTAAATAGTGTGTACTCGAGCAAACTAAACAATCAGATATCGAGCAATTATTTGAATTGGTCAATGGTATTAAGGAATAAAACGTTAATGCTTCCGTGTAGCTTACTTGCCATTAATATATATATATATATATATATATATATATATATATATATATATATATATATATATATATATATAATAATGGTAATAATCCAGGTGAAAAATATCCACAGGGTGGTAATCCAGAGAATTTTCACCGGTTTTATAAAAAAGTGCTCAATATCAAAATAGAGCTTTATATATGATAATTTTATTTACACAGACATGTACAAAATCTGCGACACTGGCATGTCGATGTTATCGATCAACAGTAACTATAAACTGAGATCTCATCAGGCAGAGTTAGAATCCGGTTCTCTCCAAATATGATCTGAGGTTAAGATCGGAAATCCGGTTCTCTCTAAATATGATCTGAGGTTAAGATAGGATTCTAACTCTGCCTGATGAGATCTCAGTTTATAGTAACTGTTGATCGATAACATCGACATGCCAGTGTCGTAGATTTTGTACATGTCTGTGTAAATAAAATTATCATATATATATATATATATATATATATATATATATATATATATATATAAAGTGTTGTTGAATATGACAGAAACCTTATGTTTGAATATCCTTTTGTGGATCGTCTCCATTTGCTGGCTTTTGTTTCGGTGGCGAATTGCCTGATGTATCTGCCATAAGTATAGGTGGCCTAAGTACTAAAGACGATGGTGTCTATGCTAATATTAATACGTAGTATTATCATTAACACTATGGTAGTTACCTGATTCCCGTGAAGATGAACCCGGATGGGTCTGAAAGTACTTGGAACACCTACAATTATGGCAGATTCTATCGGTCAATTCTCTACCGACCCTGATTCGGCAAATGGAAAGGATCCACACAAGGATATCCAAACATAAGTTTTCACGTGAATATCTTTGTTTCTATTTCACGTCAATAATTGAGACGTGAAAGAGATAGGGGAAAGGAAGAGAAAGTCACTTGCGGGACATTACGCGTTCGGAGCTAGACGATGCATAATTTAACTGTTGCGTATTTTTTTAATGAAAATGCGCTACAAAAGGCCGGAATGGTCAGTGTCGCAAGAAATGTCCATATATAAATTACACCAAAACAATCTAAATTCTCTGTTCGTGAACTCACCTATTTATGTTGTAGAGAAAAGTTTGGAGTGCGGATTGAACTCTACAGCTATATGAGGGCCCCTTAGATGCATAGCATGCAACTTAGAAGAAGAAGAAGAAGAAGAAGAAGAAGAAGATGAAGAAGAAGAAGAAAAAGAAGATGAAGAAGAAGAAGAAAAAGAAGAAGAAGAAGAAGAAGAAGAAAAAGAAAAAGAAGATGAAGAAGAAGAAGAAAAAGAAGAAGATGAAGAAGAAGAAGAAGAAGAAGAAGAAGAAGAAGAAGAAGAAGAAGAAGAAGAAGAAGAAGAAGAAGAAGAAGAAGAAGAAGAAGAAAAAGAAGAAGAAGAAGATGTCGGTGTTCGGACGTGCGTTTCATTAAGAATGAAATTAAATTTACGGATTATGTTCTTCTTGAATCGTGTTATTCCGTTCCAATAAAACCGGGTGTGAAAATAAACCAATCAAATGAAAGGATTCAAATGTATTCTTTAAAATGCGCCAGGTTTCTTTCTGGTTTAATAATCTGCAGTACTTCATAATATTGCACCGTCGGATTTTATAGAAATATTTATTTCTATTTCAATTAGTCCGGACAGTTGGTCGTTGGATGTCAACGAATTGAACTTTTTTCGCGCTTGTTTTAAATTGGATTTTCTTATCCCTTCATTTTTTCAGACAAATACAAACGCGGGAATTCATTTCATGATGTGTCCGTCGTAAGAAATAGAGTTGAGCTTGAAAATATCGAGAGGAATAAAAAAAAAAAATAATGATGATATTAAAAAAAGGGAATGATACAAAGGAAGGAAAGAAAATAAAAATTAGAAGAAAAGAAAGAAGAAAAAGAAGAAGAAGGAGAATAAGTAAACCACAGAGAAGAGGAAAAAGGAGGGGAAGAAGAAGAGGAAGAAAAAGGGCAACAAGAAGAAGACGAGGAAAACGATGAAGAAGAAGAAGAGGAAGAAGAGGAAAAAGAAAAAGAAGGAGAAGAAGAAGAAGAAGAAGAAGAAGAAGAAGAAGAAGAAGAAGAAGAAGAAGAAGAAGAAGAAGAGGAAAACGATGAAGAAGAAGAAGAGGAAGAAGAGGAAAAAGAAAAAGAAGGAGAAGAAGAAGAAGAAGAAGAAGAAGAAAAAGAAGAAAAAGAAGATGGAGAAGCAGACGAAAAAAACAGAAAAAGAAGAGGAAGAAGAAGAAAAAGAGGAAGAGGAAGAAGAAAATAAAAAAGAAGAAGAGGAGGAGGAGGAGGAAGAGGAGGAGGAAGAAGTAGCGAAAGGAAGGCAATGAAGGGCCGTCAAAGCAATATATATATTTATTGAAATGTGTATTTAGTCTTTTCTTCGGTAAATAAAACTCTTGCACAGTTTAATATAAGTGAAGTGAGCGAAATATATGAAACTCACGGGACCCCTGGAAATTCATCTACCTGTATAAAAACAAATCCCATGGATCAGTATGGTACGACTTTAATGACCGACTTGAGTTTCTTGTTGCCATTTGTTTTTGTTTTTTTTCAGAATTAAATAGTGACAAAAAGGACCTGGTGAAGGTTGCCAACATCCACATGAAAGTGATACTATGGAACCGACCGGATTCGAACTTAGCACAGCCGAGGATGGTGTCTAGTAGATAATTCAAACTCTCTATTTCGAACATATATGCAACGCTATATGACTAACAAAAGCGTGTTGTGTTGTATCGGCCTGCACCCTCTAAAGCTCGAACTGAGCCATCTATATTTGTATACGAGGCCTGTCTAAAAAGTAGCCGACCTATATTTGTATACGGCAAGAAATTGAACGTGATGATCTCTTTACGTCGACTTGATGTAAAAATTGATTTTCCATTTTAGCCATCGAAGTGAATCGTTTCGTAGATTGAAGCGTTGACTGTGGAAAAACAGAAAAATATCACCTAAAAAGGTTTCTAATGCTTTGTCGGCTTTGTTATATGCAGGTGTAACCTGAGTGTTATATAGAAAACACATGAAAAGTGTAACACGCGTTCATGTACAGCATAATCATAGGATCCTAGGAATAAAATTGCAGATGCGTGTCAGTGATGTGTCAGTGGTTCACGGAATGGTTGTTGCAACCATGTTATCAGTCCCTGTTGTTGATTATTTCACAACCGCTTCCGACCATTATTGGTATAATTTACTGTTAATTGTAATATATCCCTTGAAATAAAACATGTATGCAAGGTTTAATAATATACGTAAAAAATATCATTGCCAATTAAAATTTAAATAAATAAAACAAGAATATCACTTATTTATTTATTTATTTAAAATTGTGATATGGATTAAAAAAGGAGTAAATTACAAATATTCAAATAGAAGATTTTCGAAAATGTAATTGAGACGATAAAATTCGATTTTGGAACAATTCATTTTGAAATCGGTAAAGTTAGAATGTGTACATTAACAACATCGGAACTTTTCCAATTACATATTGGCATTGCATTTTATCTTTAGCAACCGGATTATGTAAGAAAAATAAATAAGTGTGGAAGGTGATAACGTCCAAGCGTATGATTATCACAGTTTTGGGGTTACTACTATCAACCCATCATCTCTGTATAGAACCAAGTCACTTGAGTCGAACTGTTTTGTTAAATTATACAAAAATATCTAAACATATTGATATCATTTTAAAATAAAACGTACATCTCGAAATGTTCACCTTACCCAATTCCTAACTCTATTTATTTTCCTCCCACAAGGTAAGATGTGACACAAGGTCGGGAAAATGGGGAAAAACCAGCGCTAGAGACTTTGAGCACTCTGCCCATTTAAAAATTGCCTGGGTAGCCCGTCGGCATTTCCCGGTAGGAGCGCCTCAGGCGATTAGCAATATACTAACCCCTTCTCAAAGGGTGAGAAGACAAGGTCTGGGAGGGTTCACCTCCTAAAACTGCACAGGACGGACAACCGATAGACCGGCGTAAATCCAGACTCGAAGGCCCGGACAATACCGGTTTATTAACGATCTCGTCATTAATTTTTCATTCTATTTGGGTTAATAAGGAAGGATTAGTTTTGTATAATTTAACAAAACAGTTTGACTTGGTTCTATATAGAGATGATGGGTTGGTAGTAGTAACCCAACGATCTTGCAAACACTGTGATAAATTTAAGAACAAATGTCTGATGCAATTAAGGACTACAGATTGAAATTAATTCTAGCATAAACATAGTAAAGACAGTCGATGTTGTTTTTGACTTAATAAATAACATATGAATAGTTTATGAAATATAATGCATTTCTCATTAGTGTACATCCCAGATATATCCACGCTTGTAATATTAAATAAAATCTAATATTCCATAATGTACACATTATTTGATAATATCAGTAATAAATGGAAATGAAGTATTGATTAATTGTATATATGAAATTTGTTGGTTCAATATCTTGTAAATCAAATGAGTAGTAATTGTGAATAAATAATTCAAAATTCAATTTGGTATTTTCGCACTTTTAATTAACATGTACGAGCTTGTAAAATTTGATTTTTTGTCTATTTCTCATTTAATCATAAAATATTTGGGTCAATAATCAATGATTGTTTTTTGTCTGATTTAATTACACAGTTTGACTAAAGTGACTTGTATCTATATAGAGATGATGGGTTGATAGTAGTAATCCAAAGATCCTTTAAAAGTTATACTTTTAAAGGTTATTCACTCTTGTATGGATGATATGTAAGACAATTACTTATAAAAAACATAATAATGCATGTATAAAACTCACTAGTAAAAATTCTAATCCTAACCCTACGCAACTTAAATATAATTCTCATGACTCTCAATTATTTCCTCTACAAAATATCTGATTTACAAATCATTTAGCAAGCAAATAAAGGTAATGCCAAGGAGTAACATAATATGGTGAAAAAATACATAGGATCTATTACATCAATACGAAACTATTTCATTACACTTTTTCATCAAAATAATACAAAGGATTGAAACATTTTCTAAAAGAAGAATATGTGTTCGTCATCAAAAAACGCGTTCTCCATCTTAATGAAAAAATAACTACCTTAAAATTTAAATGTGTACATACAGTAGCACTATTGTGACACAGAGGCGTCTCCACGCGTAATTTTCAGTTGCGGAAACGCCATGACTCTATCCGGAACGGTGTTGGCACTGTTGTAGGACCACACACTCTAATTCGTTTGGATCAGTACCTCGTCAATTGCCTTGGCCCCACGTTGATCAGTTCGGAGCCGGTTCTTCTGGACGAGAGGTTAGAGAACATCTGTTTGAATCAATTATTAATTAAACAATTAATTGTTCTCTTGCTTCATTGAGTTTGCAGCTGAAATAGAATTCTTAATCAAAAAATGAAGACTTTAGTCTTTTTTTTATAAAATATATAATTTATTCTTTAAAATCCATTTATACTTCCGCTTAGTAGTCGCGCATCGATTGCAAACTAATTAATCTGTTTGAAACAGAATACATTGAATTCTTTGAATTCTTTTTAGTATTCCATACCAGTCTGCGACGATCAGTCCGACAGATGGTGGGTTGGGCCGTTATGGTTTCTACTGAACTTGCTCTGTTGGGCTGAGGTATTTATTCTGGGTAGTCATAGAGGATCCACCCTTCCATGATTTATCTTCTCTTTTTAATAAGGGTTGGGTTATGGCCAATCGCCTGAGGCGCCCCTACTGTACAATGCAAACGTAACTGCTCAATCATTTTTTGCGGGGCCACAGTACACTATGTCTTGTGTGCTGGCCTATTATCCCAACGTTCCGGCCTTTTTCAGTGGTGGAAGGGACGTGGATACTTGAAACAGAATACAACAAAAATAACAGTTGTCAATCAAAAAAGCACCCATTTCAATCCTTTTCGTCCGCATGGCACTCCTGAGAAATGGTAACGTGACCCTGGCTTATCTGTTTGGCCTACCGCACTCATTCACCTATCGGCTATCCCATTATGGGTACGGAGGAGAGGGGTGATTAATAGCCTCTCAGTTACTTATCAAAGTCATTGTCCCTTTTAATTGGTGAGACTTTCACACCTCAAAAAGATATTCTGAGCATGCCTCTTCGGCCATGTCTGGTCAAAGGTTCCTTGTTCCAGAGAAATAATTTAAAATGGCTGCTTGTAAACCTGTCTACCCAACTATATTTACTATATAAATATATATATATAACAATAATAAATATTTACAAGGGGCTTATCTTAATACTTTACGACATTTTCACGGTAGATCCGATCTCCAGAAGCATACTCATATCCTATACGTCTGTATATATTCGAATGCACGTTCAAATAAATACTAGTGTATATATTTGATCTTGAATACCTACTCAGTTGATGGTAATACGATTTTGAATATAGAATATGCAGAGAAACTGCAGTAATATCTCAGATAAGCCACTTTTAATAATTTGTTTATTGTTAAAAGCTCTATCTGAAAGGATACGGAGCTTCTAGATGCGAAAAATCTACGCTCTTTGCTCGGTTTTATTCAGATACCGAATAGTTTATATTTCATGTGATATATATATATATATATATATATATATATATATATATATATATTATGCATTCATTGTTAAAAATAACAGAATTCGTCTGTTTAATCATACTTTTTTCTCTTTTTTTCAATTTTTCTGACGGCTTTTTTTGTATTAAATTTTTTTTTAATTAATAAATGTTTCATAGGTTTCACGAACGTTTTCGATTCTTCGTCGAATCATCGTTAAATGTCAAAAGAAAATGAACAAAAAAGTTGGAGAAAGAAGAGACTTTTAAAAAGACAGTGGAGAAATGCGCATAGAACGTTTTCCGCATTGTTTAGGAAGTTGTTGACGATTTAATTTCAGCAACGCTGGATGGCATCACAGAACTCATTAGAACTCGCATTAAGTTAAACATTTTTAAAATTCTCTTCTTTCCCAGGTTTATTGTTAGGAATGTATAATTTTAGCGTTATTAACTAGAATTTGTCTTGAATCAAAAAGGACCATCAGAAAAATTGAGAAAATAAAAAGGTATAATTAAACAGACGAATTCTGTTATTTTTAACAATGCTTGCATGAATAAGAAAATGCTGCCTAAATACACGCACACACAATATATATATATATATATATATATATATATATATATATATATATATATATATATATATATATAGGGTGTCCAAAAAATGTCCGCTTGAATCGTTATAACTCGGTCAATTTACTGCTTTTTACTTGCAAACAAGATTGATAGAAGAGTTAGAATACATATTTTCAAATACGTATAGTAAAAATAACAAAATATTTAAAATTATCGTTTAATATTAATTTATTAATTTAATAATAATGTAAAATCTACTTGGAGTAATTTAAGAATTTCTTACGTTAAGCCGAACCCGGGTATAGGTTCGGGTTAATTTATGAACATGGTAGAGGAAATTTTGCAAGACGTTTGTAGATCCAATCTATCATGATATGAAAGGTGTATTGAGCAGAACGGGTTAGAGTTTGGATTAATTTTATGAACATTCTAAAATTACCCCAAGTTGATTTTCTATGTTTTTGTTAATTTTATTGTCAGTATTTTTGAATGTGTATTCTTACTTTTCTATCAATATTGTTTGCCAGTGAAATTCAGTAAATTGAACGAGTTATAGCGATTCAAATGGTGCATACATTTTCTCTCTCTCTCTCTCTCTCTATATATATATATATATATATATATATATATATATATATATATATATATATATATATACATGTGGATCCGTATATGTACTTCTAGATTTGTATATTTATATGCATGTGTGAATGGCAGCTAGGGTGAATGGGTACGCTGAAGAAGAGGGATGCGTATCTGAGTGCTTTCTGCTTGGATACCAAAGTACTTCTACCGAATTTTTATAGGTTTCTGTTTTTAAAAAAAAAAGGTATAAAAAGGGAAATGCAATTTTCTACGACAGGTAGACATCCTACGATGATTTATCACCTTGGCGCACATTCAATCGAAAATGTGAGGATGCACATTGTCGGATTGTCTAGACATTTAACGGAAGAGTGAAAGCGATGATATTTCACCGAGTGATATCACTCATGCGACGGCGTGGATAAACACAATTTCGGCCGCGCCACTCAACGCGCTAAGTTAGGAAATAAATCAAAAACGCTTTCAGAGTTAACTTTCGCATGAGACGCGACGAAACACTTGAAATCGAAAACGTTATAGCTGGGAATATTATTGGCGATCGCTTTATGTATTCTATTTAAAACGATGTTATCGCCATTACGTTATGTCAGAGCTATTATAATTTAGTAGATAAAATAAACACAAGCATTTGAAAAACATAGACATGTTCACTGTTGGAGATTTTTTTTTCACACGAAGTTACGATTTAAATATTCCTTTTATTTACAACTAGCAGGGTTACCCGGCGCTGTCCGGGACCCTAACAATACAAAATAGAATAAGTTAAATAGCGTGTGTTACATCCTTATATTAAAACTTCCATCTCTCTCCCTCTCTCTCTTTTTTTTCACACGAAGTTACGATTTAAATATTCCTTTCATTTAAAACTAGCAGTTTTATGGCCCCCGGGCAACGCCGGGTAGCCCTGCTAGAATAAGTTAAATAGCGTGTGTAACATATTTATATTAAAACTTCCATCTCTCTCATCCTCTCTCTCTCTCTCTCTTTCTCTCTCGCTCGCAGTCTCTTAATCTACCTCTATTTCCCTCTCCCCCATTTTACCGTCTCTCTCCCCAACCCTCTCTTTCTCCTCAGCCCAGCCCATCCCTCTCTCCTGTTTTAATGTGTAGAAAAATTAAAACTGTAATTCCTTTACCGGAGCTATCCCTTTGAAATGTAATAGTGTAATCTTACATTTATTCCTCCTGTACAACGCCGAGTAGAACAAAACACAATGAAATTATTGATGCCGGGCAATTCCGTTCCCTTCACCCGCTTTCACAATAATATGAAAAGAAATGATGTTGATAATGATAATCGTCCAAGGACATTTAAATGGAATACTATAATTTACATTAAATGCTTCCGGACATTTTCAAGTAGAACAAAAGATGATGCCCCCCCCCCCCTCGATTAACGGATAAACTGGCAGAAAGATAATTTCGTAAGTAGACGAATATTTTTCCAGATATAAAGTTATTGAGATAGATGGGCAGATGGATATATAGAAATGATGTATAGATGGATATATGGAATGATGTATAGATGGATATATGGAATGATGTATAGATAGATATATGAAATGATGTATAGATGAATATATGGAATGATCTATAGATGGATATATGGAATGATGTATAGATGGATATATGGAATGATGTATAGATAGATATATGGAATGATGTATGATGTATAGATAGATATATGAAATGATGTATAGATGAATATATGGAATGATGTATAGATGGATATATGGAATGATGTATAGATAGATATATGGAATGATGTATAGATAGATATATGGAATGATGCATAGATAGACATATGGAATGATGTATAGATGGATATATGGAATGATGTATAGATGGATATATGGAATGATGTATAGATAGACATATGGAATGATGTATAGATAGATATATGGAATGATGTATAGATGGATATATGGAATGATGTATAGATAGATATATGGAATGATGCATGTATATATATATGGAAAGATGTATAGATAGATATATAGAAGAATCTTGAACATGCATGTCTAATACAATGATGTCGAAACTCTTTCTCTTCAAACTAATTAATGACGCCATAGAATGATCCACATGCTGATAACGACCATTCATTCGAATGAGCGGTGATTATCCAAATTCCAAATAGGATCATCCTCTTGTAGAATTAAAAAGAAAAATGCAAAACTGTCGTTTTGCAGGAAGTCAAACTCCGAATTCGGTCAGCGGGGAATATTGTTGTTGGAGGGCTTCTCATTAGACAACCCCAATATTGATTGAAAGGTCAAAGACACAAACGGAAAGAATAGATATCTTTAAGATACGTCACTTCAATATGTGTGTATAGCAATGAAAATATGACAGACGGACAGAGCATCACACAGAGAAGGCATTGCCAAGGCTGCTGCAAAGTAGGTGGGCTCCCTATCTCTACAAAGCAACCATCCGCCCATGCATGGAGTATTGTTGCCACATCTAGGCGGGTGCATCATATGCTAGTCTCTCCCTCTTAGACAAGGTCCAAAAAAGAGTCGTCAACTTGATAGGTCCCTCACTATCCACAAGGCTCCGGCCCCTCTCCCATCGCCGCAATGTTGGTTCCTTGTGCCTTATTTACAAGTACTCTAATGGATTGTGCTCTGATGAGCTTGCTGCTCTGGTTCCCCTACGACGTAAATTCACTAGACCAACCCGACAATCTTCTTCTTCTTTCATGTGAATCAGATGATTCTGGTGTTGGCATTAGTTTCCCCGATGTTTTTCTAGTTAGAAATCTTTCTGGAAAGACATCGGGTACTTACGCAAAGGACCACGAGAAAGTTGCAAACATCCCTAAATGAAGGTGATATTGTGGAACCGACTGGATTCGAACATGGAACACCCAGGTCTTCAGTCCGTGTCGATATCCACTTAACCACCATTACCTCCCAACCCGACAATCTGCTAAATACCATCAATACACTGGCGAGGTCCCCAGATGCCGAACAGCGTTCTACTCCAAAAGCTTCTTTTCTCGTGCTGCTGGACTCTGGAACTCCCTCCCTGCTCCCTGCTTTCCTGACGTTACTGACATGCAGAAATTCAAAACTAATGTAAACAGACATCTCGCTGCGCAGCTCCTAAATTAGGTTGACCCCCCCCCCAAAAAAAAAATCATCACCTTTTTTTTCTCAGTAGCCCCTCACGTCTACAGTGGCGGCCTGCCTTATTTGGGGTGAACTATGTTTTTTAAAAACTTGTTATTTGCAAATGTAAGCAGGAGAAACGAATTAGAATATTTTAAATTGAAGCGTGACAGTCCAACCGACGGACACACCTTCTTTAGATATCCTAATATTTCCCTCCTCGCACCGCATGGAAGATGTGACACAAAGACGAATTAATTCGTTGGGGTCGAAGGGAGGTTGCACCGAACGGAAATTACGCAAACCACGTGATTTTCTAGGAAGGGCTTCCTCCTTTTCTGCCTCGTTCATTTCTTGGCCTTAGCCGGCGAGACTGGAACTTTAACATTTAAAAGTCTTAATAGTAGAGCCATTTTTGGAATTACAAGATTGTTGTCATCCTGCGAGAAGCAAGTGCTGCTCGAGCGTTGAACACTATCAACAACATAACACTTGCCTCCGCCTCTCGGGTAAGTGTACATTAATTTCAATTACTGTATGTAGTGATTTCCCGCGGCCGTGTGGGCACAGCCGTTAGGCTCGTGATTCTAGGCTCAATCTACGAATTACGTTCGGGCCTATACGACCGCTTGCAACCACTATTCCTGCACTGATGAGATTCGAAACCTGAACCGACGTCGTCTGTAGGTATAAAAACATTTTAATATTTAAAAATATGTATGTATATATATAGAGAGAGAGGGAGTAAGAGAGAGAGGGACGTATATCATTCTGTTACTCTATCTTATATATCGATCTATTAATTTTTAAGTACGAGAACACTTGATCGAATCCAATTCAATAATATGATAAAACTCAATCTATACGATCTTCCCCGAAAGCTTAACTTATTAGTGTGTACATTATTTAGTTGTGATTCTTCATCCATTTCTTGCTCAACGTGTCAGCTGTGTCTTCGAATCTTTTGCGATGTTTCGTTTGAAGATTACAAAAATATAAGATAAATATGATTCATTGGATATCAAACCACCTGCGTTATTCGAACGGAAGTTGTCATAATTATTCTACGATGGGAATAATTGTAACCAACAGAATAAGCTATCAAGTTATTTGTATTTACACCCTACATACATGTTGTATTTCGTATAGATATATTAAATTATATGCAAATTGCATTATGTTGCGATCTAAGTATACTTGTTACATCTATCCACGCTGATGATTCATAAGCGACGACGAAACTACTTTTTGTGGATGACTATATATATATATATATATATATATATGTATATATATATATATATATATATATATATATATATATATATATATATATATATATTGCAGGTTCGAATGATTTCGATGGGAATCCGAGTAAGAGAGCTCAATGTACATTTAAACAGAGCATGAATAAATGTTAAAGAGAAAAAAATAAACACATTCTGGTTGTACACATTATGACTTATTTCGACCTAGATCGGTCTCATCAGATGTATACTAAACCACATTTAGAACATGAATCATATATATATATATATATATATATATATATATATATATATATATATATATATATATATATATATATATATATATACATAGTTCACCCCAAACAAGGCAGGCCGCCACTGTAGACGTAACGGGCTACTGAGAAAAAGGGTAAGAGTTTACGGAGAAGGGTCAACCTACATTGGGAGCTGTGCAGGGAGATGTCTGTTTACATTAGTTTTAAATGTCTGCATGTCAGTACCGTAAGAAAAAACAGGGAACAGGGAGGGAGTTCCAGAGCCCAGTAGCACGCGGGAAAAGAATGAAAAATGGTACAAGAAACCCACGGAACTTACATACACCAATTTGACCGATATACTAAATGGACTATTCGAAAAATTGAAACAATTAAAAAAAGTAAAAAAAGTCTTAGCAAGCAAAAACATACTGTGTTATTTAATGATGTTTGTCTAAATTAAAATGTGTTGCCGAAATACACACAATATAGACATTTGTATACTTAGGCAGCACTTTTTCGTTGATACATATTTGATTAAACAACAGTGACAATTCCTGCTTGTTTCCTTTTTGATCCATATTTTCAAGTTGGCAAACCAACGATCTGATGTTCTGTTTAAGTGTGAACAGAAACTCGCCTAAACTGCAAACGTTTTCGATCCCCATGGGTCTTAATCATGCACGTGAGGAGATTCTTCCTATTTCTGGTTTGGTCGGATTAATTAAGCGAGTGCTAGGGTTATTGTTTAAGTTACTTTTGTGGTCTTTAAATAAGATATAGGCTCCCTTAGCTTTTAATTTACTAACTTTGTCGCTAATTTTTTAGTTTATCGGTGATTTGTTTACTGATTGATTAACAAGCTAGCCTGGTATATAAAAACACCCGACAAAAATAGCTCCATGCATTTTAGCCTGAAGATTTCCCCCGGTGATGAAACGTAGCTTAATTGCCATGAATATATTTTCATAGCGTACTACCTAGCTCTACTTACGTATCAAGCACTGTTGAAGTAAATACTGAAAATTGATACGTAATTATATCTCCTTATAATATTTCATGTGGATACATGAAATAGTAATATATATATATATATATATATATATATATATATATATATATATATATATATATATATATCACCTTAATTTGTGTTCCACATCGCATCTTCTCGAAACACCTGCTGAATCTAACGCGACGGCGGAAATGAACACCATTCCAAAAGAAGACTTCCAGAGGTGTTTCCAGTAAACCTCGTATATATATATATATATATATATATATATATATATATATATATATATATATATATACATATATATATATATATATATATATATTAATTGTCGAGCACTGTCTTAAATTATAAAAAATCTGAGGTCGTCAAGCTATTGAAGCAAAGCTTACACGCCTGCATGTTTAAGCACTCTTTGATCTCGGAACGTTTTAACCCTGCTGCTGGATTTAAATGTATCTTAATTTCAGTAATATAATATAATATATATATATATATATATATATATATATATATATATATATATATATATACGAGGTTTACTGGAAACACCTCTGGAAGTCTTCTTTTGGAATGGTGTTCATTTCCGCCGTCGCGTTAGATTCAGCAGGTGTTTCGAGAAGATGCGATGTGGAACACAAATTAAGGAGTGGTTCAACCGATTCAAAAATGGCCGCACATCAACGGACAGTGACCAGCGTTCTGGCAGGCCCCAAACTGCTCGAAGTGCACTGTTGGTGAGAGGGTGCGAAAAAAGAGATGATGCGGAACGCGACGGCGTAGATGAAAACCATTCTAAAAGAAAACTTCCAGAAGTTTTTCCGGCAGTGGATAGATCGGCGGGCTAAGTGTGTGCAAGCACAAGGGGCCTACTTTGAAGGGGATTAGCGCTCCGACACCGTCACGTATTTGAAATATTTTTTTCTCGACAAAGATCGGATACGTTTTAGACAGACCTCGTATATATGTCTTTTATATGTCTTTTTTTTGTATAGATTTATTAATTTGCATACACCTTGCATACACTTTTCACTGTCATCTATTGCATCGATAGCAAACAAATTTCCAGCCTGGAGAACATTTTTAGTTGTTGAACTACCATTCACCACCTGGATTTTTATTTAATCAACCTCTTTGATTGTATGACTTGGATGAACTGTATAAGTTTAACAAGAAAGTATGTTTTGGCCGATATATTTGATGTTTTATATACTTTTATGTATGTTTTATATATATTTTTTTATATATTTTCAAAGTTTAATTCTATTACCTGCAGTAATGTCATTGCAGTAGTGGTCCACTTAAAAGAAGATTTTCATGAGTTAAGGACTTTGTAAAGGACTCATGAGTTAAGGACTTTGAACATTGAATTCTAATAAAATTTGATTCGCACCTTATTCTATTCTTTCACTTTATCCAGTGCTATATATATATATATATATATATATATATATATATATATATATATATATATATATAGAGAGAGAGAGAGAGAGAGAGAGAGAGAGGAATATATATATATATATATATATATATAGAGAGAGAGAGAGAGAGAGAGAGAGAGAGAGAGTGAAATGGATAAATATTTGAATTAAATAGATATAGAAGTATTTACAGAAAATAATTGATACTTTAAAACTGAACAAGATAGACTTTATCCTTTTCAGGATAATTATAAGTATTGTAGAATAATTAGCACAAATTTCCGGTGGGAAAACGCAGGTGTCATTACATGGAATAAATATTACTTATAAAGATATCTGTCATTTTCAAACATAATAAGATTTATTTTTTTAAAAAAACAGAACTAGCGAAAACATCCAAAGATTAGCGCATGCGCAAACACACTGACAGACGACACATTTGAATGAATCATCTGATTATTTTAATTAGACTTTTCTTTTGGCAAATGTGGCAGTTATCTTTTAGTCGACTTCTATTACTATATTATTAAATTTATTTCCGGGAAGTTGTCGGTTATTTGAAAGATATATACCTGGAGAGCAAACTGCAACAGTGAAATCGATAATTAGAAAGCGGAAATAGAAATAGAAACGTATATGATTTTTTCCAAAGGCAATTAAAATAATATATACATGTATATATTATATATTTCTATATCCATATATAAAGAAGATGAAATAATTAAGAAAATGCGAGTAATTTATCCATATGGTCTAAATGTAAAAATAAAAAAAGATAATTTACAAGACGAATCAGAAAATGTAGGGCGATTGTATCCAGCTTTGCCTCGCTACGGTACTAGAGATAGAACACATGTAAATAGGAACAATAGAGAATCTGCCGTTTCATGCGAAGAATTTTTTAAGAAAACTAAAGAGATTATCATGAATAATATTTCCGAGTCTTTTAATTACATTAGAAAACTTCTTAATAAAACCAAGAAAAAGGTATTAAAAGACATAGCATCTAAGATATTATTAAACCCGGATATGATATATAGGATAGAAGAACTTCCTCAATGGTATGAGTATATCATGGATATAATCGATACAAAATTATACAAGCCACCTGCTGAGGGTATAAAAAATAAACCTCGAAATGTTTGTGTAGTCCTATATGAAAATAAAGGATTTGATGATATAAATCTGCCTAAAATATTTAATAATCCAGAAATCATTCAGTCACTGCCCAATGAACTTAAAAAAGAGGAACAGGAACCAATAGTAACATATAAACTAGGGCAAACTATCCGGAATAAGGTTTTTAACTATAAACAAACTGTAGAGAATTTAAATATTAATGATAATGATGAAATGTATATACCATCATGTGAATGTGAATCCTCCCCTTTATGTAATACTGACATAGGGCATATAATTACCGGTAATCTAGCGATAGTTAAAAATTCTAAATTAAGAAAACTCTTAAGTAAAGGCCCAAACTATAGAGAACCTAAATGTTTAAATTATGCGAAATGTGTTAAGGAAATAAATAAAGCGTTAGATAATTTCACTGCATCCATGTCTAAAAAACATAAACTATTACACTCTACATTTGACGCATGGAAAAATAATGTACTTAGATTCGTAAATAAAAAAGTAGAACGTTTAAAAGAATTTAAACACCCTAAAAGAACGAATCCCCTCCTTAGAAATCCACAAATAACGACGGAGCTTGAAATGCTTCAAAATAGGTTTGTAATAGTTCCTATTGATAAGGCGACAAATAACATAGCTTTTATCTGTAAAAAGTATTATATACAACGCTTATTGCTAGAAGTGGGAATAATAGGTGAAGTTTCAGATACTTATAAATTAAGTAATAATAAAAGCGATAACATTATTATAAACAATACTGTTATTTGTGAAAAATTAGGATTAAAATTAGAAGAAAAATACAAAAAACTTCCATCTATGTATTGGATACCTAAAATGCATAAAACACCAGTTGGCGCCCGTTTCATTGTTGCCTCAAAAATGTGCATCACTAAACCCTTAAGTAAGGCTGTGTCTAAAATCTTTAAATTAATTATAAACCAAATAAATAATTTCCATAAAAAAAGTAAATTCTATAGTCATATAAACCTATTTTGGGTGGTAAATAATTCCGATCTAGTAAAAGAAAAATTAGATCGTATTAATTCTCGTAAACAGGCTAAATCAATCTCGACATACGATTTTAGTACATTATATACAAAAATACCCCATAAAGAACTTATTAAAGAATTAGGTAATACTGTAGATTTAGCTTTTGCAGGAGGAAAAGGTAAATACATAGACTTTGCAAAATCTAAAGCCTTTTGGTGTAAAAATAAAAATGGTAAGACGAGTGTATCCAAAACTGGTCTGATAATGCTTATAAGTCACCTTATAAAAGAAAGTTACTTTCAAATAGGGAATAAATTATTGCTCCAAACAATAGGTATTCCAATGGGTTTGGACCCGTCTCCATTTTGGGCAGATCTATATTTACATAGACTGGAATATATATATATGTCATCACTAATAAAAAATGATATATCTAGAGCGTATAGTTATCATGGATGTAGGCGATATATTGACGACCTTGTTTGCATTAATGATAGCGAAGAGTTTGCAAATACTAAACATTTAATATATCCTAAAGAGTTAAAATTAAACTGTGAACATAAGGGAACACAAGCTACTTTTCTTGATTTGGATATAAAAATTGAAGATAAAATATTTATCTATAAACTGTTTGATAAAAGAAATTCATTCCCTTTTCGTATCGTGCGAATGCCATATAAAAATAGTACTAGCCCTGTGTATATATTTTACGGGAGTATTATGTCTGAATTTCTGAGAATTGCTCGTGTTACCTTAAAATTAGTAGATTTCATGCCCCCAATTTCTGATCTAATAATAAGAATGATTAACCAAGGTGGCGATCAAAATAAAATATTTGGACAATTAAATAAGGCAATTACTCGCCATCCTGATGCTTTTAAATCTTATCAAATTAATCAAAATAAACTGATAGAACAAATCATAGTATATATAAATAGAAATTATATAATATGAATAAACGTATATATAACACATCTGCTAATTATAATAAGAAAAACAATAAAAATACAGTAGAAAGAAAGAAAGAAATGTTAAAAAGAAGAAGAAGAAGAAGAAGAAGAAGAAGAAGAAGAAGAAGAAGAAGAAGAAGAAGAAGAAGAAAACCGTTCATAACTATGAACGCTGATTTTTAAACACCGGGAGTTGGTAAATAAGAAGAAGAAAAAGAGAACAAATTAACGGTTAACTTACAGACGCAGATTTGAAACAATGAGAAAAGAAAAAAGTCGACTGTTGTGAACGCAGATTAGAAAAACTATAGTGAGCGAGGAGGATTAATATTTATTTGCGGGTTGACAACAGCGGGGAGATGGACAACAAAGTTGGACGAGGGAGAGGAGAGGGAGCTAAAGGTATATATATGTGTGTGTGTATGTAATATATATGTATATATATATATATATATATATATATATATATATATATATATATATATATGTATATACATATTTATTTATTTATCTTTTATTTTTTGATGTGTTGATTTTTTTTTTTATATTTATAATATAAAACTAAAAATAATACATTAATCACTTAAATAATAGTGTCATGGATTCGTCCAAACACTTTAAAATGCAACAACATTTTTGTGAGTAACGGATAAATTTTATTAGACAGACGAACAGCGCAGGTAAACATTTTTTTATTTATTTATTTATTTATTATTTTTATTTATTTTTTTTATGTTTTAAATAACTAATATAAGTTAGCAAAACATTTATATGGAACAAAACGTAGATTTAGTATAAGGAACGTTTATGTTTTTGTCTTTTAAGGGAAGTGGGGTCTGATCAACTCTGCTGGGAAGCCATGAAATTAAATACTGTCTTGTTTTTAAATTCCCGAAACAGTTTTTCATGGTAAACAACTGATGATCCCTTAAAATAGTGTTAGAAACTAACTAATATAATAACTGTAAAAAATAAATTGACTTACATGAGTGATTTTCCACTGGAAGACTTGAGACTATATGTTTTTTTTTGTTGTTTTTTTTGTTTTTTTTTATATAGTTTTAATGGTTGAGAAACTTCCGAGACTATATATATATATATATATATATATATATATATATATATATATATATATATATATATATATATATATATATATTTCGCGGATTCTTGGGATCTGATATTGCAGTATTCGTCTCCCAAGAATGGAAGCGTTGTTTATTCAAGTAAATAAACCTAGTATCAACCATGCTCGTTATGAGGGGGGCGAAGGTATGTTGAAGCGTTGGTTAAGTGGTATTGAAATGTTTTTTAAAAACGTCTTCGTAATAAATTCACCAATCATTTATTTTGCATACTTATTCATCCGCCTGAAGATGATCGACGTCGGTCGAAAACGTTCGCGAAAATATGGCGATTTTTTAATACAACATGGACGACAATACCACATCGGTCGTACGACGTATCGAAAAAACTAATCAAAAAATAAATAAACAGAAGCTGTCGCTACTGTTTAACCAAACATGAATATATGTATGTATATACATATATATATATATATATATATATATATATATATATATATATATATATTAGGGGAGGTCGATTTTGAAACTGTAAATTATCGCACTCGAAGAAAGTTGCCAAATAATGTCAAAAGTGACCACAAGAAATATTTTTCTTCAAAACTTTGTATTTATTTGAGCATTGCAACTTTAAGATCAAATAAATCGAGATTTTTTATCACTGCCTAGATTTCACCGGCAGATGTGTCGCCTTAAATTAAACCCGGGTTTTAACAAAAAAAAGTAATACATTACTTTATAATAAATATTTTAAAGTTTATTATTATTTTTCTTAAGAAATTAAATGTACATATTCAAATTAAAAAGGAATAAAACACTATAATATTTAATGTTATATATAAATAATTATTTGTTTACATAGGCGTTTTATTTATTGGATATTTTTTATGGTATTCACCGGTTGAAAATTCATCGGGCGAATTTGAGTTCCCATGTTGATTCTGTGTTTTGTAAACTGTTTACACATTTAATTATCACAAATATATATTGAATTGTCGAGCGCTGGCTTATCTAATCCCACTTTCCCGACCTTTTGTCACACCTTACCTTGTGGGAGTTAGATAAATAAAAACTAGTTCAGCCAGGGGGTTTTACCCCACCAAATAAACCGGTATCGTCCGGGCCTTTGGGTCTGGATTCACGCCCGTCTATTGGGGCTTGTCCGTCCTGTGCAGTTCTAGGAGGTGCACCCTCCCAGGCTTTGCCTTCCCTCTTTGGGGAGGAGTACGTTTATTGCTTACTGTCTGAGGCGGCCCTACCGGGGAATGCCGACGAAGCTGCCCAGGCAATTTTTAAATGGCGAGAGTGCTCACCTCTCGAGCACTGGCTTTCTCATCCCACTTTCCTGCCCTTGTGTCAATCTTACCTTGTTGGGGGTAGATAAATAAAATCTAGTTCAGCCAGGGGTTTTTACACCACCAAATAAACCGGTATCGTCCGGGCCTTTGGGTTTGGATTTACGCCCGTCTATTGGGGCTTGTCCGTCCTGTGCAATTCTAGGAGGTGCACCCTCCCAGGCTTTGCCTTCCCTCTTTGGGGAGGAGTAAGTTTATTGCTAACTGTCTGAGGCGCCCCTACAGGGGAATGCCGACGGGGCTGCCCAGTCAATTTTTTAATGGCCAGAGCGCTCACCTCTATAGCGCAGGCTTATCTAATCCCACTTTCCTGACCTTGTGTCACATCTTACCTTGTTGGAGGTAGATAAATAAAACTATTTCAGCCAGGGGTTTTTACCCCACCTAAAATATATGTATTGGAGTTGATGGGAGAATGGATAAGGACACATTGATGTATAAGGAAATTGTGGATGAAAATAGACAGAGAATTATGAAAAAAACTAAGGGACCAGAACACCATTTAACTTTTACAAAAGAAACACCATGTGAAAGTAAATATCTGACACACAGAGTTCTTCCTAATAGTGGTGCAACAGGTGCTGTTCATGCAGATCAAGTGGTGGATGTTTTGTATGAATTCCACAGTGAGAACAGTATCAAGGCTATACTTGTTGACAACACTAATACCAACACAGGTTGCGAAGGTGGAATGGTTGCAATTTTAGAAAAAAAACTTTTTAAAAATCTTCACACAATTGGTTGCTCTTTGCATCATAATGAACTACCTTTCAGAGCCCTTTTTAAAAACATAGATGGTTGCGCAAAGGGCCCTACAACATTCAGTTGCCCTCTGGGGAAATTATGCTCAAATGATTGCCATGATTTACCCCAAATATCATTTTCCACTATTAGCAATCCTCTAGAGTCAATTTTTAAAATTGATGAAATACATGATCTTAGTTCTGACCAAAGACTCCTTTATGAATACACAGTAGGTATTTCTAGAGGTAAGGTTGACTCTAGATATGCCTCCTGGAAAATTGGTCCTTTAAACCAAGCAAGATGGTTAACTTTGGCCATCAGGCTCATGTGTTTATGGACTTGTGGTGCATACCCACAAAGGCACACAACAAAACTACACTATGTAGTAAATTTTATTGTAAATGTGTATGCCACTTCTTGGTTTGAAATTAAAAGAAATAGTAAATTCCACAATCAGTAAGTGCACATTTTTAATATGATCCAGAGGATTAAGGAGCAGCCTCAGGAAATCCAAGATATCACATTTAGAAATATACAAGGTAATACATTTTGTTTACTGCCTGAAAACTTTCTATATTCCATGGTTAAATCTGAGGAGATTGAAGTAAGAGAAGAAGCTTTAAAAAGAATTTTGGCCATTAGGTAAGTAATATTTATTCATATATCTCTGACTCAATTATTTATTCCAATTTATAGAATGATTTTTAAAGATTTTATCTAATTTCACCATAATTATTAAAGCAGTACAGATTGGAATTTTTTAATAATTCAATTAATTAATTTGTTCTTTCAGGAGTGAGGAGTCAACCAGAAAAAGATTAAAAAGAATACTACCTATTAATTTTAATGCCACACATGGGACACAATTAATAGATTTAAAATTATGCGGCATTTTTGAACCACCAATGACCGAAGATTTTACTGAATCTGAACTTCGAGAATCGTTGATGAATGGAACTAAGCTTGACTTGCCAGATTTGCCCTCACATTCTTAGGGTGTGGAACGGGCAGTTAAGTTAATAACAGAAGCTTCACAAACTGTACATGGTTTTGAAACAAGGCAGCAACACATTACAGCCAAAGTTTTGAGTCAGAAATTGAGACCAGCATTTTTGTCTAAGGGGTCTTATATGGAGCAATTTGACTCTCTATATTAAGCTCCATTAAAATAGTGTTAGGTTTTTCCTTGTTTCTTTGCTTGTTATATTTTCACTTATAACAGAAAAAAATCATTTTTTTAGGTATTCAAATATTACTGTTTAATTCATAACGTTAAAAGGTAGTTTACAAAAGCAGATACTGAAAATGGGGGGGGGCAAATTTTCAATTTGAAGATTTCTTTAATTCATATCATTTTTATGAAATAAAAGGACATTCCCTGATTTTAAATGCTAAAATTATTTGGTTTTCACACCAATATTCAAGCAAATCTTGCAAAAACGAGGAATTTTCAGTATATTCTTGTCTACGATCTTTGATACCAAACGCTCAAAAAACCGCTGAGATTTTTTATCTAATTTTTTGCATGAGTATTTAATAGGTCGATATACAACTTTCGGTACGTGCCTTTTTTTAATATTTAAAAAAAAGTGTAAAATCGACCTACCCTAATATATATATATATATATATAGAGAGAGAGAGAGAGAGGGAGAGAAAGAAAGAGAGAGAGAGAGAGAGAACAGAGGGTAGTGCAGTTCCAACGAGAGAAAAGTATATATGTAAAGGAGTAAGGCTACTAATATTTGTAAAACAGTTATTTCAGCATTTATTTATTATTTTGTTATTTTATCATTTTATAATTTTATATAACGCGTTTCTAACGGTGGTCCGCTCTCAGCAGATATGTAAATCTATTTAAAGAAATGCCTTTCGATTTGAAAGAGTGTTGTTTCATTTGAGGAAATGTGTTATTGTTTGGCGTTTCTGCGCATGTGTGGGTTTGCGGGTGTGTGTGTATGTGTTTTCATATTTTTATATTCTGTATTTTTATTTTTTATTATTTTCTGCTTCTCTTGGTCAAAGTCGTGTGTGTTTATTAAAAAAAATTATGATAAATTTCAAACAAAACTCCAAGCACTTCAAGAAATAGGGTTGACCGATAAAATGAAGTTAAAAATCACACGTACTTAATAACACACACACACACACATTTTTTGGTGATAGTGACTGGTGTTCTTTCACGGTGCGTTTTTATTTTTCGCCACACTGCGCGTTTTTTTTAATTAGTTTAAGAATATGCAAATGAGCGTGTGTTTCCTTTTTTAATTCCCCTTTTATCGAACGAGTCATCAATTATATATATAGATTGTTTTAATTAATTAAGTAATTTATAAACCAATTTGTTGTATACAATTTTTTTATAATTAATTTTGTCTAACTTTTGTGCACGCACACATTAATTTGTAAAAAAATCTGTATACAACAAATTGTAAATCCATTTGAAAAAATGCCTTTCGATTTGAAAGAGTGTGGTTGTTTCATTTGAGAAAAAAATAAACATATAAACATGAAATGTTCAAATAATAATTGAAAATACTTTTAAGAAATTCGGCAATTAGTTGAACAATTTTTTGAACAAGCCTTTTTGGTAAATTATTTTTCGTTTCTTCTCTTCCGAAGAAGAATTTATTATTCTGAAATTTCCGTAAATAAATGAATCTGACAGACGCTTTTCTGGTAAATAAACAGATATATGTTCATATATAAATAATAATAATATTTGTTTTATATGTTTAACTATTACTCTGCTCTATTTAAAATATTGAGCATAGCACCTACGTATTAGGAGTTACGACGGTATGAGAAGTTAAACTCGTTTTATATCCACACATTATAATCTAGATTTTTTTATGTTCAACATTTTTGCAAGTATTTTCGACTTGATTCCAGTTAGTCTTAGTGTGTTTCATCGATTTTTTTTCTCTGACACAAAGTAAATTTACCAACACCGAAAAACATGAGTGGCAATTCTGAATTTAAACACATTTTGGTCAAGAAAATGGGCTTCTATGTTTCGAAACAAACACATTTGGTGAAATAAAATCAATACAATTAATACGGAATACTTGGATATGTGTATTGCATTTGATCAGAACAAGTACACCAATAGTTTGGTGTCTTCGTTTGCGATTTGCATCAATAGAAGAAGAAAATATGACGTTTTACTTCAGTTTATTTTATTCATAACGTGAAAAGAAACGATAGAAATATCAATAAGTGCATTAGTTCTAAATGTTTTTATGATATTTCACCCCAAACAAGGCAGGACGTCACTGTAGACGTAAGGGGCTACTGAGAATTAGGGAGTAGGTTTAGGATGCTATCCTAAGTTGGGAGCTGTGCAACCAGATGTCTGTTTACATTAGTTTTAAACCTCTGCATGTCGGTACTGTCGGGGAAACAGGGGGCAGGGAGGGGAGAAGACTCTCCGGCATCTGAAGACTTCTACAGTGAATAAATGGGATTTAGCTGATTGTCGAGTTGGTCTAGTGAATTTACGTCGAGGGAGCGCCAGAGTAGCCAAATAATCAGAGCAGAATCCATTGAAGTATTTGTAAAACAAGCACAAGGATGCTACATTGCGGCGATGGGACAGGGACTGGAGCTTGGTTGACAGTGAGGGGCCTATTAAGTTGGCGACTCTTTTTTGGACCTTTTCAAGGAGGGAGAGACTAGTAGATG
>OY744534.1:95522331-95542331 GCA_963556195.1 Sepiola atlantica | reverse complement strand
TGGTCCCTCTCGACGTAAATACACTCGACCATCAGCTAAATCACATCCATTCACTATAGAGGTGCCCAAGATGACGAAGAGCCTTCTACTTAAATAGCATTTTTCTTCGAGCTGCCATCCTTTGGAACTCCCTCCCTGCTCTCTGTTTCCGACACGAAAAAAATTAAAACTAATGTAAACAAGCATCTCGCTGCACAGCTCCCAATTTAGGATGACCTCCTAAACTTTCACCCTAATTCTCAGTAGTCACTTTACATCTACAGTGGTAACTTGCCTTGTTTTGGAGAGAGTTCAGTTTTGAAAAATTTGTTTTTTTGAATATGTATGCAATCAATGTCATGAGGTTAACTAATTTGCATATTGCTTTTCAAAAGAACATCTAATTAATAATCTAAGATTTAAAAAAGGATGTGTTATTGCTTAGCTGTCTTAAGCTGTCGTTTACGAATTTTACGATAAAAATAAACACAAAGTTTTTCAAGATGCAAATAAACAGTAAATCACGAAATATTATCACTTCAACTTCATCGATATTTTGTCATTTCTATTCGTTTCTCGCTTTAAAGAACATTCAATTCTTGTGCTATCGATACAAATTTAAAGGTTAGGTGCCAACTGAGACATAAACCTAACAAGTCTGCTACAAAGAAAATAAGCTCCCTCTACCGGAATAGAAAACTTCTCACACACCCCAGTATCCTATGTCTCTACAACGCCACTGTTTGTTCATGCATAGAGTATTGCTGCAACATCTCGGCTAGTGGACCAATTACTAATGTCTTCCGAAATATCACGTCGGGTTGTAATTTTTTTCATTAATTCTTGTACTAATAAAACTATCTGACAAGATACCGTGTGTCTCTGTTGTTCGTTTAAATGACACTTTGATAATACGCATTGAATTTTTAATGAATGTTTATTGAAATAAAACAATAATCACAAAGAAATTAATACTACATTTTCAAATCCCTATTTGCAAAAATTGTGAACATAATCCTATTATTAATTATTAATCTCTAA
Organism: Sepiola atlantica; assembly: GCA_963556195.1. Taxonomy (NCBI): domain Eukaryota; kingdom Metazoa; phylum Mollusca; class Cephalopoda; order Sepiida; family Sepiolidae; genus Sepiola; species Sepiola atlantica. Next base: position 95,541,311 of record OY744534.1, on the reverse strand, counting down.
GCCTTCTACTCGGCAACATGTCTCTACCCAGGCATCGCCCGGTCAGTTACAAGTTTGCTAACAATTGCTAAAAGATGTATGTTTAAATATATACTTTTAGAGACGAGCAATGAACCTGTCACCCCTTGCTATAGATTCAGTGTAATGTTTTCGCGTAGGGTATTAAACCTATACCCCCTTACTATAGAAGTAGACGAAGGCAATACATAATTTCAATAAAAAATAGAAAACTTCTCAGAGATTTTCGAAGGGAGAAAAATGAAAGGGAGATAATCCTGTAGAGCAAACAATATATGAAAAAAAATACGCAGATGAAATATGGCAGTTCAAAATAAATGAGCAGGAAAACTCTTTGCAAACAACATTTCTTTACAGTTTCTACAAAGCTTCAGTCTCTGTTCAGTCGCCGCAATGTTGAATCCATGTGCTGGTCTTACAAGTACTTCCATGCTACGACAAACTTATTGCAATTGTTCCCCCTAAACGTAAATACCCCCGACTAGCAGCAAAATCTCACCTCTTCACTGTAGATGTCTCCCGATTGTAGTATTCTATAATAACGGCTTCTGTCTTCAGGCCGGTTAGCTTTGGAATTCTCTCCTTGCTCCCTGTTTCCCCGACTGTACGAACGTGCAGAAATTCAAATGTAATGTGAACAAACAGCTTGCTTCCCATCTCCCTATATGAGATGCATCTATAAATTTGGCCCCTAATCATAGTAGCCCCGTACTTCTCAGTGGCAATATGCCGCGTTTGGGGTGAATAAAAACAACAAATAAATGAAATAACAAAGAAACTAATTAGGAGAGTAGGTTAACTTTCGGCAGCCTCGTAACACTCGTTCCCCTTATTTTTTTATTTTGTCTTCATATTCCATGAGCGATGTTTCTGACAAAAGGGGAATAATTGCTGTATCGTAATCTATCCGTCTAACACTTATCGTAAGCTGGTTTTTTGACCTTGAAGTATTTTTTTAGCTTCTTACATGAAGTGGCTACATACCTTGTCTGGAGCGATTTCTATAACAAGCAAACATTACAAAATATATATCACGTATGTATTATGTAGAATTTGGTACATTCGGACTACTGTTCTCATCTTGGGTGTTTTTTATCACAACGTTTCGGCCGATGTAACCTCCGACCTTCTTCAGGTGTACCTCGGGAATCTTTCTGTCGAACTCGGGAATCTTGACGGAATTTCGAACGGAACCCTTTATTAAATCCACGGGGGTAGCATGCTCTCGTTCCATCTGCCATGAATGGGAAGAAATCTTAAGTAATTCGCAATTAATAATAATTCCCGAGTTCGACAAGGTACATCTGAAGAAGGTCGGAGATTACATCGGCCGAAACGTTGTGATAAAAACACCTAAGATGAGAACAGTAGTCCGAATATACAAAATTCTACAAATTATCAACCCTCATCTAAACAAATTCCGAAACATAATGTATGCATTACTTGCAATATCTTTAAACTCTCATTGATTGGGAATTGAGGTTTGTTTCTTTTACAATTCTTGCAAACTCTCGTTTCTCTTTGTGTACGCAACAGGTGAAGTCATTTCCTTAATTACTTTTGGGATTCTTCGGTCGTCGTTCAAATCATGAAGGTAGAGGCTCCACTAATTAAATATGTTCAATATAATTGTCTCTTTGTTTCTCTGAAACTTATTGTAACTCGCGCTCAAAGAATGGTCTCCTGTCAAATAGAAGGGAATTAAAATCTTATCTACTCCCTGGATCTAAAAAGCTACGTTTCTTTGAAATTCTCTCAATCATTTCTTCAGCAATTTATGGTTCCCATGCTACTGATCTTTAATCTGATAGAAAACGGCGTGCAAATTCCTTGGATAGTTTATTTATCTACAAATCACCGCTAATCTGTCTTTTGAGTAAACAATTCCGTTAGTTTTTATTAAAACTACCGTCAATTTTTATTCGAGCGGGATATGAGATTTATCTATCTGCTAGTCAAAAAAGTACAGAAATCAGACGAGAAAGTTTTGTAAATAATTACATTTTAAGATTCATTTTAGACGATAATTCAATCATATTTTCATAAAATCCGGACATTTTAATGACATTTTAATTTGTTGTCTAAAACTGATATTTATGATTTTAGAAAGAATGAAACAAATTTAAAAACAAAATAAAATGCTTTAATTTATAATTAAAATATGAAAAGTCATAAAAAAGAAATTTTTATTTTCTTAGGAAAATTTATAAATTTATTCAAAACCATTTTTAATGCATTTAAAGATACAGAATAAAAACAATATATATATATATATATATATATATATATATATATATATATATATATATATATAAAGCTCTAATAAGATCTCATATAGAATATTACAGCCAGGCTTGGGCTCCAGTGACTAGACCTGGAAATTGGTATGTAATATTGAAACTGGAAGGCGTAAAAAGAAGAGTGACAAAACTAATAAGGAAAGTAAAGGAACGCAGTTACAGGGAAAGATTGGACAAATTGGGATTGACTACTTTGCTGGAGAAAAGAATAAGAGGTGATATGATTGAGACTTTCAAAATAATTATTGGCATTTCTAACTATGTTGAGTATTTCTTAGTATTTCTCCTAGATCTGAAAAGTTTTCAAAAACTAGATGTGTTAACCAGTTAAGTTTTTTTTGCTCACAGAGTAATGTTTTTGGAATAAATTGCCAGACCAGATTACGAACAGCAAACACGTGGATCAGTTTAAGATTAGGTTGGATGAATTCAGAGAAAGTGGTAGGAGGGAGAAATTGAGGGGGGACTTTTGGGAGTTGTCAAATGAAATATTTAACAGAATTTGATCTGGATATCAATACTGTACTAAGAGTTTTTTTTTACTAACAGTTGAATTGAGAATATAGTTAAATCGGAGATGCCCACGTAGGCATAACAAACAAATAATACTAATAATAATTCTTAATTTATTTCATAACGGATTTTAAAAAAAATTAAATAAACAATAAATAATTTATAACATGCTAGTCAATAATTTAAGAATAACAAATAAAAAACAAAATAGCCGCAATACGTAAAAAAAATTGACATTAAAGTTCAATTTAGTACACGGTAAAAAGTTAATGTAAGAATTTAAATAGATAATATTGGTTTTAAAATTAACTTAAACTTTCGAAAAAAGATAGATTTGAACCTAACACGGACATGTACATCATTTGACGTCATTTTAAAGAATAATTTTAATATATCCTATGAGATCCTTGTGAACAACCTATTGTGGAAGAACGAGACAGTTATCGGTCTGTAGTTTATTTACCTCCTCGCCAGGAGGTTAGGCACGAGGCCAGTTTTATCTTACTCCCACAAGGTAATATGTGACCCAAGGTCGGGTCGGGGAAGTGGGACTTGAAAAGCCAGCGCTCGAGAAGGTGAGCACTCTGGCCATTAAAAATTGCCTGGGCAGCCCCGTCGGCATTCCCCAGGAGGGGTGCCTCAGGAAGTAAGCAATACACTTACTCCTCCACAAAGAGGGGAAGCAAAGTCTGGGAGGGTGGACCTCCTAGAACTGCACAGGACAAAGCTATAGACCGGCGGAATCAAGCCCCTAAGGCCAAATCGATACCAGTCTATGGAGTGCAGTATCCATCGGAACAGATACTACACTTTGATCTTGGCCAAAAAACAGACGTGGGCATTATTATTTACATAAAAGTATCAGCTTTGTTACCGTATCTAGTTTGGGCGGGAGAAGGGGTGACCCATGTTATAAAAATGTCCACCATCCTTTTCAGTTTCAGTTTCATGGTTTAGCGAAACCAGCACATATCCGTCGTCCGACTACCCGTAATTGTTACCAAAACGAACGTTCTTTACAAAGAGGTTCTTATCCAATGTGATCACTGACGCCGTCTGTCTATAAAGCTTGTTTGTCAGGTAGCGACCTAGTGATACGTTCGCACGTGACTAGATGATTGACATGTCTCAAGGTCGAGAAACCGAGGCAGTAGTTTCGCAAAACCGTGCCAGGGACCCGATTCGACTGTTTTGAATATGAACACCTCCTTGTAGGGATGAAATATAAAATCTCTACAATAGTATCCCTATTATATAAGCAACATGTAGTTTAAACATTCTAATTAACTGTAATCAAATATAGCGTGAAATTGTTTGTTTACAAAATCGTTAAACTATTAATATATTTTAAATATTATAATTAATTGATAACACAAATATATTTGTTATTGATTGTTATTTTTTTAATTCTTGAAGACACTCTTGTTTTTTGTAAATAGTGGAAATCATTGCTTCAAAAAAGAGTGTCTCATCTAATAGATCCCTCACTATCCACAAAGTTACCCTGACCTAAACCCTAACCCTAACCCTAACCCAAAACCCTTACTCTAACCCTAACCTTAACCCTTACCCTAACCTTAAACAAATAATAATTTGACCCATAATTAATTGATAACACAAATATATTTGTTATTGATTGTTATTTTTTTAATTCTTAAAGACTCTCTTGTTTTTTGTAAATAGTTGAAATCATTGCTTCAAAAAAGAGTGTCTCATCTAATAGATCCCTCACTATCCACAAAGTTACCCTGACCTAAACCCTAACCCTAACCCTAACCAAAAACCCTAACTCTAACCCTAACCTTAACCCTTACCCTAACCTTAAACAAATAATAATTTTACCCATAATTAATTGATAACACAAATATATTTGTTATTGATTGTTATTTTTTATTCTTGAAAACTCTCTTGTTCTTTGTAAATAGGTAAAATCATTTCTTCAAGATTTTATCTCTCATCTTTTATACCCCCCCCCCATTAAACTAGTAAAATATAACCCAAACCCTAACCCTAAACCCTAACCCTAACCCTAACCCTAACCCTAACTCGAACCCTAAACAAATCATAAATTTACCCATAATTTCACAAGAAAAACGACCCTGTTTCGAAATGATTGATTTAAATTTCATCTACTTTAATTTTCTGCGAACCTGCTTTCCGTTCGCCATCTTGACTGTATAATTTAATCCCTCAATCTTGTCATGTTCTAAATAACATGCTATGATCGTCGCTAGAATCATGAAAGAAGAATGTCCACTGCTTAAATATGTTCAATATAGTTTTTCTTTTTTTCTTTTGAAACTGATTTTAGGTCACGCTGAGAAGACCTCGTTCTAGAATGATCCAATCCCGTTAAAAAGAGAAAAGGCATGATTCATTTTATGATGTTCATTGAGATTCTGTTCTTTTTTTCTTTTAGAGAATGTGTTAATCGTTTGTTTCCAATCAGATTTACGCTTAATCTAACCCTAACCCTAATCCTAACCTAAACTAATCTGCTAGATGATGGCTCTCGAATGACGCGAATGGTTAATTTACGTACAAATATACGCTAATGCATCCATCTCTTCTGATATAATATCCACCCGAAACGCACGAGTTTATATCATCCGCTTTTTCGATTAGTGAAGCTGTGTTTTCTTTTCATTCAAGAGTAGAAACGACATTTAGTCTGTTAAGTCTTGCTCGACTGTGTTCTATATTCTTTTGACGCTACACCTCTTTCTAGCTCTCTCTTTGTCTCTCGATGATCAGGGCTTAATATATTGTCTTTCAATTCTTTTCTAGTTACTTCTAGATAGATTCATATTTGAAAGGGGAATGAACCGTTATAACAAACATCTTAGAATGAAGTATATCAAGTTAGAAGTATTTGATATGAGAACACAGACACGTCGGGAAGTGATCTGCTTTAAAATCTCCCGTCCGGTGTTTTTGTCGAAGAATATTCGCCAGTATGTTGGTTATGAGGAATTAACTCTAGCCATAGCAAATATATCATTTTTGCTATCAACTTATACACTGTAACCGATCAAAGCTTCATTGTATCTCTCGGTCCCCATCCTGCGTAATATTACATTCAAATATAACATTGGTATATAACAGTTACCGATGGGAAGTTGTTCAGCGTGAGCCAAATACTTTGGAGTGATTTTCCATTGAAGGATAGCAGTGCAATACGATATGCCTTAGCCGGTTTCTCTGGAGAGTTAAATAATGAGAATTACTTTTCAATTATTGAGTCATTTCATGACGCTTGCAGCGACAGGTAAGGAGTTCATCGAGAATAGCATGCAGAGTTGAGTCTGTGAATCGCATATTTCGACAGAGATGTCATTAACGCCTTCGTTTCGAACACATGTAAGTTCTGGATTGATCCCTTCGGGTCAATGTGTTATCTCAGTACAGCATCAGTAGCTGATGGAAACCTTGGAATTGGATCAATGGAACTACACGTGTAAAAGAAATTAATACCACGTACATGTGTTCACGTATACACACGCACACATAATAAATAATAACTTGTAAATAAAATGGATGAACTATTAAGATAAACGTTTAACAGATTTATTAAAACTGAACACAGAATGAATTAATGAATTAATTTGGCGCTGTACGCGATTGACATATTAACAGTCCGAAGCCGTGATCTGTGTTTACTTTTTCTCTGGGCAGAAACACGTGTCCATGGATTACTTTTATGTACGTATATATATATATATATATATATATATATATATATATATATATATATATATATATATATATATATACGCTGCCTTCATGAAATCTCTTCTTTTCCATCTGTAAATCTCCTTTCACTGGACACCTCATAAACGGACATTTACCAACTGGACATATCCCATATCTTTTTACACGCACATTCTCCATTACTTAATATTTTTAAAAATGTTGAATATGGCTTTTCCACTGCCAACTTATCTTTCTATGTAATTCCTCTCATCATAAGATTTTAATCTTTGAAAAGCCTTGGTTTATGGAAAGAATATTAAACATATTTTTACCGAGTACACGTTGCATTGAACAATCGAAGTTGAAATAAATTTGTCATTCGTACATGCTTATCCCTATTCTTTCATCTACCTTAATATATATATATATATATATATATATATATATATATATATATATATATATATATATATATATATATATATATATATATAGAACATGTTATGCATTTGTTGTTGAGTCTATTGTTTGCGCGAGTAATGTTACTAAACAAGCGATTATTGAATCCGCTGGGCTGGAAATAAAGAAATACTACAACAAAGTGAAAAATGAAACTCGTACATGATTCGAACTTGTATCTCAGAAAGGGGACCTCTTGGATTCCTTGACTAGCTGGTCATACATCCAAAGAAAGCCGAAATCGTACAAATAACACCTCTCCCAAGCTTTGTTGAAAATCTTTGTTTACGTTTTACTAGGTATATAAGCATATCTTCTTGCGGAAAACGGCTGATAAAACGTGTGCTTCAGTGACCAGAATTGCTAGTAGGAGTTTTAACACCGATATCAATATTTTAACGGCAGTTTAAGTATGTCAGAAAGAAGGCTTACTAGGTTCATCCACTAAACTATACTTTGTGTCTACTCAAAAATCAATATTTCTACCACATTATGTCTCCCACGTCAGACCATTGTTAGAGTATGGTGTCCAGACCTCTGCTCCATATGTAATACGTTATATCCAGCATCTAGAGAGAGTTCAAAGACTAGCTACTCGAATGGTGCGGAGTCTATGGGATTTGCCATATGAAACACGACTCAATGAAACTTAACCTTTTATTCCTGTAGCGCCGAAGATTGCACGGTGGTCTCATTTTGATCTACAATCTCCCCAATGGTCATTACGATATACCTCAGGACCTATTATTCACTTCTGCACCAGAAAGAGGTCTACGCGGACACCACATTAAGCTATTTCACCGCCGATTTCGATTGAAAACAATTTTCATTTTCTTTACTAAGTCCTCTCACATGAGACCTTTGTCATTCCCTGCCTTCGACTCTGTCCTTGCCAACCGCACTTGCTCTACAACTCCTTACCAAACATTTTGGCACCATTTCACGACTACAAGGATTCAGTTGAATTCAATTTTATTCACACCTGCACCAGAAATAGGTCTACGCGAACACCACAAGAATATTATGACACCGCCGATTTCAGTTGAACCAGAGGAAGGCCGCCTTCTCAAGCAGGATCCGTTGAACTTGGAATAGTCTCCAAAGAGAGGTAATAAATAATCCAACAATGCATCAATTCAAGGTGAATTTGGGCAGGTGCTGGGCTACTGTATCCTCTTAGTAGTCTTTGAACGAGGCAAAAAATATTGGCCTTCTGATCGACTCGTCCTTCAAACCATCTAAACATTGCCTTCAGGCTGCAAACAAAGCTAGAAGCACTATTATTTAAGATAAAAACTGGCCTTGTGCCTTACTCCTGGAGAGGAGTAAATCAATACTCGAATCATGCAGAGTCTATGGGATCTACCCTGTGAAAGCCGACTCAATGAAACTTAAACTTTTCTTCCTTGAGCGTCGAAGATTCCGCGGTGATCTCATTTTGGCCTACAATCGCCTCAATGGTCATTACAATATATCTCAGGACCTATTATTCACTCCTGCACCAGAAAAAGGTCTACGCAGCTAGCATAAGAAACTATTTCACCGCCGATTTCGATTGAACTGAAAGAGGGCCGCTTTCTCAGTCATGATCTATAGACATTGGACTAGTCTCTCAAGAGGTAATAAATGCGCCAACAACGCTGCAATTCAGGGTGAATTGAGACAGGTGCATTCTCTTGTGTTTAAATTTCTACCACCTTTTCCCTACATGGCAACTGAAATATGCTTGTTTTATTTTTTGCCAAATAAATTGAATTGAATTAACTGTAGACTATCAGAAAAACTATGGTTGCCGTAGACTGGATAATAAATCGTAAAATAGATCTTCAATTGGTTTCTAATTGCCTTTGAGATCAGGTGTATTTTAATGTCGTTGTTCATTAAAACACACGTTCTTTATATCAAGGTTTTTTACTTCAAATGTTCTGAGTGGTCTTATCTGTTTTTGTCTACTGACTCGCCGGCATGCTTCCTCGCTATCGTTGCCGTCATCATAATCGTGTCTGTAATCAAGTACCTTCCATATAAAGAAAGGAAAAAATGCAAGACGCTGGAGAGTCGAAAGTGGGTCCTTATTTGGGAGAATTTACTAATCATAATTATAAAGCTCACACATTCATTACATTGGAGAGAGAGGGCAAATTGTTCTTCTTAACTTAGATCTACTTCGTTTCGGAAATAGGAAGTAAGGGGCATACCAGTCGCTATTAACTCTTTTAGGAAATACATTCTCAATTTCTTCTCAAAGGCTTCTTTTTTCTCGTTCCTACGATTGTGACGTAGGGGGATACTCAGCCTGTTTCCACGCACCTGTTAGATCAAAGATCAGGGAGGGGTAAGAGTTCAGGTATGTTTATGTTTTTAGTCCGAGAGCGAACCTATAGAAAACAGAACAATAGAATAGGAAATAGAAACTACAAGCAACCGAACGTCTGTTTTGAGAAGCCCACCGATTGGCTAAGAGAATAACAAAGAAGCTGTTTGGTTAACTAGCTAAACTAAACACCACGTGTATATATAAAAACACCCGGCAAAAAAACTCCATGCATTTTAACCTGACGACCCCCTACGGGGATGAAACGCGGGAGCCTCTGTGTAGCCTTATTGCCATAAATATATGTTTATAACTTACAACAAAGATCTACTAACATACTGACCACTGTTAAAGTAAATACTGAAAATTGATAGATAAAAGATTATATCTCCTCATAACATTATGCGGATACATGAAATAATATATATATATATATAATATTAAGCATCATCACTTAAAGAGATCGATGATTTATGCTTACACAATCTTCAGTGACAGGATGCTAATTCACGTCGGTCGTAGAGATCGAAACCGGTTTACAAGTCGCCACTGACTCGTAGTCGGGTATCTTTCTCATCGGCCACCGTCAAGTAGCATATAAATTAGGAGATATTTAACTCTATAAACGCCAAATCAGTGGCCGATACAGTGAACAGAGGGACAGGATTCGACAACAACAACAAAGGAGTTTGAATCTCACATTTAAGCCGTCGTATTACTGCTCATCCTTAAATTCTCTCAGAGTGCACCAATCCTTATAAATGGGCTATGATTATATTTTTAACAAAACTATTGATCATTATTGCCTACAGACATCGATGTGTTATGCCTACGCAGTCTTCATATATAGAATAAGTCTTAAAAACTGATTTTATATGAAAGCAGGGGTGTCACATCAAGAATGAATGTCTGGGATTTATCATCTCAATGTATTTTGTTACCCAACTGACTTGCATCGACGAAATAGATGAAGTCCATTGTTCACACTTAACGCGGGGGAAGTGACGGTCGTTAAGTGGATATCGACACGGACTGAAGACCTGGGTGTTCCAAGTTCGAATCCAGTCAGTTCCACATTACCACTAACTATCTCGTGGTCCTTCGCGTAAGAACCCGATATCTTTCCAGAAAGATTTCTAACTAGAAAAACATTGGGGAAACTAATGCCAACACCAGAATCATCTGATTCACACGAAATAAGAAGAAGACTTAGCGGGTAGCCAGTATTTAGAGTCAGAATATCAAGTGACAATTGGGAAAGAGAACGTGTCTTCAAATAAACACTTCCTTCCACTATAAACACGCAATTGTTGAACTGGACTTCCATTCGCACGCAATTACAGAATCCAATAAATCCGTTGTATTTCTATTTACTGCACTGATGCCCAGTCGTATATAAAAGCCAAAAACCCTTAATATTCTTACATTCTAAATGTTTAATATCCGACTTTTGTGGAGCAACGTTGAATATATAATCTTCGTATCTGTCTCAGCAGACGACGTCTCTTTCCACATTAACCATATTTTATTTGGCTTGATTTGACTTAAATTATTGTTTCACCCCAAACAAGGCAAGTTGCCACTGTAGACGTAAGAAGCTACTGAGAATTAGGGTGAAACTTTTAGGGGTCATCCTGAATTGGGATCTGTACAGTGCGATGCTTGTTCACATTAGTTTTACATTTCTGCATGTCGGTACAGTCGCGGAAACAGGGGGCAGGGAGGGAGTTCCAAAGACCGGCAGCACGATGAAATAAGCTATTGGAGTAGACGGCTCTCTGGCATCTGGGGACCTCCACAGTAAATGGATGGGATTCAGCTGATTGTCGGGTTGGCCTACTGTATTTACGTCGATGGGGGCACCAGAGCAGCAAGTTACTCGGAGCACATTCCATTGAAGTACTTGTAAAATAAGGACAAGGATGCAACATTGCGGCGACGGGAGAGGAGCTGGAGTTTGGTGGATAGTGAGGGATCTATTAGATTAGTTTCTTTTTGCGTACGAAAAGAAAGTCTTCAGAAAAACGTCAACATTTTATAGTACATAATAAATATACTATTTAAGTAGTTTATAGATTTCGAGATGTTATGTTAAAAATTAAATTGATTAATCATAATTATAAAGAAAAAGATTTCCTTTTGTATTAAAGGCATTTGGTGTAATAACGAAGGTTTTGTTTATCCATTATAAAACTAAGAAAAGACTTAGCGTCTATTACGATGATGCTTTTAATGTGTAAGCCAACTATTTACTGTGGGTGCATTTTGTGTTTTTTAAGTTGCATCAGTCACATGACGTATCAGGGAACGCCAAGCGGTGTCTCGAATAAATATAGGAGAAAAAGGGAGATAACACAATAATCCAGTAACCAGATATTTTAATAACGATTTGAATTGCGGCTATACCGATTCATGAAAATGACTCCAAAACCCAAGCGAAAACCACCATCTCAATGTGGAAAGACGAGGCAAAGTGAAACGAATACGGTGTCAAAGGTGGACCAACTGAAAGACGGGAGATAATTGACGGCTATTCTCTTCCCAATTGGATTAGTAAGAAAATAACCAAAATAAATCCGATAGGGTTTCAACTCAGCAATAGCCGATCCAATTGTAGAATCAATGTTTTGTGTGTTCCTTTTTGTAGGTTGAATGTTACGTCGAAGAAATCGAATTCGTTTGGGTCAATTCTTCATGTCCAGATCGAATTCATAATTTATTTTCTATTTTCTATTTTCGTTATCTGAAATAGATCTCTTCAGCGTAACAATCGATATGAAAAAAGGAAACAAACTACTACTAACGAGAAAAAACGATAACTATATATATATATATATATATATATATGTGTGTGTGTGTGTGCGCGCGCGTGTGTGTGTGTATCTAGGCAGCATCCTCTCTTGCAGGCAACTTATGTCTGGATATCCTTTGGTAGATCCTTTCAATAGTCTTAATCAGCATCTTAGTTTCGGAGGGGAATTGGCTGATGAATTTGCCATAGTTTTGATTTGTGTCCGAATTACTTTCAGACCCATCCGGGTCCATCTTCAGGGAAATGAGGATGATCACGTACAGACCATGTGTTAGTATTATAGATGGTTTTGGGACACACATCAAAACTATGGCAAACTCATCAGCCAATTTCCCTCCGAAACTTAGATCCTAATTCGGACTATTGAAAGGATATACCAAATGATATCCAGACATAAGTTGTCTTTTATATTCAACAATATATATATATATATATATATATATATATATATATATATATATATATATATATATATATATATATATATATATATATATATATATATATATATATATATAGTCGATCACTCTCAGGGATGTTAAAAATAGACTGTCAATCAGCTTCAAAACAAAGTTCCGTATACATTCGTCGAACATTTTCCATTATTCTTCTGTCTGCTGCCCACTTCTAGGCGAATGCAGATTTGATTTTCTTTAATCACGTGACAGTTTCCAGTGGCGCTGAGGATAGAGCGAATGCTTGCAGATTCTAGGCTGACTCTCTGAACTGAGTTCGCGCCCCTGACCGCCTGAAAAAGTAATAAAGTTAAAACGCTATTATTTATAGGTTATAAATAATTTAATATCCATGAATGAATAGTATATACATATATGTATGTATGTATGTATGTATGTATGCATGTATATCTATATATATATATATATGTGTATGTTTATTACTTATCCACAGGCAAACTTTCAATGTTAAAGCTAAATGGGTGTTATTTTTTACACCAGACCAATACAATGCAATATTCTTATGACGACTTATTTATTCACCTTTCAAGAAATCCATACAATTTTACGGCCCGTTTCGTCTAATCATGAACAACCATATATAAATAACTTGATAGCCTGATTTTTCATACCTGCAAATTATAGAAGTTCAGATCAACATGGTAGTTTATGTTTCAAGCTGGAGAAAAAAAACCTGAAAAAATACTGGGTTTTCTTGAGTTTTCATTATAAATCGTTCAGTGGTTTTCGTCATATCAAAATATGTTTGACAAATGCAAGTTTATAATCAAAACGTAGAAAAACCCCAGTATTTCTAGCCTAGGTTCGCTCCCCCAGCTTGAAACTTCAAGTCACATGTTGATCTCATCTGAACGATTATAAAAAAAGGGAAATTATATTAAAATATATATAAAGTATATCCAAAGCATCAATGCAGCATTAAATGTTGAACTTATGAAAGATGTTGATGGCTCAATTAGAGTTCTATAATTAACCTACCGAGTTCCTAACGAAACTTAGCGACACTGTAAAAGAAATTAGGCACTCAAACAAACTATTTATAAAAGCGGATAAGGCAAGGAATTATTCCAGGATGTGAAAAACGGACTACAATAGATTAGTGAATGAAAACCTTACGAAGAATTAGAGAAAGGCAAGGGATCGGGATATTATGAATGTAATCAACGTAGACAGCAAATTTATCACGGATAGACTACGCATTAGTGGTATGGTTTATCAACTAAGACAAAAAGATACCTATGTTTTATAGAAGGACCGAAATTTTAAAATCAGTCGGCGACCAGTTGATAAGTTTAGCAACATCACGAATATCTCTATAAGGATTTACCGTCAAACGGGTATTTTTTGTAAAAAGTTTGGCTTTATCATATGCTGAGGATACTGTTTTCAATATGGAGTACAAAGGAATTTCTGATATGAAAGATCTTAAGTTGTCCTACGCAGCCATCGAATATCGATACATTCTGCGATGGAAAAGGGTATCAGAGATCTTATTGAATATTTTGTTGATATTAATTAAAACAACTGAGTGATCAGAAGATCCCAGCCAGGACAGAGCAGTGGATGAGCATTGTCCAAGATAATTTGTCAGGAGATAACTAAGAAGACTTGCAAAATGTCTGTCAGCATCGTGTACGCCAGAAGGTTTGTAAACTATCTGTAAACATTAATGCAATGCGCTCCGATAATGTAATTGAATACTTAAATTATCAGTATTGTATATAAAAAGTATTACAAAATGGCATATATATAAAAAGTATTGGAAAATGGCATATATATAAAAATAATACTTAAATACATTCATTGTAGTTACTTACTCTCTCACTCAAATACGACGTCGCTTATTTTTCTCACAAAATTTCACAATATATATATATATAAATATATATATATGTATATGTATATATATACATACACATATTCACAATATATATATATACGTATATATATATACATATATTCACAGTATATATATATGTACATATACAGGCTGGGCAAAAATAAGGGTCCTATTTTTTTAAATTCATAACTTTTTTATTTATTGATTTTTTTTTTTTTTTTAGAATAAGTAAAGGACCCCTTCCGAAGCAAGCATGAGCCGTATTAGCCCTAAGGAACGTACCCTCATTTAGAAAACATTATTTTTGCTTAAAAAACTCAAAACAGTGTAAAAAACAATACTTTAGTTTTTGTAAGTTTTAAGAAGTGTTTTTCGGCTAAAATTTGTTTTGTTTATTTCAAAAAATCTCGGAAGGGTCAGTCTACACACACATAAAGTTTGGTGAGTTTAACTTTTATTTTGTGGAAGTTATTCAAATTCAAGTTATTCAAATTTAAAGATAGGACCCTTAATTTGGCCCACCCTGTATATATATAATATATGTATTTAAATGTTGAATTAAATTAAAGATAATTGAATTATCGTTTAATAACAATCTATCGTGATAATACAAAGCTCAATATATATAATAGAGCAATCAGTTCTAGAGATGAAAGATGAGAATAACAAATTGTAAGGATACAATATTTATTAGAACATCAAAAGTTCAGAGCGAGGAGCTTCAGAATAATATATTTGTGAAATTTCGTGAGAAAAATAAGCGACGTCGTATTTGAGTGAGAGAGTAATTAACTACGATGAATGTATTTAAGTATTATTTTTATTAGAAGAAAAATAAATTTCATGGGAAAAATGCACTACTTAGTATTTGCATGAGAGAGTCAGTAACTACGATTAATGTATTAACTATTGCTTTTATTGACAAACACACTAGAAATTATGTTTTTCGCTTCAGAACGAATGCGGAATACAATTTATGTCTACGTGTTTTGCGAATTATCAAAAAGGTCACTTTGTTAATAAATATTTATTTAATTTTTTATGTTATTATTTCATGTTAATTTCTTTAGATTTATAAAAAAAAATATCCGGTAAAAAAAAACTATGTATGCTTACGTGAGATTCGATCTCGGATATTGCAATCGTAGAAACTACTGTCTTAGTTATGCGTACCCTTCCTATTCCTTTTTGTATACACGCTGACATGTTTTTTTTATTTATGTACGAACAGACAAACATTATAACGTTTTAAGAGTATATAGATAGGAAAGACCTTTTCGGGTGCCTTCAGAAATACCGTAGCGAACAATTCGTTTCTTTTTTTGTTTTCTCAAAGAATTCCATTTTCGAATCTCTCTTTGTCTTCTTCTCGGCCTTTTTCTCTTCCCGCGTCGAAAGTGCATAAGATCGATGGTCTTCATGTATTTTGTTATTCACCTGATTTCACTCTGAAGAGAGAACGTTCGTGATTTACACTTTACGGGTAGCCATTAATCATAGCAGGTGTCAAGTGCGAAAGAAGAGAAGATCTTCCTATTAACACATTCTTCACCTACAAACACGCAATTGTGCATCTGGAATCCCATTTGCACATGGATCCCACCATCTCTTAACTCTCATCATCATCATCTACCCTGATACTCAGTAAAGAAAACACCTTCAAAGGCACCCGCGTCATGTCCAGTATTAATTGGCATATGCTTCGGAATTGTTTAGATGAGGCTTGATAATTCGTGGAATTTGGTATATTCGGACTACTGTTCTTGGGTGTTTATATCACAACGTTTCGGCCGATGTAACCTCCGACCTTCTCCTTTGTCGAACTCGGGAATCTTTCTGTCGAACTCGGGAATTTGGACGGAATTTCGAACGGAACCCTTAATTTAATCCACGGGACTAGCATGTTCTTGTTCCGTCAAAGAGAAGTCTTCAGTAATTTTTCGTATCGCCCGCACTAAGGATTGAACCTTCATCCTTCAAATATACTGAACTGAATTATACTTAGAACTATATCCACTGCGCCACGGGTCCTTGCGATATGTTTTCATGGTCAGTTTTGAGTCATCTCTTAACTCTCATCATCATCATCTACCCTGATACTCAGTAAATAAAACACCTTCAAAGGCACCCGCGTCATGTCCAGTATTAATTGCCATATGCTTCAGAATTGTTTAGCTGAGGCTTGATAATTCGTAGAATTTGGTATATTCGGACTACTGTTCTCATCTTGGGTGTTTATATCATAACGTTTCGGCCGATGTAACCTCCAACCTTCTTCAGGTGTACTTTGTCGAAATCGGGAACTTGGACGTAATTTCGAACGGAACCCTTTATTTAATCCACGGGGGTAGCATGGTCTCTGGGAAGAAGTCTTCAGTAATTCGCAATTCTTCGTATCGCCCGTACTGAGGATTGAACCTTCAGATGACTGTCACTTAGAACTGAATTATACTTACAACTATATCCACTGCGCCACGGGTCGTTGCGATATGTTTTGATGGTCAGTTTTGCGTCATGTCTGTCTGTACTTTACACGATGTAAATTCTTTCATTTTAGAACCATTTTACTATTTAACACTATGTAAAGTGCATCGGATAGCTGTTTATGTGTACAAGTGGTGGGTATGAAACTGGGAGACCATGGACGACTGGAAACCCATTAAAAATTAACATCTTCTTAAAGATCTCTCGTCATGTCCAGCTCTCAAATATATATCTTATTGATAGCGATATGTTTTAATTGTCAGTTTTTAGTCATGTTTATCAGTGAAATGCATCAGAGAAATTTGATAATATTTTTATATTCTTTCGTTTAATATGTAATAATGGTAAAATGCAACGGATAGCCGTTTATGTGTATTATTAGTGGGTTTCAGAGCTGAAGACTACGGAATGCACCGGAATGCACCGGAATGCACCGGAATGTACCGGAATATTAGAAGCGAATGACTTGCACACACTTCACCGGAATAAAAAAGATCTGGAAATCCTAACTCTAACCCTAACCCTACAGTTCAGTACTCTCTGAATCCATTGAAAGCACTGAACGAGGATTTTCCTTATTCCTCATACAAGCGTCACAACGGCCAACTACTAACCGCCTGTGGAGGTCCCCAGATGCCGGATGGCTTTCTACTCAAATAGCTTCTTTTCCTCTTGAACTCCCTCCCTGGCACCTGTTTCCCGACGGTACTGACATGCAGAAATTTAAAACTAATGTAAACAGACATATCGCTGCGCAGATCCCTTTTCTTTCTTCTCGGTAGCCCTTTACGTCTACAGTGGCGGCCTGCCTTGTTTGGGGTGAACTATGTTAAAAAAAAATAAACTACAAAAAAACCGCCTTTGAAAGTCAAGAAACCATTGAGCAATGTGAAACACCCAGTCGAGACGGGGGTGCCGTGGTTCTTCTAGGGACTAGTTTCACAAGTCGCAGACTAACAGGTGGCTAGTCAATAGTTCACACCAAGTTCCACGTATCATGAAGACCAAGTTCCTTCAAACTGTGATGGTCTTTCTGTCTGTTTCCAGCGAAATACACGTCATCCCCCGTCAACCCTACGAAAAGGGACCCCGACTCAATTCAGAGGGCTATATCGAGTTACTGTTCACTGTTTTCAAACATTCGGTAGAGGGAATGTCATACGTGTGAGAGCAGGGTTCATCCCCGTGTTACACTTCTGGAAAAAAAACCAGAAGTGTCTGTCTGAGAACATCCAGTGGTTCACCAATCCAAACATCTGCCTCGCAGCTGGCCTGATTTCAAACCTTAGGTATTATTATGCGTGAGGTGCAATTTCGAAAGATATCAACCGTGCCGCGTGAAACACCAATGACGAGCTGATTGCTGAGATGAAACTAGTGTCCAGGCATCTCTCGAAGGACACCATGAAGGCCGCGTGCCCTCATTCCAGGTCCCGAGTAGGTTATTCGGCAATAATCCTCTCCTTTTCGAATACCTCTATTATTACCCAAGATATGACTTTTTTTTCTTTTCTTTCGGAAAAGGGTCATATTTGTTTCGACCACCCTGTTAATATTTATTGGTTCATATGTGTAGAATTTGGTGTAATCTGACTAATCTTGGGTGTTTTTATCAAAACGTTTCTGCCGATGTAACCTCCGACCTTCAGGTATACCTTGTTGAACTCGGGAATCTTTCTGTCGAACTCGGGAATCTAGACGGAATTTCGAACGGAAACCTTTATTAAATCCACGGGGGTAGCATGCTCTCGTTCCATCTGCCATGACTGGGAAGAAGTCTTCAGTAATTCGCAATTCTTTGTATCGCCCGCACTGAGGATTGAAGTTTCAACATACCGATGACTGTCACTTAGAACTGAATTTTACTTAGTACTATATCCACTGCGCCACGGATCTAAAAGGTTCCGAAACATAATTGTTCATATGTGTTCTATATCCTTCGTTTGTAATGATCTGTTGTCCGTATGCATCTCCTTTTGGTATATCATTTGGGATACATGTTATCGTACTACTTATGTCTAATAATAAACGTTCATTGCCTCGAGAATGAATGGTCGTAATTGCATTAAAT